>CM069241.1:37982811-38582811 GCA_035582765.1 Acer negundo
AGAATCAATCAAACCTATTCAATTACAATCTGAATCACCATCATAACATCATCACTATATCACTTTTAATCGGCATAAATGACTAGTATTGGATTAAACTTAAAATCTATTCTTCCAGTTAATTATCACAACTGACTACCCTCTAATCCACGATTTTTAATTAATCGTATACAAATCCAAATGTTACGAAATTTGACATGGATGATCTAGATATAAAGGAAATGCTACATAAAAATTATCAATCTAATCCATGATCGTTTGAATACGTAAACATCCATTCTTTTCTTGTTTCGAATCTATCCAGCAGAAATTAATTCCAACCTATGTCCACTCCAAAACTCATAACTATAATCATACTCATTTATAAATCACGAAATTTTACGTAGAAACAGTAGACATATCATTATCCATATATATAAAATTTCATAATTTTTGAAAAAGTCTAAGTATGCTAAATAATTTTCAAAATCAGTTTATATAATTAAAATACAGAAATTTCAGCACTTGAAAATCCACCAAAAATTATCTTTTTGATATATTGGAGTGAAACAAATTTTGGAACACTTAAAAGATATCTATTTTCATAATCAAAAGTTAAAACATGAAAATCATTGATGAACAATAATATCTTTGATTTGTTTCTACTGCCATACCAGAATTTTCATACAAATATATGACCTAATAGAATCCCTAATCTAATATCATACATAGATAAAACATAAATCACTAATCTGGTTGTCGAACTTAGAATCCATCTTCCTTTGTATCTAGGGTAAATGGCTTTTTTCTCCATTTTTATTCTTTTTTACTCTTTTTGTATGTACATGATATGTTTGTAACATTAATTCTATTAAGAAACTAATAAATACATACTCTTTATTATCCATATCTGTTAACTCTTGATTTCGAATTCAATTAAATGGGAATTAATGAACACTCATTATTATCGGTCAACTCTTTTTATTGGAATTCTATTAACTTCTCAGGTATTACAGCACCAAAGCTCCATATATTCCTTGTACACAAGCTTTTGAGTGATAGTACCGACTGGAATCTGATGTCAAACTAAATATGCTTTATTTACAACCACACACTAAAGGTGCTGTAAAAGTCCGTAACAGAACTTTCTATTGTTTGTCAAATTGTCCATTTGAATTTGGTCAGTTATATATTGAACATTATCCAAAGGAAAATGCTTGGATATTGATTAGTTCAGTATCCAAGTATATTGACCACCCAATTGGATGTTACTATATAGTCAAAACTCTTTCACTTTTTATATTTTTATCTTTATTTTAGGTTACGTGGCAACTAACCATTGATTAGTCAATATCAACACCCAAATGTTATCCTTATCCAAATACTGTGAATAACACCCAAATGTTGTCCTTATCCAAATACTGTGAATAATCGGTCGCATTTATCAAAAGTTGTTGAAATCTTGAAATTTAATGAATTAATGCATTGGAATTATCATATACTTCCAAATTACTTCTCACTGTAGTTATCCAAATTGTAAGTTTATTATAAAAATAAGATCCATATATAGTTGTTCGGAGAGAATTATTTTTTCTTTTTTAGTTTTAACCTTTTTAAAAATTTATAAATCTTTGAATTTTTGTTGACTTATTTTATTTTATTTTTTTTTTATAAGTATTATACTATTATATAAATTCAGGTTTTTTTATTTTATTTTATTTTTTTAAAATTTAATTAATGAAGGAGGACTCGAATCCATAATTTCGTGATACAGATGTAAGAGATTTTACTACTGGACCAACCTCATCTTGTCGATTTTTGTTTGTAGACTAATAAACCACTCAAAAGTACTAATTGTGTACAACATATACACTACAAGAATTTTAGCTTTTCTAGACAAAACTTTTATCCACAAAGCAATATTTGTCTGGAAAGATAATATTTCCCGACAAACCTTGTTTTGAGGGGAAAAGTTACTTTTCCCCACAAAACTCAAAATTTGTCTGGAAAGGTTACTTTTCCCCACAAATCTCAATATCTTTCCTTACAAAACGATTTTCGTCGGGAAAGGTTACATTTCCCAACAAATCTCAAAATTCGTCGGTTAAGGGTACAAAATTTTTCCCAATCTTTCCCCACAAAACGATTTTCGTCAAGAAAGGTTGTATTTCCCCACAAATCTCAAGATTTGTCGGCTAAGGGTACAAAATTTTTCTCGATCTTTCCCCACAAAATGATTTTCGTGGGGAAATGTTACCTTTCCCCATAAAACTCAAAATTCGTAGAGAAAAGTTAATTAAAATTAAATATATATATATATAAATTAATTAATTAAAATTTGATTAAATAAAATATATACAATACACTTATAAAAAAAAAGTCTTATCAAACAGATTTCCCTACGAATATATCCTTCCCCATTTTCCCCACAAATATATTGAAATGGGGATGGGGATGGGGATGAGAATGGGGGTGGTCCCCATTTCCCATTTTTCCTAAAACATAAATAAATAAATAAATATATATATATATATTAATATATGGAATTTTTTTTATTGTTAATTTATAAGTTTTAGTCAAATGAGGAAATGGAGGAACGGGGAAAACGGAGAAATGGAGAAAAATGAGGGAAAACGGGAAAAATGGAAAAAACGGGGAACTGGGGTTGGGGACGGAGATACCTCCCACCAAAATTCCCCATCCCCATTTTCCCCAAATAGGGAAATGTGGGCGGATGGTAGAAGGCTTTGGGAGGTGGGGATGGGGATGGGGATGGGTATTGATCATTTAATTAAATAACAGAATTAAAAAAAAAGAAAAAAAAAAAAAACATTATCCCCAAGCCCGAAATTTTTTACAATCCAATAAATATTTTTCGATATATGTTTGTTATTCAAATTAGATTTTTTATTAATTGAATAAATTTAAATTTATCTAACAAGTTTTTTATTTTTGTAATTTATAACAACTCATATAGGTTATATATAAATATAATGCAATTGTTAACAGGTAAAATGTTGTAGTCCAGCGGTAAAAGCTTACCACTTTGATATAAGGTTTTAAGTTCGATTCCTCATAACTCCAATGTAAATATTTTTTTTTTGAGTTTTTAAATAATGTTACATCAACTTTTTTATTCATTATAGACCCATTTTATAATTTTGTTTTTTTTTTTTTGTTTTTTTGAAGGAATGCATGTTTACATCTCTAATATAATTATCTAAAATATAATATGCATCCATTTTATAACCGATCATAATTAATAAAACAATTATTTCACTCCCTCTCCTCCTTTATTTTACAATTAAATAAGCTCTAAATTATTTGTGAATAAAGTTAGAAATCATACGTGACACTCAATTTTCTCAAAATACATATTTACATTATAAATGTTCTTATAATAGTATAATTACATGACTTATTACCAATTTTTAGATTTAAACTACCTATGTACGTGATCCATCATTCTAAAAAAAAACTATATACCACAGTGATACTGGGTCCAAAATTCATGTCTACATATGATAAATGAATCCTAACTAATAAATAATTCGGACAATCTATTATATATAACAGAACCAATTACCGAATTACATATATTAATAAATAGTGTGTAGACTCGTTTGGATGAGATTGATCCGATGAATCGATTCGTAGATCGGAGTCTTGTCCCGTTTCTATATTACAAAATTTGTAGTAGTCTCTTTATGTAAACCCTTTTTCCTTCGCATGTGGACGGTAGATTATTATTATTATTATTTAATATTTATTTATTTATTTATATAGATTATGTATTTTTTTTTTTTTAAAGGTTTACCATCTATCAAATAAGTTACACTCTTAAAACTTTATTTAATAGTTATTTATCCAAACACTAAATTCTATATTCTACCAAATAAACAATATCTCAGAAGCCTAACGTGGCATTATGGTATGAGTTGAGACATTATCCTTTATATAAAAAAGTTACGAACCGACTCGCTCAGAAGATTTGGATACCAAAACATGGCACGTCTCACACACGTGTCAACAACCAGGACACGTGTTCGAAACCCAGATGCTTCTCTACCTCTATATATATTCTCATGCAATAAAACTCCTCTTCTCATTGCAAGCAAATTCAACTGTTTCTAGTACTTTCTACTTTCATTTTACAAGCAAAAGCAAAAGCACTCATTGTTAAGCACTTTATTTTATTTTATTTTATTTTTTTCGACAGAGGAAGCAATGGCATCTCACAACCAGAGCTACAAGGCTGGTGAAGCCAAAGGCCAGACTGAGGTACTTATAACTTTTATATATATATATATATATACAATAATGCTAAATATTGTATACTGATATATATATATATATACATACAATAATGCTAAACATAGACATATTTATATATATATATATATATATATATCAGTGTAGCATTACTGATATATGTAAATATATCTATGTTTCTACATATTTCATTGCATGAAAATGTATGCTGGGGCTCTACTCACTCTAGTGGTGCTTTTATTATTATTATTATTATATATACGGTGGAGGTAGCTCCCTCGAACCTGGAGTACCTTTTACCACCACCGAAGACTTGAATCTGAACATTATAATTAACATACTGAATGAACGCTTCTCACAACTAAAGTACAGCGTTGGTGCTTTTATGGCATGTTTTGGCTAATGAGAAAAGCATGAATGGGTGTAAAAACAGGAGAAGACGAACCAGATGATGGGGACAGCGAAAGAGAGGGCCCAAGAAGCGAAGGACAAGACGTCCCAGACGGCCCAAGAAGCGAAGGACAAGACGTCCCAGACGGCCCAAGAAGCGAAAGACAAGACATACCAGACCGCCGAGGCAGCGAAGGACAAGACAGTCCAGACAGCTCAAGCAGCGAAAGACAAGGCAGGCCAAGCAGGCCAAGCAGCCAAGGAGACGGTAACCCAAACAGGGCAGGCAACCAAGGACAAGACCTCGGACACGGCGGATGCCACCGAGAAGAAGAGCCAGGAGACCGGGCAGGCGGCTCGTGATAGCGCGGAGGCCGGGAAAGAGAAGACCGGTGGGATTCTGAGTCAGACTGGAGAGCAAGTGAAGAGCATGGCACAGGGTGCTGCTGATGCTGTCAAACACACTTTTGGGTTTGACGGCACTGGTGAGGATGAAGGTGATCAGGCTCGTCATGACACTACCACCACCACCGCCCCTCCTAGTACTTACAACAGGAGGGTTTAAGGTTAGGGTTTTGGCATGAATGATGTTGTTGTTGTTGTTTGGAGTCTTAATTAGTTTGTGTTTAACGGGCATCGTGTATGTTTTGATCATGACCGGCCCTTTTTAATTATGTTGTAATTGTGGAAGCTAGACATGTGGTATTGTGGTGTGGTTAGGAATAATTCAAAGAAATAAAAATTGGTCATTCAAGCTAGACATGTGGTTTTGTTAGCAGCCCTTTTTAAGTTTGAACAGTCCTGGCTAGGGAAAGGTGTTTTCGGGTTGGGCTGGGTTGAGTTGAAATTTTATTAACCCAGTCTAATCGAACGTAAAATTTTAATCTATATCAATTCAATATTTGTTGGGTTGAGTTATGTTAGATTGATCGGAGTAGGCCTTCTAAGCCCAATAAAAAAAAATATTTGAATTCAAATTTTTTTATATTAAAATTTAAATTTAAAATAATTTTTTAACATAATATCATATTTAGATTTCTTAAAAGTATCAAAATCTAAATATCTATTTTATAATTAAACAATAAAAAAAATATAACAATTTATCCAACTTAAAAAAATTTTGTTCTAAACTTCTTATCTAATTGTCGAATATCTTATGGTTGAATAATTTAATATTTATTTCAACCAATATAATAATTTGAGGTTTGAGGTTATATACAATTATTAGATATTTTTTATAAAATTCTTAATCAAATCCTAAGAAAAAAAAAACCATTTTAAAATATAATCGATTCTTAAAAAAGATGAAGAAAAGATAATTGTATATTTTTAATAAATAAATTATATAATCACAGTACAAAAATATTTAAAATTATGTATTTGTATTTTTTATTTATAATATTATAATATTATAAATAGTGTATGAGTAAGAACTTAAAATATTAAAAAAAAAAAAAAAAAAGAGATTTCATAATAAATAAAATTATTTAATTTATTTTTATTATTTATGCTGGGTTGTCGGGTTGAATCGAGTTATATTTTATTAACTCAATCCAATCCAAACCAAGTCAATCTAGTCGGGTTAGGTTGGGTTGGCGGGTTGGTACTCACGTCTAGTACTAGCAAGTTTGTTTTCTTTTTCCTAATGAACTGTCAATGACGTTTTTGTTTTTGAAAAAAAAAAATTATTTAAAAATAAATAATTTTATATTTATATCTATACTAAATAAAAATAATAATCTGTAATTTAACATTGTACTATTCTTATGTTCTTTTCTTAATAAACAAAGTTCAATTTAATAAAATAAAAAATTCATTCAAGAAAAAAAATTTATTAGATAATATAATTTTATATGTTCGGCAAACAATTGTCAAAAAAAAATTTCAAATTATTTTATATAAGTGAAGCAACCATTTTTGGTTAAAAAATGGTTATTTATTTATTTATTTAAAATAGATTCCTAAATTATATATAGATGTCCAATGAGAAATGATTATGATTTTTTTTTTCTTTCTAAAAAACCGTTTATATTTTCTAAAAAACCTTTTAAAATAATAAATATCTTAAAAGAAAGATTCTTATACAATATTAAATTTGAATAAATTTATAAATATATTTTCTTTGGAAGGATAGACTTGGAAAAAAATATTTTAGTTGTAATTGAGTAATTTATAATTAAATTAGATTCAATAATTTTGTTGATATTTTTAAGTTGTTTGACCACTTAAAAAAACAAACAAAACAACTTAATGAATTTAATTCTGACACATTAAGTTTTAAGTGGAAAATTCAAATGAAACTTTGCTCTTAAGGAAATAACCATTTGATTCTCGATTATCTACTGTCTAATGCATATCCATTAGATTTTTGGTTATTGTTTATACGTATGCCATCATAGGTCTGAGTTAATTTGGTGACTATATATGTTGTTATCACTACTCTATATATATCATTATAAAGAAAAGAAAAGAAGTAAATAGTAATTAATAGGTCAATTAAATAAATAAACTATGCTTTGGACTTTTTTTATTTTTAAATACCGTACTTGAAACTTGGGAAGTAACCTAAAACTCTAAATAAAATAAAGGTATTGTTAATCTATGCGGTACAGCCGCATAGATTAACACTACCCATAAAAGAAAAGAAATATGCTTTGGTGCATATGGTGTATATACTGTACATCTTAACTATATTTACATTATGTGTAAGTGTGTGACATGTGATTTCAAGAGGAGATTCCATTACCGTGGCTCAAAATCCATGATATGCAATATATATATATATATATATATATATATATTTTCATTGTCCCATTTTAAGTGCGGATGTTCTCTCCCCATTTATGAGAGTAATAATTTAGATTGTGTTAGGAGAACCTAATTCTTACGAGGTCCTAGCAGTTGTAAAATAAAAAAAATAAAAAAATAAAAATCTTATGTGATATTATATAATGTTAATGGGTACACCAAAGCCCCACTCCCTGTACACATAATGACATAAATATGCTTTTGAGCGATAGTGCCGACTTGATATGCTTTAATTATTTACAACCACACATTTGTCAAAAAAAGAAAAAAAAAAAAAATTATTTACAACCACACAACAACATTAGATGCCTAGGCGGTGGTGTAAAAGTACGTACGTAGCATAACTTTTTGTTGTTTGTCCATATGGGCCATATATTTGAACTTGGTCAATTATTGAACATTATCCAAATACTGTGAAAAATTGGTCTCATTTATCCAAGTTGAAATCTTTGTTTTGAATGTGAAAGCGAATTATTTTTCCTTTTTTAGTTTTAACATATTTTTAAAGTTTTTAAAGTTTTGATTTTTAATTTTTTTTTTTTTTACACTATTATATAAATTATGGGTTCTTTTAAGGGGATCGGAAAGAATTCGAACCCACAATCTCATAATATAAGCATGAAGTATTTTATTACTGGACTAATTTTATCTCGTCGATTTTTATAGACGATTAGATCATTCAAAGTACCAACTTTATATACTATATATATAGCTAAATCCTAAAAGTAAAGGTCTTCTTAATAAAGGTCTTCTTAATATATTATAATAGTATAGTTACAATGTTACTTGAGTGATTACCAATTATTAGATATAAATTACTAACATGGCCGTGGCTCAGATGGTAGATAGATGAGTTTGAAGTTTGGACTAATGACTCTTAGGTCAACTGTTTAAATTCTATCAATAGATAAAGCTTTTACAAAAATACATGGTTCCAGATTAATAAATATTTTAAAAAATGTATATTATTAGATCTAAACTGCGTATGTACGAGATCCATAATTCTAAAAAACTATATACCACTGTTATACATGGTTCAAAATTCATGTCTAAATATAATAAATGAATTATAACTAATAAATAATTTGGACAATCTATTATATATAACAGCTAATTCTTAATAAAAAAAAAAATCAACTATAATACTATATACATTAATAAACAAATATGTAAATTCATTAAGAGATTGATCAAGTGATATAACCGTTAAACTCGTATCGATTGATTCGTAGATTGGAGTCGTGTCCCATTTCTCTATCGCACAATTTATAATAGTTTATATAAACCTTTTTTCCTTGGTATGTGGCTGTTGACCGGTAGGTGCAACAGTCAACACACGTGGCATTATTGTATAGGTCGATACATTATCTTTTATAAAAAAGCTATACCGACTTGCTGAGTGGAGATTTAAATACCAAAGCATGTATGGACCGTCTCACACACGCGTCAAGAAGCACGTGACCCAGAGGCCTCATTCCACCTCTATATATTCAATGCAATAAACCTCTCTTCTCATTAAAAGCAAATTCAGCTGTTTCTACTTTCATTTTTCAAGCAAAAGCAGTCATTGTTAAGCACTTTATTGGTTTTTATTTTTTCGACAAAGGAAGATATGGCATCTCACAACACGAGCTACAAGGCCGGTGAAGCCAAAGGCCAGGCTCAGGTACTTATAACTTTTATAGTTATATATATATATATATATATTCTATCTATGTTTCTATTCATTACATGAAAATGTATGTTGGGACTCTATTTCTAGTGGTGCTTTTTTATTATTTATTTATATACATATCAATGGCGACTCCAATCTGGGAATTTCTCAGACCAAATGAGCATCCTTCAACACTCTCTTACTCAAATCTGGGATATTTACTTGACCTCTAAACCCACATTTTTTAAAAATAATTTATTTAAAATTTCCCTTAATTTTTTTGATATTTACATTTCCCCCCTTTGGATTTGATGAAGCCAATGAAAGACAAACCGAATGAACACCCTTCACCACCCAGCCGAGTTGGTTGGTGCATTTATTTTTGACATGTTATAATTTAATTTTGTGGCATGTTTAGGCTAATGTGAAAAGCATGAATGGGTGTAAAAACAGGAGAAGACGAACCAGATGATGGACACAGCGAAGGAGACGGCTCAAGCAGCTATGGACAAGACGGCTCAGACGGCTCAAGCAGCGAAAGACATGACATACCAGACCGCCGAGGCAGCCAAGGACAAGACAGTCCAAGCAGCCAAAGCAGCCCAAGACATGGCAGCCCAAGCAGCCCAAGCAGCCAAGGAGACGGTAACCCAAACAGAGCAGGCAGCCAAGGACAAGACCTCGGAGACGGCTGATGCCACCAAGAAGAAGAGCCAGGAGACCGGCCAGGCAGCGCGTGATAGCGCAGAGGCCGGGAAAGAGAAGACCGGTGGGATTCTGAGTCAGACTGGAGAGCAAGTGAAGAGCATGGCACAGGGTGCTACTGATGCTGTCAAACACACTTTTGGGTTTGACGGCACAACAAAGTGATCAGCCTCGTCATGACACTACTGCTACTACCACCATCCCTCGTAGTACTTACAATTACAACAGGATGGTTTATGGTTAGGGTTTTGGCATGACTGTTGTTGTTGTTGTTGTTTGGAGTCTTAATTAGTTTGTGTTTTGTGTTTTGTGTTTACTGGGCATCATGTATGTTTTGATCATGAGCAGCCTTTTTAATTATGTTGTAATAAATTAAGTCATGATGTTGTGTTTTGTTTTCTTATAGCTAGCTAGTAATGATGTCTTACAAGTGAGTGTATAAAAGCTAGCTATTTGCTAATTTTAATCGTATATTAATTAATATATAAAAACGCAATTACATTTTCCCTTACAACAGGAGGGTTTAGGGATAGGGTTTTGGCATGAATGTTGTTGTTTTTTGGAGTCTTAATTAGTTTGTGTTTAATGGGCATCATGTATGTTTTGATCATGAGCAGCCCTTTTTAATTATGTTGTAATTGTGGAAGCTAGACATGTGGTGTGGTTAGGAATGATTCAAAAGAAATAGAAATTGGTCATTCAAGCAAGTGAAACCTAAGTAATTATATCAAGCAACTGAAACCTAAGTAATTAAACATGCATCATTCTAAAACTGATTTTGTATGTTCTTCACTAAATAAAGTTCAGTAAACAAAGTTCAATTTATATGTTAAACAAAAAATTATGTAGAGAAATTTAAGTAATTTAACTCGCATCATTTTAAAAATTCTACACCATATCAAATTAGGATAAATTTCAAAACTACACGATATCAAATTAAGATAAATTTGGAATATATCTTTTTTGGAATGATAAACTTGGAAGAGAATGTTTTATTTGTAATCCGTGATTTGGAAAGTTATAAGTTAAAATCAGGAGTTTTAAGTTGTGTGATGAATTCAATTCAGACCTATTAAGTTTTATGTGGAAAAAACAAACTATCCCCTTATTTTTTGGAAATAACCATTTGAGTCTCTATTATCTACTGTCATAATACATATCCATTAGATTTTGGTTATTGTTTATATGTATGCCATCATAGATCTAGTTAATTTGGTGGCTATATATATATATATATATATATATATGGTTATGATCTTCTTATCACTACTTTATATGTATCTTATAAAGAAAAGAAAGGAAATAAATAGTAATTAATAAGTCAACTTAAAAGAAAAAAAAAAAAAAAAGAACTATGCTTGGGACCTCTATCTTTTTTTTTTTTTATTTATTTATTGATATACTATACTTAGGAGTAGCCTAAAACTCTAAATAAAATAAAATAAATATGCTTCGGTACATATGGTGTATGGTGCATCTTCACTGCATTTACATAATGTGTGACATGATAATCAAGCCTATATAAGACCCGTTTAAGATAATTTTTATTTTTGACTTTTGACAATAGAAGAAGAGAAGTAAAAGTCTGAGCTTTTCAGTTACTGTTTAAATGATATATTTCAAAAGAGCTTTTGTATAAAAAAGAGATTTTAAGATTGTTTGGTTGGAACATTTTAAAATATCTTCTAATTATGATATGACCTTTTTACCCTTGAAAAAGAGTTTTTGAACGTGTTTGGTTGTAACTATTTTTTTTTTTTTTTGATAATATATATTAATTCGAGACCAGATTTATATATATTTTTTGAAATCTTTCGCCTTTGGTAGGATTCGAGTCGTTGACTTGAGAGTCATTTGACTAAGTCTCAAGCTTGTCCATCTACCAGCTGTACGTCCCTGTTGACGGTTGTAACTAATTAAAATCACTTCTAATTATACTACAACATTTTTACCTTAATTGGAATAAATAATATATGTACATTTTAAAAAAAAAAAAAGTTGACCTCATATGGGATAATATAACATTCTTTCAATTATATCTCTTTGAAAAATATATACTAAAATAAATAAAGTAATAAAATTAAAAAGTAGGGAGACATCAAGAATTAAGTTCATCATCTCTTAAAATACAACTTCTTCTTCTTCTTTTTTTTTTTTTTTTTTTTTTTTTTTTGAACTATCTTTTAATAAAATCTTGGTATTAGATTCTTGTTACTTTTTTAGTGAGAAAATATGAATTGTTAATGTTTATAATTAAAAAAAAATTCACAGGAGATTCTGTCTCCAACACAATCTCTCTCACATATCACAAAGTTGTAAGTTAAAATGAGAAATTTGAGAATTGGACATGGAATCATAGAATTTCCATGAATTCCAAAAGCAAATCAATCACACATAACTAAGTGCCATCACACCAATGGCTTGCTTTTTACTACTGACTGCTACTAGTACTACTTGTACTGAAGATGTGTGTGAACATGAACATTTTCAAATCATTAAACATATTCAACAGTCCTTGACACGTTGAGACTTGTTCTGCTTTGGTTTGGCATCCATAGTTCATGCAATGGTGTTGTTGGTGGTGTGCTCTTCTTCCTCCTCCATCAATTCCTTTTGTGGTTGCTGGTTTTCATGTGGCTGCTGCAATGGAGTTGTTGTACTCTTCCTTCTTGTATGCTTCCATTGCTTCAGCGGCTTTCGCGTTCCATGCTTGAATATCTTCCTCACTCAGTTCCTATATAAAAAAAAAAGCCCACTAATAAAAGAACATGAACCCAACACATATCACATAACAAGAATGACAGAATACACATAAATTTATTATTATACCCTATAGAAAATTTTCAGTCCAATTGAAATCCTCATTTTACGCAAATTTACCCATACAAGAATCATGCATATAAGAATTCACACAAATAAGAACCCAAGAAACAAAAGGACATTGAAAAGCTAGCAATTACTGAATCAGTGAATCCCAAATCAAACACACTTCTTATTCAATACCACAAACAAAAACTTGATTAAAGATTTCAAGTTGTCTTTTTAGTGCAATTGTCGCTTGATTTTTTTTTACTTCATCTTCAATACACATAACCTAGAAACCCAGTACTCACAACCTAACTTGCTATATATGTATCAATAGAAGCTCTAAGAGAGATCAAGACGGTGAGGAAGTTGATGAGGTTGAGATGGTGAAGAGGTTGACGAGGTCGTGCGCTAGATTTGGAGGTTGATGACTCTTCACGGTGGCAGCAACGATCTTATGAGTGTGGATTTCAATTTGTTATAGGGGTGAAATTCATTTTAGACTTTTAGTTCCTCTAGTTTGACCTATTACACAAACTTGTCCCCTAGTTTTCAGGATTATCTTGACAAGTCCCTCTAGTTACAAAAAAAATTCGGGTTCGGGTTTGGGTCTGGACCCGCGGGTCTTAGAAAGACCTAGACCTGACTAAGGACCCATGAAAATTCACGGGTCTGGGTCTAGACCACCGGACCCGTGGACGCACGAAAAAAAAAAACAATTAAATACTAAATATATATATACTTAAATATATAAATAACTAAATAAATATATTAAATAAATGGAGGACATAAAATGAGAAATATTCTTATTTGCATTCATTTCAATTTCAAATTCTTCAAAAATTTTTTTTAAAAAAATAAACTCACTATTCGGGTCAGGGTCCGGGTTTATGGACCCAGACCGGACCAGACCCGAACCTGAATCAGGTCTAATATTCTGGACCCAGACCCGACCCGACCCGTGACCCAAATATGAGGACACAGATTGGACCCACGCGGGTCGGGTCTCATGGGTCTGGGTCTAATTGTCATCCCTAGTTTCGTCGGATCATTAAAGGTAAAATGGTAAAAGCGGGGTTAAAATTAATAATTTCAATTCAAAACAATCAAAAAATTGATTTAAAAAAACTAATATTTAATTAATAATTTCAATACATAAACTCATGCACACCGATCCTATCTTCATTTCTCTCCAAAAAAAAAAAAAAAAAATTCTTCATCATCTTCTCCAACACACAAGTCCAAACCCTAACCACCACCATTACTCTAACACCAAACCCACCGAAATCTCACAAATCGTGACCTACGAGTGTCGATCTATTCCTTCCCGTTGCTTGATCTCCTCTCGTCGCCAACCCCTTCTCTTTCTTCCTATCTCAATGTTCCCTCTTCTTTTACTTTGACAGAGGGGTGGCCGCCGCCGCTGCCGCAGCGGCGAGGTGAAGGGATGGGCATTTCATGGCAGTGGCGGTGGGTGTGATTGTGGTAGTGGGTTTGGTTGGATTTGAGCCAGCGATGATGTGGTTGATTGGTTTTTGGTTTTGGATATGAGGGTTAGAGTTTGGTGATTGACATGAATGGCGGTAGGTTTTGGTTTTGGAGATGGATGTGTTTGGGTTCAGGTGTTGAAATCCATTTTTTTTTTCAATTGATCTCTAGTTTCCAGTTGATGGAATCATTTGAAAAAGAAAAAAAATTGATTTCTGTTTCTTGTTTTGATTAAGGTGAATGGAATTAAAAATCAATGGTTTATGGTTATTGGTTTCAATTTGGGTGATTAAAAATGGTAAAAAATAAAAATTGATTTGGATTTTAATAAATCTGGTAAAAAAAATTTGGAAGGAAATTCTAGAAAATTGACATTGATGGAGAATCTCCTATTCACCAGTGAGATCGACATGAATGTTGGTGTGGGTGTAGCCATGGGTGTTGGTGGTTGTGTTTAAGAATGGGTGTTGGTTGGGTTTGTGTTTGGGTTTGATTTTGGTGGTTGTGGTTGATAGATGATGATGTTGTTGAACTTGGGTTTGGTTTGGGTTTGATTTTGATGATTTATGTGTTGTTTGAATGAGATCAAAGTCTGAAACTTTTTATTTATTTATTTATTTATTTATATTTATATATTTTATTTATTTATTTTTAGGACAGCTGGGTCATTTGACCCTCTGACTCTGTCAAGTTGCGCTTTCTCAACAGAAGACTTAAAGAGATAATACTGAAAATCGAGGACCAGTTTGTGTAATCGGTCAAATTAAAGACACTAAAATTTATATATACAGTCTTTCTATTGTCAGTTCGAATTGATTACATATATCAGTAGAAACTAGTGGTGGCCACGGTTCGGTTTCGGTTTGAAATCGGCGGTTTCGGTTCCGTGGCCACCCAAAACCGAAACCGTAACCGAAAAACCGGTTTGGTACACGGTTTCTAACCGGTGGTTTTACGGTTTCGGTTTCGGTTTCGGTTTCAGTTTCGGTTTAAAAACCGACGGTTTTGGATTCGGTTTCGGTTCGGTTTCGGTTTATTTAAAAAAAATTCAAAAAAATGCCACGTGTCAGCTTCTGATTAGTCGATTTTTAAAATTTTTTTTTTAAAAAAAAACCGGCGGTTTAACCATGGTTAAAACCGCCGGTTTAACCGTCGATTTTTGGCGGTTTTTGGAAGTACCCAAACCGAAACCGTAACCGGTTCAACCGGTTAGCGACCGGTTTTGAAACCGCCGGTTTCGGTTTCGGTTTTGGGACGGTTTTTGGAAGTACGGTTTCGGTTAAACCGCGGGAAAAACCATCGGTTTAACCGAAACCATGACCACCTCTAGTAGAAACCATTTTAAGAGAAGCACCACCATATGTGTTTCTTGTAAAATAGCTTTCAAAGCTAAAAAGCACTTCTCATATTTTACCCAACAGTTACGATAGTTACTTTTGAATCTTAAAAGAGCTTCTAAGCTTTTCAAAAACTTTTCCAAACAAGCCCGAATCTTTTGTGATATGACATAATGTTAAGGGTTAATATTATAAACCTCCCCTCACCTTTGAACTATTATTGGATGTATAGTTATAAATGATTTTATTTTAAAAACCTCCAATATGGACTAACACCATTAGCATTCCATTTGTGTTGACTGAGTTTGACCGATAAAAAATCCAAAAATATATCTATTTAAGCTTCAATTGTATGAATTGACAATTATACTCTCATACTTTTACCAAATAAATTAATAAATTGATACAAAATGTGAGAATGTTAACTTGCAAAGGAAAAATTATTTTGTAGACAATTTTATCCCTAAAAATAACAAAATAACGGAACAAGGGTATTATTAATTTAAGCTTCAATTGTATTATTTTATTAATTTATTTGGTAAAAGTATGAGGGTATAACGGTCAATTCCAACAATTGAAGCTTACATATGGACATTTTAGACTTTTTAATAGTCAAACTTAGTCAACACAATTGGAATGCTAACGGTGTTAGTTTATGGGAGAGGTTTCTAAAATAAAAGCATTTGTAACTATACATCCAATAATAGTTCAAATGTGATGAGAGTTTTTTAATATTAACCCTAATGTTAATGGTGCATATATAGGGTGCACCAGAGCTCCATTCCTTGTACACAAGCTTTTGAGTGATAGTGTAGACTGGAATTTGATGTTAAACTAAATGAGTGGTGCTATTGACACATCCTATACCGGTCTATTTATGCCCCAATTTTTTAAATTTTGATTTAATTAAATAAATTTAAGTGTTTTTTTATTAATTTTTTGATTTATTTCCAAAACTACCCTTTTTATTTATTTTTCAAACTTAAAACACCCCATCTTTGATCTCTCTATCTTTGATATCTGTACGTCTTTCTCTCACCTCCATTGAACGATTTATTTTTTCTTCTTTTTATTTTTTTTTTTATTTGAGTTTTTTTTCTTAATCTTAATTCATGGTGGCAAGATTTCAGTTTCAAATCGTTTACATCATTTTATCTTTGTTGTGTGTGCTTGGTGTTATAGAACCTTTTTTTTCGATGCTTTAAATTTTGTTCAACAGCTCAGGAGTTTTAGGTCTTTGTCTGGGCTTCTCGGGATGTTGTTATATGTTTTGAATTCCTAAATATCTGCGATTTTTATTTATATTTTGTCTTATGATTTTATTATTTTGCACCAAAATTACCTTTTCTATTGTGCTAGTTTATGACCTTGTAGCCATTGCACCGGAAGCTTTTCGTAAATAGTTTTTGGTGCAACTAGAAAGAGAGCAGCTACTTTGTCTGTTTTGAACTTTTTATAGACTAGTTTGAATGTTTTTCAAGAAAGATTTTGACATCAAATTCTTACAAAAGAAGAGATTTTCTTCAAACATGCACTTACAATCATAGTGGTTTTGTTAAATCAATCTTGCTTAACATAAATTCTTATATATCAAGGAAAATATGTTAAATTCTCCCAATTTTAGGGTTTAAGAGTTAAAAGATTTTTTTTTTCAAGAAACATACTACAAGAATGTGGGTTTTTTTTTTTTTTTTTGAAAAAGAATAAAGGGTTTAAATAGATTTACTTTACAGAAGATTTTTTTTTTCTTAAATTATATGTCTATTTAAGTAATTTTGATAAAGGAAAAAAAAAACTACATAATTAAAAAAATGAGGCATAAATAGACCAGTACGGGTGTGTCAATAGCACCTCTCAAACTAAATATGCTTTAATTAATTACAAGTATGTACTTAGCAGAACTTTATAGGATCTGGATTCTCTCATTGGTTTTTGTTTTTCCTTAGCATTTTTCAAGTATAATTGAAATGCCAAGTTGTATGAGAGAGAGTGATCAAATCTTGACCATGTATTTTTTATTTTGCTTAGGTGTCATTAGATCATGAAAAGTCAAAGAAAAACAAGACAATGAGAGGATCTTGATTCAACTTTATATTGTTTATCCATTTGAACTTGGTCAATTATAATAGTATAGTTACATGAGTTATTACCCCATTACTAGATCTAAACTACCTATGTACGACTTATTACACTTACACTCTTGACGTTATGAGTTTGAGTCTTTTCTCTATAAAAACCAGGAATTAATTATATAATCGTTAAAAAAAAAGAGAAGAAAAACTATATACCACGGTGATACATGCAGGGGCGGGCGGATGAGAGGGCTGTCCCGAGCTGTAGCCGGGCAGCCCTCTTTCAAAAGAAAAAAATTATATATATTATAACGAATTACACAAACACTCCTGATATTAGATCTAATTGTATTTATATGTAAAATTTGTTTATAATTACACTAACATCCCCTACCATTAGTATAAGTTATTTCATTTAGTTATTCTAACTTAAAATCAAAAGACAATAATAATAATTACAAACAATCAATCACAATTGACAAAAGTAATATTTTATACTTATTTTATATATAATATTTCCTTGATTTTATTTTAATTTTTTTATTGTACAATTTAGATTCATTTCATTTTGTTCTATTTGTTAATTTAAACAACTCAAACCATTATTAATAGTAAATTTTCATAATATGTAGAATCTATTTAAAAACAAGATATATATTGATAAACAAATTAATGTGAGAGTCTATGAGTAATTGATTAAGCATTCAAATGTATTGACTAAACAATTCAATGTGAGGGTTTGTGAGCCACTAAATAAATATTAGAACATATTGGCTAAACAAAAATAAATAAATTCAACAGTTGATAACTAATGAATTGACTATATACTTTTAGTGTATACTGAGGAAAAAAAAACTATTTATATATATAATTTAATCCGGTCTATAAATATTTCTTGGGTCCGTCCCTGGATTCATGGTCCAAAACTCATGTCGAAATATAATGAATAAATTATAACTAATAAATAATTTGGACAATCTATTTTATATATAACAGCTAATTCGTAATAACAAAATTAGTTAAATATATATTTTAAATATATATAAATCAATTACATATATTAATAAACAAATGTGTAAACTCGTTAGATTGAGATTTAGACACAGTGATATAACCAATGCACTTTATCAATTGATCCATAGATCGGAGTCGTGTCCCATTTCTATATAGCGGAATTGTAAAAGTCTATGCATGTAAACCCTTTTTCCTTGGTATGTGGGTGTTGCCTGGTTGGTGCCTCACGTGGCATTATTGTATAGGCCTATACATTACAAACCGAATCGTTGAGAAGATTTGGATGGAAAATCTTCGATAGAACGGTTTCACTGCCATTTGGTGAAACTATCTCAATAAGATTGCACCATTTATTTCGAGAATATAAATATATATTATGAAGCTATAATTTAATATAATCTTATTGGACGGTCTCACCAAATGGTAATAAGACTGTCTCATTAAAGAATTTCTGATTTGGATACCAAAGCATATATATATGGCACGTCTCAGACGTGTCAAGAAGCAGGACACGTGTTCGAAATCCAGATGCTTCTCTACCTCTATATATATTTTCATGCAATAAAACAACTCTTCTCATTACAACCAAATTCAGCTGTTTCTACTTTCATTTTTCAAGCAAAAGCAAAAGCACTCATTGTTAAGCAGCCATGGACAAGACGACCCAGACGGCTCAAGCAGCGAAAGACAAGACATACCAGACCGCCGAGGCAGCCAAGGACAAGACAGTCCAAGCAGCCCAAGCAACTAAGGAGACGGTAACCCAAACAGGGCAGGCAACCAAGGACAAGACCTTGGACACGGCGGATGCCACCAAGAAGAAGAGCCAGGAGACCGGCCAGGCGGCTCGTGATAGCGCGGAGGCCGGGAAAGAGAAGACCGGTGGAATTGTGAGTCAGACTGGAGAGCAAGTGAAGAGCATGGCACAGGGTGCTACTGATGCTGTCAAACGCACTTTTGGGTTTGACGGCAGGTGATCTGCCTCGTCATGACACTACCACCACCACCCCCTCCTACTACTAACAACAGGAGGAGGGTTTAGGGTTAGGGTTTTGGGCATGAATGTTGTTGTTGTTTGGAGTCTTAATTAGTTTGTGTTTTGTGTTTAGTGGGCATCACGTATGTTTTGCTCATGAGCAGCCCTTTTTAATTATGTTGTCATAAGTTATGTTTTGTTTTCCTATAGCTAGCTAGTAATTAATGATGTCTTACAAGTGAGTGTAAGACTTTAAAAGCTAGCTATTTGCTAAATTTAATCATATATTAATATTTCTTAAAAATAAAAAAGAAAAATCACATATAATATATTAATATATATAAAAACGCAATCACATTTTCCCTTATATTTTTACAAAGTTCCAATTAAGTATCTCTAATTGGCAACCGACTGACCAAGCAAGCGGTTTCCATGCTAAATAGTACTGGTTACACGTGTCCCATTATTGATGTTCAACATAAGTTTTATATAGTTTTGAGTTCAGTGATAGCCAAGACCATGCTAAATAGTACTGGTTACACGTGTCCCATTATAGATAGGTGAGTTTTGGCATCAGTCATCACACATTAATTGTTAACTTGAAGTTTACCACCTTATCTGAGCATTTTGTCCAGTAGTGGGACCAGCGACTAGAGGTTTCGTTTATCGCCTTGTAGTCAACATAAAATATCATTATCATGTGGGTGAAATTCATTTTCATCCCTCTAGTTTGACCTAATAGTTAAATTGGTTTTCTTATTTTTAGAATCGTCTCATTTAGTCCTTCTGTAATCTTTTCAGTTGAAAAAGTGAAATCTTATGGGTACAAAAGGTCAAATGACCCTGATGAGTGCTACACCTTAAAGTTATTCGGATTGCTCAAATGACCCTGCTACACTCCATCTCTCTTTTTAATTAAAACAATAAACAAAAAAAAATCTTAAATGAATATATATTTTTTAAAATCTTCCTCTTCTCGAATCTACACAAGATTTCCTCATCTCTCTCCCCCTTCAAGAATCTCAAACCTTTACAATCAATGAATCAAACATCAACCCATAAATCAATCTCTAAAATCATCTTCTTCAAACATCAAAGCCCAACCATCAACCATCAAACATCATCTTCTTCACACCGCCACCAAACACAGACCCAACACACCACCACCACACACATTCAAGACATCACCACCAAACACAATACCCATAATTCTCCACCAAATTAATTTTTCATTAAAAAAATTTAAATTTAAATATTTTTTAATTTTTTTAATTAATTTATAAAATACCATTATACCCTTTGGTCAAATAAGATTATAGAACCTTTGATATTTTTTTACCCTTTTACCCTCGTTGACTTGACGGAATTCTGAGAAACCCTATCGGAATTGGACAGTAGAGATCAAAATACAAATTTTTAAAAACTAGATGGACCTGTCAACATAATACTGAAAACCAGGGAACCGGTTTGACTATTAGGTCAAATTAGAGAGATAAAAATGAATTTCACCCTTATCATGTGGAAAATGAATTTTACAATAACCAAAATTTTGAGAGTACATCTTCTTTATTTGAATATTTTATTTTAATTTTTTTGACAGTGTATTGTAGTGTAATAGTGATACAAGCTCAGCAGCCAGCATTACTCAGATACATGGTTCAAGTTATAGTGTTTTTACGCAGTTACATGGTTCGACTCAGCTCAAGAAGTACAAGAAAGGACCGTTGAACAGCTTGATCAGCTATGCAGAGGTCCAGCACTGATGAACAGACTATTTGATACTGTTACCATGTCCAATCATTCATATTAATATATGTATATAAAATTACCACCATACAATTTAAAGAAACTGGGGTGTTATAGCAAATTTAATATTTTACGCTGGAATATTTTCAAAATAAAAATATCAAAAGATAAAAAGTATAATTTTGAAATAAAATAATATATTTTAAAAATTTTAAATTTAAATTTTCAAGTTAGACTGTCTTTAATAAATAAATGTCAAATAAAACAGAAATGATATAACAGACAAAAGACATAATACCTTAGCTCTTGATCCTAAATTGAAAACCTTGAGCGAAGAACTGTCATCAGATTCAGACCAAACCTTTTAAAAATGGCACAATAAGGCACTTAATAACTATAGAGCTAGGGTATCATGTCAATGTCACTCCCTTTGCAAATTTGATGAAATTAGAGGGGAAGACTTATAGCCAGGTACTCCGGAGAGGGACAGCGAAGGTAAGAAGAAGACGAAAGATTTTGATGGGAAAAGTGTCGATTCGGGTGAAGAAAAGTGGTATTTGCATCAACAGAAATGGTAGTTGTTGAGGAAGGATGATTTTAAGCAGGCGCCAACTAAGTTAACAGCTTGTGATTATCATAGGGGGCTTGATATGGTGGTTGTGGGGTTCTCAAATGGTGTGTTTGGTTTATATCAGATGCCTGCTTTTGTGTGTATTCATTTGCTATCTATTTCAAGAGAGAAGATTAATGCATGTTTATAGTTACCTTCCTCTTGATTGAATTTTATACTTGGAAGTCTTGACATCATGTTGAAGTATTAAGTTTGCTTGTTACAGGTGTAGACTGTTTCATCTGGCTTTTGCTTTGTGACGTTTGCTGAGCACACTAATGCTGTCACTGCACTCCATTTTATGGCAAATAATCATTGCCTTTTAAGTGAATTTCTGGATGGAACAGTTCGTGCATGGGATTTGTTTCGCTATAGAAATTTTAGGTTTTTCACTATCCCTTCTTCTAGGTAGTTTGTTTCTTTGGTGGCAGATCAAAGTGGTGAAGTAATTTGTCCTGGAACTTTAGATTCATTCGAGGTAAATTTGCTCTTAGTAACTAGATTTTGCTGGTGCTCTTCCATCATAATTTATTTTTCCTGATTGGTTTTTTGAATCTAAAAGATATTTGTTTGGTCAATGAAGATGGCTCGTTTGTTGGATATCCTAAGTGGATATGAAGGTCCTGTACTCCTGTTCATGTCTTGGCATTTTCTCCTACAAATGTGAGTTATTATCTTTTGACCATGATGTCACGGGCTTAGATTTCGCAACAGAATCCCGTGCGGCACTTAGACAACTTTAGGGCAAATGTTGCTAAGTAAGCCTTAAAAGTCTAGGTTGTCACTTTTAAATGCAAAAGAAAGACTAAAGAAAAGGGTTGGAAGAGCTAGTGGGAATGTAAAGAAAACTTGTATTGTTTAACAAGAGAACTTTACAAGGCTTGATTGCTAGTAGACTTAGATGTCTTACAAATGAGAGGAGCTAGCTAGTTATAGCTGTCTACCTCCTCAATGGACGGTCTAGATTAATTCAATATAATGGTGGAGATTCATCCTTCAGAAAATTCTGTACCTATATAGAATTCTCTACATTTATTTACATACCTCTAGATATGTATAAGAACAACCTAGAATGGTTATGTGGCTAGAAACTTCCAGAAGCATCAATTGCTAGAAGTGTGAGGAAATCTCTAGAGTCTTCTAGGAGTTTGGCCTTGTTGGGCTTCTTGGCTGTAATCTGGATGTTGAATTTTACTGGCTATGACATCCTCCCCCACCTAAGTTCGCGATGTCCTCGTCATGTATGCGCCATGTATGATGGAGTATGCCACTAGTTAGGTCTTTCACGTGGGTGGACTTCGGCATGTGAAGCCTCTCGTGAAGGATCGCCTTCATGTTTAGAGTCAAATGAGCGCTATATCGTGTTGGCTCTTTCAACTTGGTGTAGGCGAGTTGGCATTGTGGCAGCGGCAGGTTGGCATTCGTCATGCATTCCTTTGTTGGCCTCAGTTGCTATTTCCCATTGGTGGCACGTTTCCTTTTCTTCAGATGCCTTTGGTCGACTTGATGTTCATCGAAGAGGTGGGAGAACTTGGTTTCTCCACAAGATATATGGTAGAAAGCATCTTGAATTCTGGTTTGGTCATGCGTTCCACCGGGATGGTGTATACTTTGCCTCTATTGAGAATGCTGAGTGTGTTGGCAACGGATAGGGGGAAAACGTTTGTCTGGTTGAAGAACGCCATTCCTAGGATCACATGGTAGTCATCCATGTGGATAACTGAGAAGTCTAGTTTATAGCTCCATGCTCCTAGGTGGATAGTGACACCCTTTGCTGTGCCATTGACTGGTTAGACCGATGCGTTGGCTGCTTTGATGATACCTCTCTCATTGGTGATTCGAAGGCCAAGTCTTTTGGCTTCGTCTATCGAGATGAAGTTATGCGTTGCCCCGGTGTCTAGCAATGCATGAACTTGCTTGCCTTTGATGGTGGCGCTTACGAACATGAGACCTCTCTTGGCAAGCGTTTGAGGCAGGGTGTGGTGATTGTTAAACGCACAGATCTATTTGATAGATTCCATGCTTACTTAGGACTCGACTGCCTTGGTCTCTTCTAGCTGGGTGACTATGGCATTGAGCATTTTTCGCTTTGGGTAATCACGTACCAAATGTGGCCCATTGCAAATGAAGCATGGAATCTTTGGCTTGATCATTACGGGCTTACTTTTGTTGGATTTATTGCGCCGATTGTTGCAATTATCGGACTTAGGACGCTTTTCATCCTTGTGATCATTGTGCTTTGGTTCGTTTACCCCACTCTTCTCATGGCTATCTTTCCGTTCTTTGAGATTAGTCGGCCAATGACTTTGCTGCTGCGATGGATGGGTCTAGATCTTGCATGTTTCGTCTTTCCAACTCCACTATTTCCCAATATTTAAGGCCGTCTATGAAAAAGAAGAGAAAGTCTTTATTGGACATGCCTTCGATCTCTAGCGTTAAGGTGGTGAACTCCTTGACGTAGTCGCGGATGGATCTTGACTGTTTGAGGTGACTAAGGCGGCCGCATTCGTCTTTCTCAGCGTTGGTTGGCGAGAATTGCTTCTTAAGTTCTCGTTTGAAGTGATCCCACAATCTGATGAGATGGACTGTGTCACCATGTTTGCGCCTCCACCATAATTGGATGGATTCTCGTAGAAAGGTGGGAGCATTGGTGATCCGGGTTGTGTCATCCCTAATTCCCTTGGCCTTAGAGTACTACTCCAGGTCGAAAAGGAAGTTATCCATTTCCATGGCATTGTGGTTGCCCTTGTAAGTGGATGGCTTAGGGATTTGGATGGCGTTGGTGCTTGTGGTGGCACCGAGATTGACGATGGGGCTATTTCGGTATAAACCCTATTCGGTACGGACTTCCTCCACTTCTGCACGGATAGCTCGCAACTCGTGCTCCACGAATGTGCGGAGGATGTGAATCTCTTGAGTGAGGAAGCATGTATCTTCCTTGACACCTTTTTGGAACTCTCGGAGGGTGGCCTTGGTCACTTGGGTGATTTCGCTGTAATCTGTCTCTAGGCCATCGAAACGGTCGACCGTATCACTCAAGGTGGCTTGTACTCCAGAGAAGGTGTCATCCAATCTGGTCATCCTAGTTTCCAAAGCATCCATGGACGGACCCTTAGACCTACTTCGCTTGGTGTGGGTGCGTTGCTCGCCACGACCACGCTTTTGCTCTTCCACTCTAGTTGCAACTTCGCTGTTGGAGGCAATTGCTTCGCGAACTAGCTATGGTTGCTTGACGACAAGGCTCTGATACCAACTGTCACATGCTTTGATTTCGCAGCGGAATCCCGTACGACACTTAGACAACTTTAGGGCAAATGTTGCTAAGTAAGCCTTAAAAGTCTTGCTTGTCACTCTCAAATGCAAAAGAAAGACTAAAGGTTAAAAGAATTTTTGGGAATGTAAAGAAAAATTGTATTGCTTAATAAGAGAACTTTACAAGGCTTAAATGCTAGTAGGCTTGTATGCCTTTCAAATGAGAGGAGCTAGCTATTTATAGTTGTCTACCTCCTCAATGGACGGTCTAGATTAATTCAATCTAATGGTGGAGATTCATCCTCCAGAAAATTCTATACATATCTAGAATTCTCTACATATATTTACATGCCTTTAGATATGTACAAGAACAACCTAGAATGGTTGTGTGGCTAGAGACTTCCAGAAGCATCCATTGCTAGAAGTGTGTGGAAATCTCTAGAGTCTTCCAGGAGCTTGGCCATGTTGGGCTCCTAAGCTGTAATCCAAACTTTGGATATTACGGGCCGTGACAATGAGCTTGCAATATGCTTATGTTTCTTTGGTGTTCATTTGACCTTTTTCTTTGAATTTAAAATGGATTTTATAAAAGCTTTCGCTCTTCATTATGTCCAAATCTTGAATTTTCATAGTTTATCTCACATGTGTTAGATGATTAAACAATGTTCTATGTATCAGACATTTATCATACTCCTTGTTTCCTGAATAGTTTGATTAAGTTATTACGTTCTCACATGTAGGCAATATTAGCTTCATCATCGTGGGACAAAACTGTTCGATTGTGGGATGTTTTTGAAAGGAAAAGGTTCTATGAACCATTCCCCCATACACATGATGTTGTATTAGGAAAAAAAAGTTGCCACTCGGCTTGAAGTTGTATTAGAACATCTCCAATAGTAATGAGGGTTGTGAAAAAATTAGATGCTACGTACGATGAACATCCAAGTTGTTAAAAAATTCATCTTCAATGCAACCTCTCTAATACAACTTCGAGTTAAGGTACCAACTTTAACATGACTCTAATTTCAGAGGGTCTTTTAGACAATCATCTTGTTAGCCTAGTCAGCAATCACTCTTGTCTTCTACTTTATTTTATTCAACAATTCTAAATTATATTTAAGGAGACCAATAATAAATTGACATGTCATTAAAAACATGTATTTTACAAGTGAAACATTGGAGAACACTTTTTTCATTTGGATGTCTATCAAGTTTAGTTACATGCCACATATGAATTAATGCAACAATTAATTATAATTATTGTATTTATAATTATAATTATACAAGTTTACAATTAATGCATTCAATACAGTTATAAAACGGTATTTTTATAAGGAAAATGATTGTGTACTGACTAGTCAGTACCCAAAATACTGACCCACCAATGGAGTGTTGGCATGTGACATTTTTTCTCTCACTTTTTACCTTTATCTCCTTATATTCTTTCAAAATGGGCCACATGCTAACACCGTATTGGTGGGGTTAGTACCTTGGATACTGACCAATGGTCAAACATTGTCCTTTTTATAATTAAAAAAAGGGAAAATATCGTTTTCATCCCTATGGTTTACCCTATTATCCGTTTTGGTCCTCGTCGTTCCAGTATTGGCTATATAGATCCAATCGTTCTCTATTAATCGTTTTTTTGGTCCCTACTGTCAAGTTCTGTTAGGGTTTCGTTATACAAGTGAGGGTATATTGGTAAATTGATCGTTAATCACTTAACCAAATTAAAAAAAATAATTAAATTTATTAATAAAAATTAAAAACAATTTAAAAATAAATAAATAATTATTAAATTAAATAAAAACAATGAAAATATAAAAAAGTATAATCTCTTTCTCTTCCTTAAAAAAAATATAAAAAATTCATCTTAAAACCTATTAAAATATCTCCAGCAAATTTTTTTTTTTTTTTTAAAATTCGTAACATTCATCCCAGTTCATCATCAGAATCCAGACTTCATCAAAATTCATATCCCCAAACACAAAAAATTCATCCTAGTTCATCATCATCATCAAACGGAACCCTAACCCTAAAACCATCACCAATATCATCTATTCATATCCAGAATCCGGCGGTGAGATCAAGAATTGCGTGAACATTACCAATTTTAAGAGTCAAAATTCAAAGTGGTTGTGTGTGACTCGTGGGTGTGAGATTCTCCAAAGGGGTAAAATGGGGGAATTTACCTCGGTATTGGACATTTTGAGAGTCAAATGAAATGCATGAGGAGTAGTGATTGCGTTTTGCGTCGTTGGTCTCGGATTCAGACCAAGGTTTTCAAACCTAGGAGAAGCAGATTCGGCGGCCAATTGGGTAAAAAAGCCTGGACATGCTGATGGAATCTGGGTTTTTATTTTTTTATTTGGAATCTGGGTTTTTATTTTGGTGATTTTCGATTGTTTGTGTAAAATGGAGTGGAGGGTGGCCAGTGGTGGGAAACGGAATGAAGGTGGTGACGACCTGTGGTTGGTTTTAAAAACCCAACACCACAATACTAAGCTTGGTGCGGTGGCGGGAAGAGAGAGAGATTTAGAAGATGGTCGTGGAGGGTCTAAATGAGTGGTACTATGATTTCGACGGGCTTGGTTATGGTGTTTGGGTGGTGGCGGCGGCTAGGATTAGAGTTTGTGTTTAGGGTTACGTAGTTCACGAAGTTTGGATTAGAGGTTGAAGGTTTTAATTTTTTAATTTTTTTTTTTATTGACTTATGAAATTGGTGATTTGGGGTTGAAGAAGAGTTTGTGTTTGATGTTAGTGGTAGTTCACGAAGTTTGGATTAGAGGTTGAAGGTTTTAATTTTTTAATTTTTTTTTTTATTGTTTTTATCATTTAATTTAATAACACTTATTAATTTAAACCCATAAAAAAAGTGGGTTTGGATAAAAAAAAGGAGTTTATTAATATTATTTTTTTGAAACGGTAAGATTATTCAGAATAAGGGTTTTTTATTTATTATAAAAACAATAAGATTATTATTTTTAAATTTATTTATTTTTAAATTTTTTTAAAAATATATTTATTATTTAATTTATTATTATTTATTAATTTATTATTGAATATTAGTTTTTTTTATTAAATAAATCATTATTAATTGTTTTTTGATTTTCAATTATCAATTTTTTAAATTATTTTTATTATTTTTTTGTTAATATTTTTATTTATTTATTTTATTTTTTAAATTTTTTTAAATTTTTATTATTTAATTTAATTATATTTATTAATTTGATTTTTTATTAAATACATTATTATTATTTTTATTTTCAATTATTAATTTTTTAAAATTGTTTTGAATATTTTTTTGTTTATATATATATTTATTTTATTTTTAAATTTTTTTAAATTTTTATTATTTAATTTAATTTAATTTTTTAAATTTTTAAATATTTATTAGAAGGGCAGAACTGCCATTTTACCCTTTGGTCATGTCAGAAGACCTGATTTTAACGAAAATCGTCACAGAAGGACTAAACGAGTCAATACTGGAACGACGGGGACTAAAACGGATAATAAGGTAAACCATAAGGACGAAAATGATATTTTCCCTTAAAAAACAGCATTTATTGTTGTGTCAAATTTGATACAAAGTATAACATATACCAAATTTGGCATGACATTTGATACTGCATTGGAATATATATATATATATATATTTTAACTTTATATTAAATTATTACATTAATACATTAAAATAACATTGTATTGGAGTCTTAGAGATGATATTAAGTACATTTGCATCATGTGCCGACATGATAACAAAGCCTATATAATCTATTGTGATATGATATAATGTTAATAGAGAGTAAATGGTGCATATGGGGTGCACGGTGCACCAACGCTCTATTCCTTGTACAACTGTACAAGTGATAGCACCGACTTGAATCTGATGTCAAACTAAATATGCTTTATTTACAACCACACACCAATGGATGCCTAGGCGGTGGTGCAAGAGTCAGTAACAGAACTTTATATTGTTATGATGAAATCGTTAGAAATAAAGAGAAGAAAGTAAATGGTTGTTTACCTTTTTTCGGATCACGATACTGATTGTTTTATCGGTCTGGAACAAGTCACCTAATTAAATGGAACTTGATCTCTGATCACAGTATAAAAATCCTTCTTGTCTATTTTCTCTTAAAATTGTATTTCACGTAACTTTTTTATTACTTTCACCCTCATCACATTATATATGACTAAGTGCCTATTTACACTCCTACACTACAAAAGTGGTGTTTGTTTGGAAAACTGCATAGGCAATTATTGTAAATAACTGCTACATTAGTTATTAACTTATGTTGGGTTGGGCTCCATAGGCCAAGGCCATGGAATTGGGTTTGAACCCATCTTGGGTGTACCCAATATTCTAACATCTCTTACTCGCACAAGTGGATCCAACATAGCTTCATTAGAGAGAACATAATTATGACATTATCATAAAATCATATAAGAGTATTCATATGGACAAATATACTTTGTGACCTATGAACAATTAGTAAAGAAAAACAAGGAGCTTTGAAATCTCAATTGTAAATTTTATATTTACAAGAGATATGATGTTGTTAATTATTGTGTCCTAGATTTAATTTTATAATCTTTTTTATCAGTCCAAAACATACTTTACCCTTTATGAAGCTATGCTTGACTTTTTCACATTACATGTATTCACAATTGTATCTCCTAATACAATTAGCTAGCCGGTGAACACATAAGTAAGATAAAAAGGTATTAAATCTTCCTATTCTATCTTAGTCTCTTAGTCTCCAAAACAGCTACTACCTTAGACATGTCCCATAGGCTTTATTATCATAGCCAAAGAAATAACATGCTAAAGGTGCTAACACTATTCTGTCACTTTGAGACAAAGTGAATGGTCATAAGGACATCATTTGAAGTGTTATACAACTTCAATGGAACTTACACAATGAGGAAGCAGGGATTCATTATCTCATTTATCATATCGGTCACAAATAGCACACGAGGTATGAAACACGTGTTACAGTGATTTTCATTCTAAACGAGAATGGTTATGTCTTTTTTTAATTCACTATACAGATCTAAGTTCAGTCACACATCCTGTGGCTAACTCGAGTTCTTAAAAGCTCGCTATTCTTTAGCGCCACATTAAGATCTCATATCTGGCTAAATCAGGTATCAATGATAGTTGGGTTTATCATGATCGGTTCTAAAATGTGTGTATATATTTATTAAGAACCTCATCTTGATACAATCAAGGCAACATTTTCATATATATATATCAGCTCATTTTAGAATATTTCTTACATATTCTCCATAATATATGTGTCTCATCTCAGCTTGTTCTCCCATAACAACTGAGGCGATCGCACGTGTAAGAATGCCGGTCTCAACCTGACGACATTTTATAAAAAAAAATTCATGTGTGAAATATAACATGCTAATAAGATTTCAAACAGAAACTAATTTTATTCATAACTATAATAACATCATTCAATACAATGATTCAATCTATCATTTACAATTTACGCAACCCTAATGACTTAGCATGTGATTTATAGACGTCTCTAGTCACAGCTTTAGTGAGAGGATCAACTACCATCTCATGGGTTAAAATGTATTGAATTATTACTTCTTTCTTTGATACGGTGTCTTTGACACAATTGTATTTTGTCTCTATGTGTTTGGATTTACTGTGATATTTGGAGTCTTTAGTGTAAGCAATCACTGCTTGACTATCACATTAAACAGTTACTGGCTTTCCCATGCCCTTAGAGACATCCAGATCTTCCAGAAATCTTTTAAGCCAGACGGCTTATTGTACTGCTGCCGAACATGCTACAAATCTGGCCTTCATTGATGATAGTGCAATACATGTTTGTTTCTTGCTACTCCCAGAGATAGCACCTTTACTGAGTAGGAATGCATATCCTGATGTAGATTTTCGCTCGTCTAGATTGCCTCCCCAGTCGGCATCTGTATATCCAGTGAGTCGCAAATCACCACCTTGGTAACAAAAGGAGTAGTCGGCAGTACCTTTTAGATATGCCAAAATTCTCTTCACGGCAATCCAATGTTTCCGTCCAGGATTGGATTGATATCTACTTACGAATCCTATCGCATAACAGATATCTGGTCTTGTACACAGCATTGCATACATGAGACTGCCGATAGCACTGGAATAAGGAACGTTTTTCATACTATCAAGTTCTTATGGAGTTTTGGGACACATGTCAACACTAAGATTCTGGCCTTTTGATATGGGTGTATCCATAGGCTTACAATCAGCCATATTAAAACGTTCAAGAATCTTCCGTATATAATTCTCTTGCAACAAAGTAAGTAGTTTCTTCGAACGATCTCTTGTAATTTTGACTCCTAATATATAGGCATCCTCACCCATGTCCTTTATCTCAAAATTTAAAGACAACCATTTCTTAATGGCCAACACATACTCTTTACAATTTCCAGCCAATAAAATATTGTCCACATATAAAGATAGCATCACATACTTATCTTTTTCTCGTTTTATATATACACAATGGTCTTTTTCAACCATTTGGAACCTATAAGACACAACAGCCTAATGGAACCGTAGGTACCATTGTCTAGATGATTGTTTCAAACCATATATTGACTTTTTGAGCTTGTACACTTTGCGCTCGTGGCCTTTTGAAACAAAATTCACTAGTTGTTCCATGAAATTTTTTTCATCCAGTTCTCCATTGAGAAATGTTGTTTTTACATCCATTTGATGTAATTCTAGGTCCATATGTACAACGATTGCAAGAATAAGGCGAATTGAAACAAACCTAACCACGTGGGAAAAAGTTTCTTCATAGTCAATACCCTCTTGTTGAGTATAACCTTTCGCGACTAAACGCACCTTATGTCTCTCTACTGTGCCATCCGTCTTTCGCTTGATTCGAAGGACCCATTTATTTCCAATGGCTTTCCTTCCCGGCGGTAAGTCAACCAAGTCCCAGTCATGATTACTTTTCATTGAATCCATCTCTTTTTTCATAGCTTTTATCCATAGTTCCTTGTCGGGTGTATTGAGAGTCTCATTAACATTTTTAGGCTCATCAACATCATGTGAAGCAACCATAAATGCTTCCCCTTCAATCTCAAAACGACGACGCGGAATATTTCCACGATTACTCCTACGAGAAGGTAAATCTAAAAGAGTTGTTTCAACAACTTCATTACTCCCACTAGGGACAGAAGGTCCGGATAGATCTATATTTACTTCAAGTGAAATTTCACTCCTACTAGGGACAGAAGTCCCTGATAGATCCGCATTAACCTCTAATGGAGCATTTAGATTTGAATCATCGATCATATTATCTAATTCGTAGAATTGAATATCTCTATCAACTTCACCTCTTTTAGGAAATTCATTTTCTAAAAAATTCATATCTCGTGATTCTATCTCAGTTACACTTCCATCTGAGTTTTCACCTAGTAGTACATATCCCTTGGAAGGCTCAGAGTATATAATAAAGATACATTTCTTTTCTCTTGCACCCAATTTTCTATACTTGTTAGATGGATCATGTACGTAACTCGCGCACCCTCAAGGTCGCAGAAAAGTTAAGTTAGGTTTTCTACCTGTCTATAACTCATAAGGTGTGGAAGTGACTGACTTCGAGGGAACTCGGTTAAGTACATAAGTGGCAGTCAACAAGGCATCTCCCCAGTAGTGTACTGGGAGATTTGCTTACGCCATCATGGACCTAACCATTTCAAGTAATGTTCTATTCCTTTTTTCCGCCACACCATTTTGTTGCGGAGTTCTAGGAACAGTTAAATGTCTATGTCTACCCTTTTTATCACACAATTCCTTGAACTGATCTGAAAGGTATTCTCGTCCCCTGTCAGTACGTAATGCTTTAACCCTTTTATCTAATTGATTCTCTACTAAATTCAAGTGTAATTTGAAACAATCCAATGCTTCAGACTTATGAGAAATCAAATAGACATGACCAAAACGAGTAAAGTCATCTAAGAATATAATAAAATATGAGGCACCATGCCTTGCCTTTACACTCATTGGACCACAAATATCAGAGTGAATTAATTGTAATGGATTTTCAGCCCTAGTTCATTTTCCAAATGGTTTTCTAGTTGTTTTTCCAGCTAGACAATTTTCACAGATAGGTAATTCTACCTTATTGAATGAACCTAAAAGACCTTCTCTAGCCAATATGACCTAGTCTAGCATGCCAAGTATTCACATCAATATTGACATTATTAGCGGAAGCAATTAACGAAAAACAACTATCACTGTAATTAAAACCGTCTAATTTGGTATCTAATACAATAAAACCATTTAATAAATATCTAGTACCAACACAAACAGAATTTAAAATCATATCCATACAAACACCATAAAAGTTTAGTTCATAACCTAAACTTAGAAGGACAATAATTGAAACTAAATTTCGTCGGATTTTAGGAGCATATAAGACATCATGGAGATAAAGTACTTGACTACCATGTATCAACAATTTGCAAGTGCCAATACCCTTCACTTCAACTCTAGAGTTGTTCCTCACGTAAATCCATCTAGTCCCCTGACTTATCCGATGATATTCTACGAATGTTGCTTTGTCTCTAGCTACATGGTCTGTGGCTCATGAGTCTACAGTCCACAAAGGACGAGATTCAATAAGTAAAACAGAACTAGAAACCAAAACATAGTTATCAATTATTGAATTGGGTCGTACCTTTTTTGGCTCAGTGCATTCATGAGCAAAATGACCCTTTTTGCCACAATTGTAACACTTCAATTTGGCTTTGTCCTTCTTGAACCCATCACTCTTACCCCTTTTCTGAAAGCTGGTCTCACTTTTCTTAATGTTCTTTTTAGGACCCTTCCATTTTCCCTTCTTGAAGTTCCCTTTCTTTCCCTTGCATATAAAACTCTTAGTCTTACGCTTGCTGGATTCAGCCATGTAAAGCTGACCGGAAGCCTTAGCTGCCTCTAGACGCTCATCTTCCAATTCAACATGACTTGATATATCATCAAAAGTCTTGATATTATCATTGTGGGTCATGTTGATCATCATATTTTCCCAATTGTTAGGAAGAGACCGGATCACTGCTTGGATTTGCTGCTCATCAATTAAGGAATGATCTGCAGACTTCAACTCACGTATCATGTTTAGCATCTCTCTCAGGTGCTGCCTCATATCATGATTCTGGTGCTTCCTGTAGGTGTCAAACTTAATTGTAAGTCTCCTAAGCTTGGTAGTAGAAGTACAACCAAACTTGTCTTTTAACACAATCCACATGTCTTGCGTAGTGTCAAACTCTTTATATTCACACATAAGAGCGTCAGTCATAATGCTCAGCATCGTTATACGAGTCAGACTGTTCTTCCTCTTCTAAGTCTGATATGTTTCCATATCTCTCTTGTGTTGGGCAGTGTCACCATTTAGTGGTTCATCCATGGTATTAGTAAGAGTTTCAAGAGCCTCTTACTCTTCAAGGATTAGCTGGACTTTTTGGTGCCACATCTCATAGTTATCACTGTTAAGCTTTTCTCCCTTGTTCAACTCAACAACAATTGATTTAGATGCAGAAGCCATTTCCTAAAAAATTATGTAACACAGTGTAATTAATAGTTATTCTAGTATGTCATAATTTCATACTTAGCACAATTCTATGCAACAAACTTACACATAAAGAATATAACAAGAGGAATATTAGGATAGGAATCGAAATAAGAGTCAAAGCTCCTGATCATCATCCAAGTCCTTAACATTCACTAGTTTATATTTATTAGTGTCTTTGCGCAAAACAATTCTAACATTGTTTCTTACAATTTAGAACACCTATATTAAATAAGCACAAGTATATGTAACTTTGCATAATCATGTGCATAAAACATCCTATTTTATTATTAAATAGTTGTATTTACAAACCAGGAGTATTTACAATAATATATACATCTTAAGAATTACAATCTTAATCAGTAATTCTAAAACTCTCTGGGATTTCATGCAGAATACGTTCAAAATGTGCATAGATACTTCATTCATCATTATTGGGTTGGTAGTAATTCTCTTCTACCCTATACTTATTAAAAACAACATTTATATACCACCCAGCCTAAGGATTATAATGTTTTTATGTTTTCAAACTAGAACCAATACTCAAAACCGCATGCTTTCTAAGATTTGTACACACTCGATGATCATCGTCATAATCTAATATGACTTCTAGAGCTTTATTAAAAGTGGTGGGAACATCTCTTTCTAGTAAGGAAAGTATCACATAATTATGTTGTCGTAGTTTTGCTGGTAGAACCTTAAGTAAGACATGAATGATTTCTTTCCAAATATATTCTATCCCACCATCACACCAAGGCCATTCAGAAACGATGAGATCCCCAAACCTTAACAACTGTTAATAAAAACTAGTGCTAAAATCTATTTTATGACCTTCTAGTTTCTTAATGAACTCAACTAATCGCTTTTCGTAATTCCTGAACCATTCAACAGTCGCTTCATCCATCTCCGACCTTGGAGATTGTTGACTTTCATCGTCCTCAAGTGTCCCAGGTGGATACTCTTCAATAGTATTTTCCTCAATGGACATTTCATCCAAAATGGTGAATAAATGTCTACCGATTGTGGTGAATAATCCTCTACAACAGTGGTGAGTACTCCTCTTGAGGATCAGAGTCATCCAACAATGGTGAATATTTCTCCACTGACATTTGTAAGTCCTCCTCTTGAGGATCAAAGTCATCCGATGAGATCAAAGTCATCCGATGATGGCGAATGATTTTCTACCAATTGTGGTGAATATTCCTCCACTGACAGTGGTGAGTATTATTCTTGAAGATTAGTATCTATGAGCTATGGTTACACATTTCCTCCATCTACAGAGAAACAAAAATAGACACCCATTAATCAATTTGTTAGTAAGTGAGAATTTTGAAAACTAAAAAAAAAAAATTGGGCTTATATTAAACTCCCATTGGAGCAAAAACAATCAATGGAAAAAAAAAAAGAAAAATAATAATAAAATAAAAGTTTTAAAAAAAATTATTTAGTCTTTTTTTATTTTATTTTTTTAATGCCGTCGGAAAATTCGTCGGAACAATGTCCGGTAGCTGGAAAGGTGTCGGAAACTGTCCGGTTATGGTCGATGCTGGCACTGTTTCAGTCGTCAGTAACTACTCCAATTGCCGAAAACGGTCGACGGTTTTTGGTGTGACACGTCTCTAACACGTGGCACCAGGGGATTGGACCATGTGTCATTGCTGACATATACCGACACGTGTCACTCTCTGGGTTGTCCACGTTTCAACAGCATAGTGCTGTTATGCGCAATACCACGCGCAGAGGAGGCGCGTGTAGTCCACGCGCTGTTATTCCGGAATTATTTCATCACCGGAAAATTACCATCCGACTCCAAAAAGAATCCTAATTCCATTTAAGCCATTAGCTTTGAAAAATGGATCTGGGTTGGAGTGCACTCGCCACCCTAATAGCGCGTGGCACTGTTCATCATCCTCAACCTTTAAAAAAATTTCTGGAAAAATTCTTTTTTCGACCCTGTTTTCAATCGACTCGTTCTCACTCGTTACTAAACCAAAATTTGCAATTGCAATGTCTATGGAAAGCTTGGGATCTCTACTTTTTAATGATACCGGTTTGAAAACAAATTATGAAAAAAATGCCCCTCTACGACTCTCTTAAAGTGTCGGTTTTAGGGCTCTATTTCTTAGTGTTTATATACGAAAATTTAAGTTTCATGTCATATAACACAAATAAAACAATTCATAGTTGATCATAAGCATATATTATTTGATATTAATGAATTCGAAAATGTAACAACATGATCTACACATAAAAACTTGCAATTGCAGTAAAACATATGTATATGAATTCATTACTGGAAAAAAAAATTATGGCATTTTTAATCGCAAATACATAGATCATATGGTAATATAAGCATATACATTTGTTCATTTGAAGAATTCAAACAACAATGTACAAGTTTCACATGTTGTCTACTAGTAAACAATAAAACATTATTATTCAAAAAAATATATATATATATATATATATGCACTAAACAAAATAGATTTTTAAACAAAGAAAATCTTTAACATTTTGTTTGCGTTTGCAATGGTGTAGACCATAAAACAATCAACATGGCTCTAATACCAATGATGAAATCGTTAGAAATAAAGAGAAGAAAGTAAAGGGTTGTTTACCTTTCTTCGGATCACGATACTGATTGTTTCACTGGTCTGGAGCAAGTCACCTAATTTAATGGAACTTGATCTCTGATCACAATATAAGAATCCCTCTTGTCTGTTTTCTCTCAAAATTGTATTTCACGTAACATTTTTATTACTTTCACCCCCATCACATTATATATAACTAAGTGTCTATTTACACTCCTACACTACATAAGTGGTGTCTGTTTGGAAAACTGCACAGGCAGTTACAATAACTGCTACATTAGTTATTAACTTATGTTGGGTTGGACTCCATGGGCCAAGGCCATGGAATTGGGTTTTGACCCATCTTGGGTGTACCCAATATTCTAACAGTTTGTCCATTTGAACTTGGTCAATTATATATTGAACATTATCTAAATACAACTATTGTTGGGCCCCGGTGAGACTAATCAAACTATACAAAAATGGTCTGGAATACTATTTTCACTATCGGGGAGAGGTTGCATATGGACTATAACTCTCACAATCGGAGAGAGGTTACATATGAACTGCAACTCTCACAATCGGAGAGATGGCGACTCCCATAAATTAGGAAAAAACTCTCCACACATACTTGTAAAATACGTATGGTGGGACCCGAACCCCTGACCACTAGATGTGGAAGAGAGGTGTACAACCATCTCTACTAAGAGGTGATGTGCGCTTCTCAATATAGTTATCCAAATTATAAGTGTTATAAAAATATGATATATATATATATATATTATATAGCAAATTGCAGTCAACCTCCCTGAGGTTTGACATTTGACAACTAAAAATAATTTTATCGTTAATTGACAATGACCTCCCCTACCATTAGTCAAAGCTAGTCAAGTTTAACCATTGACCGGATTTGGCCGCTACAAATACCTAAATGCCCACGGATAAAAAAAATCTGCTTTTAAAAATATATAAATATATGAAAACAAATTTGAATCTCCACTATAAAAAAATTGAAAATTACAAATTAAAAAAAAAAAATGTGGAGACATAGGTTGTATCTCTATATTTTTCTTCATTTTCTAAATTCTAAAAAATTAATAATCTGGATCATCAAAATCCAATCCAACAACATTTTCTTCAGATAATTTTTTCTTTTTCCATATGGATTCCCATATTTTTCTTCATATTCAAGTTTTTTAGAATTTTCAAAACTAAAAAAAAATCCGGCTCATCTAAATCTTATCTAACAACATTTTCTTCTTTCATTGATGTATTTCCAGATTTTTCTTTAGATTCAAGATTTTCAGATTTTTCAAAAATAAAAAATAAAAAATGTGGCCAAGATGAATGGTGAAGATTTAAAGCTTTTAAATCTATTTTTTTTTTAATAAATAAAAAGGCTTGAAAGGATGAAAAATACCCTTATCTCTGTTAAGTTTGACTAATGGTAGGGGAGATCATTATCTGTTAAACATAAAATTGTTTCTGATTGTCAAAGACCAAACCTCATGGAAGTTTGCTGCAATTTACTCATATATATATATATATATATATATATATAAATATATTGTCTTTATACTGTCAGTTCATCTTGATATAAAATATATCAGGACGAATAATGTAGACCATGGATTATGAAGACGTTTTGACAAGTGCATACATTTTTTGAGTCAAAGAATGTAAATCTTATAGTCCATATTCTTCGTTCTGATATATTTTATATTAAGACGAACTGACAATAGAAAAAAAAAATATATATATATATATATATTTATATAGATATAGTTGTTCGGAGAGATTTATTTTTTCTTTTTTAGTTTTAACTTTTTTTTTAATAGTTTCTCTTAATAGCCTTTTTTGGCTGAGTCCAAAAAAGGATTTTCTCTCCTTACCAAGGCTACCTGGATTAGAACGAAGCTATATGGAGCATTATGGCAGGACCAGGATCGGGATCATCCTGGTTCCCTCATACACAGTATCCTGATGTCACGCCACACCGTTATCTCGGTACCCTAGTATCTCGGTACCCCGTACCTATTACCCGGTACCCCGTATCCGGTACTCGGTACCCCGTACATTGTACCCTGATACCCGTACACCGTACCCCAGTACCCCGTACACCGTACCCAGTACCCAGTACCTCAAGCACCTTCCGACCACCTAACATGGAAGGCGTCAACAGGGGAGGTCTTAATACGCCATCTGTTAGATTACCAAGGAAGAAAAGACCACGTCACATGAATAGTCGCAAGTAGTAACACCTCATTCACACATAAAGCAGTCAACTTTTTAATGGGAAAATATTTAACTCCTTAATGGCCATTAAGGACACTATTACTGGGAAAATATTCAACTCCTTAATGGCCACTCACAACGCCATTAATGAGAAAATATTCAACTCCATTAATGCCAAATCATCTTCCTATGATTGCGAATCGATTAAATTGACAGAGTAGGCAACAAGACTTGGAACCTACAAATATTACAAGACTCTCAAGAGAGAAGAGGGACTGGACGAGCCTCCATCTCCATCTTGATCTTCTTTTCCTACTGATTACAGAAAAAGGCTATGTCGGCCTATTATTGTAAGCTTTTCGAAACACTTATGTAGTATTATTTTGCTACTTGTGTAAACTCTCCATAGCACGTCTCATTCATAATAATATAAAGGAAGGTCATCAGAAGAACTCAGATCCCTCTTCCTACTTGCTTGCTATCTTGGTCAAGGAACTACAAAAGAGATCAAGAAAAGAGTACGGAGTACGGGGTACGGGGTACGGGGTACGGGGTATGGGATACGAGATATGGGGTACGAGGTACAGAGTACGAGGTATTGTCTATGGGGTATTAAGGTCAAAGCCCCTCACACCAGCAAGGGAAGCTCAAGCGCCATACCACATGCTTGAATCATCCCGACGGGTGGGGTGATTTTTCTCCTACTTACTACACCTTGCTCCATACTTTTTTACTCATACAAAACCATGGTATCTAAAGGTATCTACCCCGCTGCAGCCTACCGGGTAGCAGTTTGAGGGTGTTAATTGAAATTCCTCACTCAGAGTGAATTTTTGGTTAACAGTTTCATCAAAAAAAAAAAAAAAAAAAACTTTTTTTAATAGTTTTTAAAATTTTGATTTTTATAGACCATTTTTTTTAAATATTACACTATTCGCTAATTAATCATATATTAATATATAAAAACACAATCACATTTTCCCTTACATATATTGTTCTAAGTATTTCATGGAATAGGGAACCTAGTGAAAAGTCTTTTCACTTTTTTCTCTCTGAGTTAAAAGTGTAAAAGTAGTGGTATATTTTAGGTATGGGTCTTCCTTGTTGAAGAAGTGGTGGGTTTTTTTTTGGTTGTTTCTTCTAGATCTATCCAAGATTGTTTTAATGGAATTAGAGATAGATCAGTTGTATAAGAATCTTACAATAGTGGATGAAGATGTGGCAATACATGAGATTTCTGAAGAAGCTCAAAGGGAGGGAGTGGTGGATGTCAATCAATGTTTAGTAGGGAAAGTTTTGTCTAGGAAAAAGGTTAATAGGGAAGCTTTCAAGGTGGTGATTGAACAACTATGGAACCAGTTTGGGACCGTGGAAATCTAATCAGTTGGTGAAAATATGTTCATGTTCTTCTTCTCAAATCAGGAGGACAGGAATTGTATATGGCAAAGGGGTTACTGGTATTTTGATAAAAGTCTCATAGCTCTAGAAAAACCGATTGGGATGGGAGAAATTTCTCTTCTGGGGTTTAATAAAGTTGAGCTCTGGGTACAAATCCATGATGAACCGAATATGTGCATGAACAGAAAAACAACAAAGCGGTTAGCAGAACAAATCAGTGAAATGGTAGAGATCCAGACGGAATCCAAAGAGTGTTGGAGTAAGTATATGAGAGTTAAAGTTCGAATAGAAATTTCCAAACCCTTGAAACGGTGGCTTCGATTGAAATTATATAAATCCGAAAAATTGTGATAGTTGGGTTAAAATATGAAAGACTTCCAAAATTTTGCTACGCATGTGGGAAAATTGGGCATGTGATTGAAGAGTGTCTAGATGTAGATGTAAGAACTGAAGCGCTGTCAGGGAGGGCCTCCAAATTTGGGTTGTGGATGAGAGCTCTGTTTGTGGATAAAAGGAAGATCAGAGTTCCTCTTAAATCAGATGGCAATTTCTTTAAGAAGATTAGTTCGGTTGAGGGGATGAGTGAGATCGTTAAAGAGGGTTTCAGCCAATAAGAGCCTGGTATGTTTGATCCACAGCAGAGAAGCAACGAAAGAACATAGGCGGTCAGAGGGAATATGAATGTAGGGGCAGCTTCGGAAACCCTAACCGAGTTAAACAAGTCTGGGCTTATTTTGATGACTGAGAGACGGGTTGAAGGCCCAAGTGAGCCCAGTTGTAGCATGAAGGCCCAAGTGGAATCAAGTATAAGTGGGTGCCAATCTATTAGTGATATGGGTTGCCAAAATTTAGCTTCTGAAATTTTAAAAGACAATAGTATAAAGACCCAAATGGAATCAGGTATAAGTGAAATGGTCTGCCAAAATTCGGTTAGTGAATTTATAATAGATTCCACTATGTCTCATTCTGAGATTCCAGAAACTATTAGCTTACCAAAAGTAAAATCCTCCAGAACATGGAAACAATTAGCTAGGGAAGGGTATTCCAATCTTTTAGTGGGAAGAAAGGAAATGGGCAGTATATCGGGTAAAATGATAGAGGTTAATAATCCTATAGAAGTTAGCAGAGTTGTTAAGAAAGGCAAGAGAAGTGGTCTAAGTATAGAAGCTGTTAATTCGGCGGAGCCTGAAATCCAGACACGTCGATAACTATGATTGGTCTTAGTTGGAACGCTTGTGGATTAAGGAATCTGCGTGCTTTCACAGCCTTGAAAAGGTTGCTAAAGAATCATTCCCTATATTTTATTTTTCTGTTTGAAACAAAATTATGTGGTCGAAAGGCAGCAAATGTTAAAGATTCTCATAGGTTTGGAGATGGATTTATAGTGGGCAGTAGTGGTAGAAGTGGTGGGTTGATGTTACTATGGAGGAAAGAACTAGTGGTTTCTATTCTCTCTTTTTCAGCAGGCCATATCGATGTTTCTATCCTTATGGAAGATGGGTTTTGTTGGCGATTTTTGGGTTTCTACGATGACCCTTCTCAAGTAAAAGAAAGCTTTCTTGGACCCTTTTACGCCGGCTTGTAGATGTTGATAGCTTACCTTGGGTTTGTGGTGGGGACTTCAACGAGTTGTTGTGTTTGAATGAAAAAATGGGTGGTTCTAAGAAGTCTATTTCGGATATTGTTCGGTTTAGGCAGGTTATTGATGATTGTGACTTGTGTGACCTGGGTTGTTCCGGTCCTAGGTTCACATGGAATAATAGAAGAGCTGGGAAGGGTAATGTTCGGGAACAGCAAAAGGGAAGAGTTTGGTGCAGTTTTTACGCATGAAGAGGTAAGAATTGTAATTTTTGATTTGAGTCCTACCAAAGCACCAGGACCGGATGGCTTCCATGCCATCTTTTCCCAAAAAATTTGGGGTCTTATTGGTGAGGAGTTTACTGTAGTTTGTCTTCGGATTCTCAATAGTGTTTCTTCTATTAGCGAGTTCAACCATTCTACTGTTATACTGATTCCGAAAATTCTGAATCCCAGCTCTCCTAATGAATTTTGTCCGATTTCTTTTTGCACAGTAGTATAACTGTTACTAAGGTAATGGCTGCCAGATTAAAGGTGCACCTTACAAATTTAATTTCCCTTCATCAATCTGCCTTCGTCCCAGGCAGACAAATATTAAATAACGTTTTAGTTGCTTTTGAGTCTCTTCATTCTATTGCTCGGAAAAAAGATAGGTAAAAAGGGTACGATGGCTGTTAAGTTGGATATGAGTAAAGCATACGATAGGATTGAATGGAGCTTTATTCAAGCGATGCTGGAAAAAATAAATTTTCCAAGTTCCTAGAATGACTTGGTAATGGATTTTATTTCTACCTCTTCTCTTTCTTTCCTCCTTAATGGTAATTCTGTGTGTGATGTGGTGCCCTTCAAAGGTCTCAGACAAGGGTGTCCACTCTCTTCCTATCTATTTTTACTTTGTGCGGAAGCTCTTTCATGTCTGATTTATAAGTCTGAAAAGAATGGCAGGGGCCTATGGTTTAAATGTTGTCACGGTGGGCCGATAGTAAGCCATATATTTTTTGCTGATGATAGTATTCTATTTTGTAGGGCGTCCATAAACTGTGGCTTTTGTATTCATCGTATCCTTTCAGTTTATGAACGTGGCTCTAGTTAACAAATCAATTTCAGTAAATCTAAAATTTCTTTTAGTTCGAATGTGGATACTGGTACAAGGGCCGATATCCAATGTCTTTTGGACATTGCGAATGGTAATTGTCATGATAAATATTTGGGCCTTCCGTCTATGGTAGGTAGGAATAAAATTAGGCATTTTAATGATATCAAGGAAAGGGTTAGGAAGAATTTTAGGGGTTGGAAGGACAGTCCGTTCTCCTTTGGCGATAAAAAAGTGTTGATTAAAGCTGTAACACAAGCTGTTACACAAGCTGTTCCTACCTATGCGATGAGTTTATTCCAGTTCCTTGTGGGTTTGTGTAATGATCTTAGTGCTATGACTTCAAAGTTTTGGTGGGGTTCTAGAGGTGAGAAGAGGAAAATAAGATGGGTAAAATGGGACCATATATGTCTTCCAAAAAAATATGGTGGTCTTGGCTTTAAGGATTTACAGGCTTACAATCAATCTTTATTGACTAAGCAAGCCTGGAGAGTGTTGAACTATCCTAATTCGTTTGCTGCCTAGATTTTAAAAGCTAAGTATTTTAGGTTTGTTGATTTTCTGTCAGCTTCCGTTAAAGCGGGGTGTTTTCATATTTGACGGAGCTTAGTTTGGGGTAGAAGTTTACTGGTTAAAGGTTTAAAATGGGTGGTAGGTGATGGTCAAAGTATTAAAGTCTTCCAGGACTGCTGGATTCCTCTAACGTCATCTTTAGAACGATTACTTCTAATTCTGAGTTTGCTCTCTTGGTTGCTAATCTCCTTGACAATAACAAGCATGGGTGGGATAATGGTAAAATAAATCGTGCCTTGCTGCCTGTGGACAAAGAATTGATACTTTCCATTCCTATTAGTTGGAGTTGAGGAAGTGACTTGCTAAAGTGGCATTACAAAAAAAAAATGGTTCGGTTCAGAGTGGTTATCGCGTAGCCTCTCAAAATAGCTTTGGTGCTTCTGTTTCTAATTCTTCTATTTCGTTTTTTTTTGGTGGAACACTCTGTGGAGTCTCAATTTGCCGCCGGAAGTTCGTATTTTTGTTTGGCGTGTGTGTTTGAATGCTTTGCCATTTTTGGAGAATCTTTGGAAGAAGAGAATTGTAGTTTCTCCTCACTGCAATTGGTGTTCTATCCCTTGCGAGTCTTCTTACCATGCTTTGTTCAGTTGTAAGGAGGCGAAAAAAGCTTAGAGTTATGCTAGGTTTGATAGTATTTTATTTGGATTGCAGCTGCTCTCTGTTATGGATGTTTTTTTTTTTTTTTGTGGGTTTGGCTAGGATGACCTTAGTCGTTTTTGTATTATTTCTTGGGCCATTTGGGAGAATAAGAATTCTCTTTTGAATTTTGGTACGAGTAAATGTGCAGAGCTGGTTATGTCTGGGGCTGAGGCATTGTTATCAGAATTCCAAAACTCCAAGCGTGCTATTTGTTCTCGGTCTCTCCCTTCTGTTCCTAGGTTGTCTGCAGATTGGTTAGCTCTTCCACCCGATCTGATTAAGCTTAATTCTTCGGTTGCCCGGTATAAAAATGGTAGAACAATTAGAGTGGGGGTTGTTATTCGGGATGATAAAGGTTTGGTGTTAGCTGCTTGTTTTAAGTAGTAGTATGGATATTTCAGCTCTTTGGATAGAGAGCGGATTGCACTGTGGGAGGGTCTATCGTTTGCCCAGTTCTATAATTTCCGTGTTGATTTAGCTGAGACTTCCTCTTCGTTGGCAGCCTCTACCATCGATGATCCTCTCCCCTCTCTTAAGAACTCTAAATTTAAATGATATCAAGGCCTTCCTCCTAGAAACTGGCTATTGTATGAACCAAGCGATTTCTAGTTCTGAAAATTCCTTGATGCATAAACTTGCTCTAATGGCTTTCTCCTCTTATAAGGAGTTTTTATGGCAGGATTCCAATCATTTTGTTCCGTTTCCGTGTAATGGTTGCTTTTTTTCTATCCAAATATATAAATATATATATTGTTATAAGTAGGGTCAGAAGAGAGTGGAGGCCAGCAGGGGCCCCTGCAATGTTTTAAAAATTTTTTTGTATGTATATAAATTATAAAAGTCCTCACGTGGTAATGTTATTACAAAAAAGCCAATCATTAACTCTTGTGCTGTTGCTTCTTATGTACATATATCCTAATTCTATTATTGTTCTCTCTACACTCCTACCGTTTGTGCCGTTACACTCCTACCGTTTGTGCCGTTGATGCATTTAAAGATGATGATTTCAACATCTACACTGCCTCCTTCTTTATTTGTTGGTCCTATTAAACTTAACATTCTTTCGATAATCATATGATATTGGTATCTAAAATGTGTGTAAATTTTACATATTCTTGTATTTGTTATGGTTTTTATAAAATCTAATGAGGTGTTAATTGTATTTTATATTGTCATCTTCCCTGATTTAGTTGAAAATTTATATAAACATATTAAATGGTTTTTAGGTTTATACTTCATAATAATCCTAACTCTTGAAAATTATAGTTAGCAGTATGGTTAAACAATTCAAAATTATTGATTCTTCCTTTAAAAGAAATACGTAGGAGAAATCACTAATTTAATTGTTCATGTGATTATTATACATTTGACCCGTCAACTTTGAACTTCTATTTCCAGCTCTGGTTCAAAGTAATCTCTAATTGGCGACCGACTGACCAAGCAAGCGGTTTCCATGCCAAATACTGGTTACACGTGTCCCATTATTGATGCTCAAATCTTACAATTATAAGTTTTATAAATCTTCTTTATTAAGAAAATCTTTTTGGATGAATATTTTTGGATGTATGATGGTCTTGTAACTTATATATATATATATATATTAATATTACAATAATTTAAGGTTTTATAGGGATGATGGAAAAACTCGAACCCACACGGATGTGATGGGCTTTACCACCGGCCAACCTTAAAAACTTAAAATCTGTTCTATTTCAAAATTTTACCATTTAATTTCTTTAGGTAGATTATAAAGAAAAGGTTTTCTTGTGTTATATATTTTGAGGAGTCTCAGTATCTTAAGATTCTTACATACGTTATTAATTACAGGTTTTCGATTTGAGATTTTTAATTTGAAAACAATATTTCTTTTTTGAAATCCATATAACAAAGTTTTTGAATGAGATAAAATGATTTTTAATTTTAATTATATATTAAATCAAATAAAGACTCATCAAAATAATCTAATAATGAGTGAATAATACAACCCAATGTTTTTGCCCAAATCTCGTAGTAACTATCATGTATACCATCAAAATTGTAAGAGTAAAAGTCTCTCAATTAGGGATAGCAATGAGTCGGGTTTGAGCGGGTTTTGCCAAACCCACACCTAAACCTATGAAACATTTTGTAAAATTAAGTGGGTTTGGGTTCAGGTTTCATCTACGGGCTTTGAGGGCACCCAAACTTTTCCCATGAACCCATGAAATTAAAAAATATATATATTATTTAATTAAAAGATATTTAAATATTAAAGATAGAAAGAAACTTGAAAATAAAAGAGAATATGAGAGTTAAAATAACTTACTCATTTCAAGTTTTCATTTTTCTTGATAAAAAAACCATTATATACAAGTAGGGATTGAACCCTATACAAAACAAACGATCTCACGTCAAAAAAAACAAGTGTAGAGGGTTCAAACATTTATTTGTATATAAAGGGCATTGAATATTTGTTGAAAATAAACTTGAAATAGATTGATTTATTCCCCGTTATATTTTTAAGTTTCTTTTAAAGTTTAAACTTTTAATATTTTATTTAATTAATATTATATTATTTTAAAAATTAAACGGGTTCTGGTGTGGGTTTTTTTGCAATCCCACACCCGAACCCAAACCAACCACGGGTTATATTTTAGAACCCAGACACGTGGTGGGTTAGGCTTTTGCAACTCCGAACAAGGTTGTGAAAGGTTAGGTTCGGATAGGTCCTGCGGTTTTGGGTTTGATTACCATCTTTGCTCTCAATGTAAACCCTTTTTCCTTGGCATGTGGTTGTTGGAGAAAATCTTGAATGTGGTAGTCTCATTGTCAATTAGTGAGATTGTATGATTTCTGATAGTGAGACTGTCCAATGAAATCGTTCAATTTATTTTAAAAACATAAAAATATATTATGAAACTTTAATTTGATACAATTTTATTGGACAATCTCACTAAGTATCAGTGAGACCGTCTCATTCAAGATTTTCTTGTGGCTGTTGACCGGTAGGTTACTCACGTGGCATTATTATCCTTTAAAAAAAAATAAAAAATAAAAAAACTACAAACCGACTCGCTGAACGAAGATTTGGACACGAAAGCATGGCACGTCTCTGACAAGCGTCAAGAAACAGGACACGTGTTCGAAACCCAGATGCTTCTGTACCTCTTTATATATTCTCAATTTCTCATGCAATAAAATAACTCTTCTCATTACAAGCAAATTCTCCTGTTTCTACTTTCATCTTAAAAGCAAACTGCAAAAGCAAAAGCAAAAGCACTCACTGTTGTACAGGTGATACAGTACCAAAGCTCCCCTCCTTGTACTGTTGTACACATAATATAAGCTTTTGAGTGATAGTTTCTGCTACTGTGCGGCCGACTCGAATCTGATCTCAAACTAAATTGGATGCTTAGGCGGTGGTGTAAAAGTAACAGAGAACTTTCTATTGTTTGTCTATTTGAATCGGTCGCATTTATCAAAAGTTGTTGAAATCTTTGTTTTGAAATTTAATGAATTAATGCATTGGAAATATCATATACTTCCAAGTTACTTCTCACTATAGTTATCCAAATTGTAAGTGTATTATAAAAATAAGATCTTGTTCGGTAGTCATGTTAGATAGAATTGTTTTTTCTTTTTTAGTTTTAAATCTTTGATTTTTATAAATATATATATATATTTTAAAGTATTACATTATTATAGTTGGTAGTGAACCAGTTATCTTCCGTTGTATTCTATTGTAATAGTTCTGTAAAAAAAATATTACATTATTATACAAATTTTGAGAGATGAGAAGAACTCGAACCTATAACCTTGTAATGCAACCATGTAGATATGATGTATGATGTGTTTTAGCACCGAACTAACCTCATTTTATCAATTTCTATAGACCATTAGATCGCTCAAAAGTAATAACTTTATGTACTATACAATATACAATACATATATAGCTAAATCCTAAAAATAAAGGTCTTCTTAATATATTATAATAGTGTAGTTACATGAGTTATTACCGATTATTAGATCTAAATTCTCGTATCAATTGATTTGTTGATTTGAAAAATGGTAATAGTCTACGTAAATCCTTTATCCTTGGCATGAGCAGCATGTGGCATTATTGTATAGGTTGAGACATTATCCGTTATAAAAAAAAGTGACAAACCGACTCGCTGAACGAAGATTTGGATACCAAAGCATGGCACGTGTTAAGAAGCAGGACACGTGTTCGAAACCCACATGCTTCTCAACCTCTATATATATTCTCATGTAATATAACTACTCTTCTCATTACAAGCAAATTCAGCTGTTTCTTTTTTCATTTTCAAGCAAAAGCAAAAGAAAAGCACTCACTGTTAACCACTTTATTTTATTTTATTTTTTCCGACAAAGGAAAAATATGGCATCTCACAACCAGAGCTACAAGGCTGGTGAAGCCAAAGGCCAGACTGAGGTACTAATAACTTTTATATCTATCTACCTTATATCTATGTTTCTACTTTCTACATATATTTTCATTACATGAAAATGTATGTTGGGACTCTATTTCTAGTGGTGCCTTTGTATTATTTATTTTTATATATTTACCAATGGCGACTTGAACTTGGGAATTTCTCAGACCGAATGAGCACCCTTCGACACTCTCAGACTCAAATCTGGGATATTTACCAGCCTTCTAAGCCCACATTTTTAAAAAAAAAATTTATTTAAATTGTCCCTTAATTTTTATGTTATTTACATTTTTCTATTAAAATTTTATCAAATTTTCAAATTGGTTTCCCTTCAAAGAAGCTGGTTTTGTCTCTGGACAAACTGAATGAGCACCATTCAACACCCAACCAGCCACGTTAGCCGGTGGTGTTTGGTGTTTTATCTTTGAGACGTTATAATTTCATGGCATGTTTAGGCTAATGTGAAAAGCATGAATGGGTGTAAAAACAGGAGAAGACGAACCAGATGATGGACCCGGCGGCCCAGACGGCTCAAGCGGCCAAGGACAAGGCGGCCCAGACGGCTCAAGCGGCCAAGGACAAGGCAGCCCAAGCAGGCCAAGCGGCCAAAGACAAGGCAGGCCAAGCAGCAGCCCAAGCAGCCAAGGAGACGGAGCAGGCAGCCAAGGACAAGGCAGCTGGCCAAACAGGGCAAGCATGAATGTTGTTTGGAGTCTTAATTAGTTTGCGTTTTGTGTGTAGTGTTTAATGGGCAATATGTATGTTTTGATCGTGAGCAGCCCTTTTAATTATGTTGTAATAAAGTCATGATGTTGTGTTTTGTTTTCCTGTGGCTAGCAAGTAATGATGTCTTACAAGTGAGTGTAAGTCTGTAAGATTGTAAAAGCTAGCAATTTGCTTATTTTAATCATATATTAATATATAAAAACGCAATCGCATTTTCCCTTGCATATATTGTTACAAGTATTCTCTAATTGGAAAAAATATCTGATTGGCAACCGACAGACCAAAAGCAAGCGGTTTCTATGCCAAATACTGGTTATACGTGTCCCATTATCCATGCTCAATAGTACATGCATGCTAGTTACAAGTGAGTGTACGTAAGATCGTAAAAGCTAGCTATTTTCTAATTTTAATCATATATAGTATTAATATATATATATATATATAGTTTATATAAGCTGATATTTATATCAGTGTATATTGTATGTGGATCACTGATTATGGAGAATATATATCTATGGTCCCGTTGTTCACTGATATAACTTATATCAGTCCACATTGCATGTGGATCACTAATTATGGAGAAGTTTTGACAAATACACTTTGAGTCAAAGTATATAATAAATCTAATAGTTCACATTCAATCCACTGATAAAATAATATCAGTACGTACTCATTTAAACGCGTGTGTGTATATATATATATATATATAAAGCAATCACATTTTCCTTTGGATATATTGTTCCAATTGTATATCTCTAATTGGCAACCGACTAAGCAAGCGGTTTCCATGCCAAATACTGTTTACAGGTGTCCCATTATTGATGCTCGATCAACATTCATGTATGCATGTATATCTTACGAGAGTAATACTAGGCTTTTCAAGCTTTTTTGGCATGTGAGGATGTCTAAGGTCAAGATGTTGACACGTCATTTGAAAAAGAATTTTAGAAAAAATTTGGAAAGACTATAAGATAGGCTGATAGCTAGATAGGTGAGTTTTGGCATCGGTCATCACAGTATCACACACTTGCCTACACATTAATTGTTAACTTGATGTTGCCAACTTCTTTGAGCATTTTGTCCTGTAGACTGTAAAGGACTAGCGACTACGGGTTTTGTTTATTGCCTTGTAGTCAACATAAAAGATCATTATCATTTGGAAAAATAATTTTACAACCAAAATTTAGAGAGTACATTAGAGGTTCTCAAAGCAAAATTTGGCTGCAAGATTGTTCTATGTTAACGATAAATTAAAGGGAGTTCAAAGTAGCGGTGGCAAAACAAGCCGGGCCGCTGTGGGGCAGCCCAAGGCCCGACCTAGCCCATCCATTTCATGGACTCGGGTTAACCCAGCCTACTAGCTTCAGGGGTTAGGTCTAAGCCAGTTAAGTTGGCGGGTCAGGCGGGGCCCCAATGGTGAAATGGCGGGCTAGGCCCGCTAACTTAGCAAAATTTTGAAAAAAAATTTTTGACGACCTGTTAGGGTCAGTCGGAATTTTTTTTTTTCAAAATTTGAATTGAGGGGTCACTTTTATAATTAACCAGGGGACCATAGGGGGAGAAAAAAAATCCAAAACTTTTTAAAATTACATTTTTTTTTTAATATTTTACAATTTTTTCCAGTTATACCATAACCTAACATTTTCCTATAAATACCCCCATCACCCTCACCTCATTATCTATATTTTCTCTACTTCCCTAATCCCGACTCTCTTATTCTTTCTATTCTCTACAATCTCCAACATCTCTCACTCACTCTTTCAACTATTTTGTAATTTATTTAATATATTATTTATATACTATATACTATTATACTAATATACTATACAATATACATTATATATTTACATACCTCCCACTCTCTAGTCTCTACATATTCTAAGACTCTTATTCTAAGGTATTGTCTTGTTTATTTATTTTTTAATTAACTTTCATTTCCCTTACCAAGGTTTTATCCCATTGAGTATTTTTTGGTAAGGTTTTTAACGAGGCAATCATAATTTGTAATTTATACATTTCTGATTTCACTACAATTTAATACGAAATTAAAAAAAATATATTATTCATTGAAAACTAATTAAGTTTTGTATGAAATGAATAATGTTATATTTCATATTAAAATGATTACATTAATAATTATACAAAATTATTACGATGTATATAAAATAATATTGTATAAAAAAAAAACGAAACCCATTGGATTTGGCCCGTTAAAGCACGTCTGGACCCAACCCATTAAAGCCCGGTCTATCCCTACACAGGCCCTAGGCCCAGACCGGGCCCCCTTAATCCAACAGGCTGGCCCAGCCCGGCCTGTTTTCCTTGACAGTCCGGGCCTGGCCCAGCCCATTAATCAAACGGGCCTGCCAGCACTGGTTCAAAACAATAAACCCTTTTTACTTTTCATAGAGATTCGATTGTGGGTGTTTTTTTTTTCCGATTGTGGGTTGTTTTAGTTGGGGTTATAGTGGCATTGATGGTAAATTTGATGAAATTAGAGGGGAAGACTCATAGCCACCCTTTACGGGTACTCCGAAGAGGGACGACGAAGGTAAGAAGAGGAAAGATTTTGATGCGAAAAGTGTCGAATCAGGTGAAGAAAAGTGGTATTTGCATCAACAGAAATGGCAATTGTTGAGGAAGGATGATTTTAATCAGGCACCAGCTAAGTTAACAGCTTGTGATTATCATAGGGGGCTCAATATAGTGGTTGTGGGGGTTCTCAAATGGTGTGTTTGGTTTATATCAGATGCCTGCTTTTGTGTGTATTCATTTGCTATCAATTTCAAGAGAGAAGATTAATTACTGCAACGAGTTTTAATGACCTAGAGAATTGGTTGATGTTTGGTTGTGCGAAGTTAGGGCAGTTACTTGTCTTGCAGTTATTGGTCACTGGGGCTGATAATAACAAAGTCAACTACAAAGAATGTTTATGCTGTTGTTAACAGTATTGTGTTTTTAATTTATGCATTGTAGTCTTTTGTATAGTGCTTAGTATTCTGTGGTTGATGGAGCTCATGTGTATTGCCAAATTGGCTCATCATAACCTTGCACCATGCTCACTTCCTTTGTCAATGATTTGTATCGTCATTCATGTGCCATTACTATATGAGCTGGTTATGTTGTGATTCTTATGAGAGGAATGGCCTAATATGTGGTGTTTAGTATCTCCCTGTGAAATCATAATTGGTTTTAAATGATTTAAGTCATAAGGAACTAGTTGCTAACATTTTGAGTCAAGTTGAGAATTATTATATTGCAAGTTTGCATAAACATTTTTTTTTTCTTCTAATAAACATGACAATGATGATCCTGGAGATAATTCTTTTATGCTTTATGCCATTTCATGCTACATGTTTTAGTCTATAGTTACCTTCTCCCTGTTTGAATTTTATACTTGGAAGTCTTGACATCATGTTGAGGTATTGAGTTTGCTTGTTACAGGTGTGGTCCGTTTCATCTGGCTTTTGCTTTGTGATGTTTGCTGAGCACACTAGTGTTGTCACTGCTCTCCATTTTATGGTGAATAACCATTGTCTTCTAAGTGCATCTCTGGATGGAACAGTTCGTGCATCTCTGGATGGCCCGTCTTCCATGCAGTTTGTTTCTTTAGCGGCAGATCAAAGAGGTGAAGTAATTTGTGCCGGAACTTTAGATTCATTCGAGGTAAATTTGCACTTAGTAACTAGGTTTTGCTGGTGCTCTTCCATCTAAATTTATTTTTCCTGACTGGTTTTTTGAATGTCCTATAACAGATATTTGTTTGGTCAATGAAGACGGGCCGTTTGTTTGATATCCTAAGTGGACATGAAGGTTCTGTTCATGGCTTGGCATTTTATCGTACATATGTGAGTTATTATCTTCAGACCATGAGCTTGCTTGATTACGATATGCTTATGTTTCTTTAGTGTTCATTTGACCTTTTTCTTTGAATTTAAAGTGGATTTTATAAAAGTTTCCACTCTTCATTAGGTCCAAATCATGAATTTTCATAGTTTATCTAACGGGTGTCGGATGATTAGACAATGTTCTATGTATCAAGACATTTATCATACTCCTTGTTTCCTGAATAGTTTGATTAAGTTGTTTAGTTCGCACATATAGACAATCTTAGCATCATCGTCGTGGGACAAAACTGTTCGATTGCGGGATGGTTTTGAAGGAAAAGGTTCAGTGGAATAGATTTCTATTGTTTATAGTCGAATTATAGTCGAATTCAAATTCAGAAGTTTCAATCAACAACGTTTATAATTTCTGTTGTTTTTATTGCCATCACACATGCCACAGATAAAACACATGATCAAAATTCAAAAACAAATAAAGTCTAGCTTTCAAGTTGTTCATTTCCAAAGAATTGAAGATAGAAGTTGAATGTACTGAAATAAATCAACAATTGGAGTTTATGATCTGTTGTACAAACATTCAACAACTGACAAATTTATGATCTGTTGTTGTACAAACAACGCATAGAATAAATACATGAAAAAGTTATATGATCACTTCTTGTACAAACATTCAAACCACTCATAGAAAATCTTTGATAAATAAATAAATGAAAATCTTTGAATTAAACACCAACATGACAATGCAGTCTTATTCAGTCTTCAAATCCTTCCAAGTGCATGCTTTCTCGTCTTCCATTCATCCTCCTGGAAACACTCAAATTGAGAATATATATATAAGATTGATTATTTTTTTCATAAAAGAGTTACAGACAATTATAAGGAAACCAAGCTTAGTGGCTTCTGTATGATCTTTTACTAAATGTATCATCATCATCATCATCATGAGCTGCGTTATTATAAATTCAAAATATAAATCAAACTATTAAAATATTTAAATATTTAAATTTGTTAAAAGATGCATGCTTTCACAGATTAATAATGCATTACCTATCAATGGCAATCACAAAGGTTGAAATTTGGGAGTAAAAGCAAGCTTAGTGGCCTCATCTTCCCACTCCAACTTGTCCCACCAATCTCTGTTTCCTTTAATTGCCTTTAAAGTATTCTTTGCACTTTCAGCATTAAAAGGGAGTTTCCTTAGACTTTCGCAGCTCCATACTTCAATATCTTGGAGGGCAGGAAAGGGCATGGCTCGTCGGCATATGCTCTTTAACTTTGGTAGATCATAAAAATAAACTTCTTTAAGATTTGAGAATATCTCGGTAGCTTCTTCAATTTCTAAAGACCCAGCAAAGTCCCATGCTATTATTTCTTCCATTGACTCACACTGGATTACATAAAGAAATCGAAGTCGTGGTGTGTATACAAGCCACGTCAAATTCTCCAATATTTCACATTTCCAGATATTTAGAATCCGAAGGTTACAGAAGCAGTTGGGCTCGGATCTCTGCATTCTCTCCCCATTCTCAAAACAAATTTTAACTTCCCTCAAATTTGGACAGTGTCTTATATAAAGTTCCTCTAAATGCTCCATTCTTCTAATAGTTGAACAGGAGATATCAATTGAATGCAATTCCTCGCACTCGTATATTGATAGTCGTGTAATACAACTTTGTAACTTAGGACTAGAAGACATAAATTTTAGAACAGGGGAGACACTTGAGAAGGTGAGACTTACGTCAGTTATCTTTTCCAAACATTCCAACTCTTCTATGATCAATTTCATATCAATCCTGCATCGATTTTCGATGTCAAAACCACTGAACATTTCTAAAGATGAAAGACTTGATATCACTCCCGGTGGAATTACTACCTGCTCAGTCAGCATGTCATCTAATAATAATATTCTCAATTGTGTCAAATTCTTAACTTCAATTGGCAAATTACTTACACATGTCTGTGATAGATTAAGATAACGCAAGCTAATCAATGCACCGATTTCAACAGGCAACTCCATTAACTTCTCATTATTTGACAAGTTCAAAATTGTCAAGATATGAATTGATTGGAAGAGTGTACCTGGTAATGTCGTCAGTGTGGAACCCATAACAAAAATGGTTTTGAGACGTGGACAGACAACCGGTGTTTCGATGAGAAATTCTGTACTATCACCATACAATGATACTCTTACGGCCTCCTTCCATCTACCAATCCCTTGCGCGTTGATTAAACCAGCGTGTTCCTTCATCAAAATCTCATTCCCATGTTCACGAGCTAACCAATGTGCCATGTCACGAAGTACATCATGCATCTTAACATGATCTTCTTTTTCATAACTTATGCCTTCAACATAACTTCCCTCCAAAAGACAAGCAAGTTTCAAACTGTTAATAATGAACCTTCTTCTTTCTTGTGCCTCATACATGTTATCAGAATCATCTAAGAATCCCTCTTCAATCCAAAGTTCAATAAGTTCCCTATTACTAATGTTATGGTCCTCTGGGAATATTGAACAATATAAAAAACAATTTTTGAGTGTATCGTCACTCAAGCTATCATAACTGAACCTTAGAGTAGGAAAGACATATTTTCCCATTTCGGTAAATCGAGATGGATAACTCTTTAATACTTTGATGGCATAACTCTTTAATACTTTGATGGCATACCTCCAATCTTCGGGTGTCGTCCTGCTAGCCATGGCACGTCCAATAGTAACAAGAGCAAGAGGCAAACCATCGCACTCTTGGGTTACAATTTCAGCAAGTTTTGATAACTCATGATGAGAGTTTAGTACATGTTCACCCACATTTTGTCGAAACAACCTCAAGGCAGCTTCTTGTGGCAAACCATTCAATTTAAATATCTTTTTTGCTCCCATCTGACCGCATACTTCTCCCAATCGAGTTGTAAACACTATTTTAAACCCATTTTGATTGTTTGAAAATGAAACCCCCAATTTTGATAGATCTAACCCATCCCATAGATCGTCTAACAACAACACAAACCTTTTATTGCGTAGTCTTCCCAGAATTTGAGCAGCTCTCTCATCCTCATTCTTATCGATCCACATTTCTTTCGAGATGCCAATTTTGTTTAGTATAGTTTCTTGGATTTTATCCAACTTTACTTCTTTGGACACCACAACCCAAATCACAACATAAAAGTTATGACTTGTTTCCAGAAATCTATTGTTAAGTTTTTTTAAGAGTGTGGTCTTGCCTACACCTCCCATACCATGCAACCCAATGATTCCCACTTCGTGGTCTTCAACACATTTCCAAACTTCATCAAACATGGAGTCCATCCCCACAGTCTTCTCCATAGGCATCTCATCTATCTTGGGTCGCGATAACTTGTCAGCAACAACAAGAGAAGATCTGTTCTCTTTTAATTCTTTAACAACATCAATCTCCTTAAGTACTTGCTTTCCAAGCTTGTAGGTGGTGCAACAATGTCTGGGGCAACAACTTCCCAAACATTTCTGCTGGATCTCATCATCTCCTTTCCGCAAAATGCCATCCACCTCTTTTAGTTTGAGTTGTACACTTTCTAGCCAGCCTTTCACTTCGTTGGTACGCTCTGCATATTGTTGCTGCTCTGCGAAATCAGCCCTCCTATCAACATCTTTGCTGATAGCTTCTAGGTCACGCTTTAAGTTTCTCAGAGTGTTTAAGTTGTCCTGGAGGTCACAGATGTTTTGAGCACGATTGGCAGTGCAATCCCACAATCGAGTGACAATGTCCAAGATTGGGCTTACACAATCCATGGCACGCTATGTGTTTGTTTTTGTGAATATGAAAGAGAGGTTAAAGGGTAACGATGATCTCTGAAGAAACTTGGTTTTGGGAATAATAAATTATGATATTATTGGAAACATCCACACAGTTGTACATCAATTGATGGAGTACATTTGCAATTGTTTATTCGTGTAGACGGGTACCCCCACATCTTTGTCTACATTCTCTTTTTTTTTTTTAGAGCCCCAGTTGTTTGTTTTATTTTGACCATTTATCACACTGATTATGGCCTTATCTGCTTTCTTTCTGTTTTATTGATTCCTACTTTTTATAGCAATTTCTGAGAATTGTCAAGCACATTGTTTTGCTCTTTAGTGAATGGCATAGCACACCCTTGTAATATTTAATTCCTTAGTGCTCTCAACCATTGATAAAGAAGCTTTAATCAATATTTTATAAGAATCCTAGGCCATTGAAGTCTACTTGACTTGTAAGGCTACTTTCTGGTGCACCTTCCTGCAGAAAGAAATATAATTAATAAAGACGAATTTGGTGCTATGATTATAATTATCAAATTTTAATATTCTTCTTGTTTCAAAATAAAAACCTATTCTTGATTTAACAAATGACAATAAAATTTAAAAAATTAAAAGAAAGAAAGAAAGATATATATATATATACTTGTACTGAACTAATTTTGGTATGTTTATGACAAATATTCCAATAATTCTATAAATCCAGGATCTTTGAAGAATGATTCTTCATTAAATTTGATTGATTGTGTAACTCTCTCGAGAAAGAATGGGAAAACCTGAGTTTGTACAGAGTATTACATTGTGAAATCTCTAACAAAATTCATAATTGAATTGCTAACTAGGACTTCACACCGAAAACCATCAATCTATGACAAACACATATTCTCATGAAGAAAAACTTTTTTAAGATTTGAAAATATCTCGACAGCTTCTTCAATTTCTGAAGACCCAGCAAAGTCCCATGCTATTATTTCTTCCAATGACTCACAATACGTTACATCAAGAAATCAAAGTCGTGGAGTGTATATAAGTCACGTCAATTCTCCAATACTTCACACCTCCAGATCACAAGTGTCTGTTGGCTTCTTGCCTTTGTTCTCTGATAATAAAGTTAGCCATTTTGAAAAAAAAAATGTCGGTGGTGTGTTATGGCAGAGAGAAAGAGAGAGATAGCAGTAGAGAAAAAATAAATTAGTTCATAGGAGGTGAGAAAAAGACGAGACCAGTAAATAGAGAGATTAGAAATATGGTGTATTAAGTTTGTAAAAAAAAAAAAAAAAAAAAAAAAAAGAATAGTTTTGGAAATAAATAAAATAAATTAATAAAACCATTTAACTTTATTTAATTAAATCAAAATTTAAAAAAGTTGGGTATAAACAGATCTGTAGGGGGTGTGCCAATAACACTATTCTTGATTTATTTAGATGGATTATAAAGAAAATAAGATTCTTACCTACATTATTAATAACAGGTTTTCAATTATGGATTTTTAATTTGGAAACAATTTTTCTCTGTTGAAATCCATATAACAAAAGTTTTAAATGAGATAAAATGATTTTTACTTTTAATTATATAGCTTAAATCAAATAAAGAGTTAAAGACTCATCAAAATAATATAATAATGAGTGAATAATACACAACCCAAAGTTTTTGCCCAAATATCGTCGTAACTATCATTTAAACAATCAAATGTGATTAGTACAACAAATCACTATCAACATCATTTGAAATGATTTTTTTAGCTAAATAGTATTAAACATAGAATCTAAAATATGCATCATTTCAATGCAACCAAGCTTCTTTGTAATAAATAATGATTAAGATCAAATTTCCATCAAAATTTTGACCCCAAATATTATTTTAGAAATCATCTCAAATCACAACATTGACAGATCTGACAGGCTGTTCTCTTTTGCCTACCAACTCTACAAAAATTTTTAAGTGAAGTTTCTGGATCTTTCCTACCTCTTGACTTTGCTAGTAAAGAATTTGGGCTACTACTTCAAATACAACATAAAAAAGCTTAATCTATAATAATATACCATCAATGGTGTTACAAAATAGTTTTCCGGCTGCCCACTCTCATGTTTGCTGCATCTCAATCTTCCAACGTGTTTTCATGCTCATAAGTTTTTTCTAAAATCCATAATCATTAGCACACGCAACAAACTTCGTATATCTTCGGCTTGAAATGCCTATTCAAGAGTGTTGTTGATCAATCACTCATGGCATCACTTCCTTCGAAATCACTAATTCCATCAGCTGCTTCTTCCTCTTCATCTGTATCCATTGCGTCTTCAGACTCTTCTTCATCACTATCATCCTTGTCCTCAAATATTACAGGGATCACAGCAGTGTCCTCTTCAACCTCACCATCAATAATCTGTCGAATAAAATAAAAGAGAGCTCGTGGCATCAATAACTAGAAACTTGCAAACTCCATTTGCTAAAAATTTTACACCATTCGTATCACACTTACCCCAGAATAAACGAAGTCTAAGCAACTTGATATTTGAAGAGCCGACTGAAATGTTGAGACTCTAGATTCTATGAGCTGCATAAACATTGACAAACACATTTACAGAAGTCGAATGATACAGACTGCTTTCAATATATGGTAAATGTAAGGACAAAAAAGCCTGGTAATGATCACAACAGTGGAATCTTGCATACTGTTTATGCTGCATCTATAGGACAATACAGGAAAAAGGAATAAAAAATTGCATGACTAGAAATAATTCATCTTCTATTGAGGTCCTCAAAAAGCCGATGCTCTATTTAACACCAGAAATGTGTGATGCAATTTTTCCAATGATAAACTAAAATAATATTGAAGTTACCATTGCGTACCTGGTATAAAGTGTTCAGGGAAATTAAAGTAGATTCCTGGGACATTATTCCACTAGCATGCTGAAGTAGAAGACTTTTTAGCCATGGAAGGGCACAAGCCAGCACTGCACCCCTGTAGCAAAATTATTTTAGAAAACACTGCAATATCAAACAATAAGAGGACAATGCATCCACTTTCAGATAAACAGTTATGGGTAGATCAGTCTCTGAGTTCTGGTTTACATTGATGTCAGAAGTGCTACCATTTCAGCATAGAAAACCAAATTAAGTAGATGTGAATATGTGAAGGCCAGAAAGTGATGGTTCTAATAAATCTGGACAATTATAAATGTCAGAAAATCCAAATTATATACTGATTTCCAGCCCCAAAGTTCTGAAAGAATTTAATTCAATAAGCATGCAAAAAAATCAGGCAGATGCTTCTCTTGGTTGAATTAACACTTTCTTGTTCTTTAACTAATTATTGGCTAGCATGAAAAGCTAAAGATACTAACAAAAGGACATCAAAGAGAACTTTTAAAAGCAAAAGAAACATATAACCACTCTGCTTAAACATTTGTCCCCTTCCTATGGTTCTATTTTTAACTTTTACAAAATTCCTTACCACATTGCTATCGTCAATTTTCTGATAGGATCATTGCTATACAAAGAAATTTTTAACCTTTATCTACTACAATCTACATGGAATAACTGTTCAAATTCATCAAGTACATTTAACAATGGTTTACCTTGACTGAGCTATAGATACAAGAGACTGTAAAAGCTTGAGAACGTCAGCTGGTTTTAAAAGTGAGACCGAATTAGCAATAACCTGCAAAAAGAGCATATTTTATATCAACAAATGTTAAAGAAACAAAATTATAAAAAGATGACATTCTTAATCATTGACATAACTACAAGTACAAAACAACCTTTTTATCTTGGGTGTACAAGCACTCCAAAAGAAGGGCCCGGTCATCGGCTTGCAGTGCTTGCTTAAGCAGAACATTAACCGAGTCCGCACTTGGAGGCTTTGCAGGAGAGGATACTTGCAATTCATTAATCTTGGGTTTATCAGTATCTACTATACTTAAGCTCTCAAGTTTCTCACCCATGGTTGGCTCATTCATATCATCATCAACAAGGACCCCATCGATATCCTCTCCATTACCTATAAACAAAACACCGCTTAGTGAACCTTCATCAGCAGATGAAAATGTTTAATTATTTAGGACATCAATGATATTGGAATTGGAAGCAAACTGTCAAAAGACTATTAACGGAATAGAAATCTCATAATAGACATTTGCATACATGCTGACAACACTGACATTTAATTTGGAAAGTTTTACTTCACATAAGAGAAAAATAACCCAGGATAGAATGTTGCCTCCTCCAAAAAGTAGGTACAAGAGTACATACTCTGGAAAATGCCACAATTTAATGTAAAAGAGTATAAACCTAACTAATGACTAATGTATAAATCTGACTGGTATTTTGCTTGGTCCTTGTCCAACATCTAATCCTGCTTGTATTCTAAATTTCAATATGGAAAGATGGCTAAATTACAGCAAGAAACTTGCATATTTTCTTTTTGGCTCAATGACCAGAAGGCCTGTCCATAATCCTTTACTCAGCACCAAATATAGACAACTATCCTATCAAATCCTTTCATCGGGATTAATATTCACATTAAGATATTGAAAACAAGTATTGCTAATTCATATAAACGAAAACAGTATTAACAGAAAAGAATATAGAAATTCAGTTACCAATTATTCGACTAAATAAGTAACCTCAAATGATCAAGAAAGAGCATATGCAGACCCATTAATTCCCAACAGAGAGTTAATCCTTTGGAAAGGAAGATCCCTTATGGCTCAAGTAGGTATCTACCACCCAAAAGGAGAACTCAATGATGGATCACTGTTCTAGTGAAATCAAAGGATTGCCAGTGAGCTTTTGAAGGAAACAGCTTTCCCCTACTATGTCCTAAATGAGTTCAAATACAGAAAGGACGTATATGAATCTACCTCGTATAATTATGAAGCAGAAGATGAGGAAGAACAGAGGAATACAATTGATATTACAAATATTAATATGAATGGCCATCAAAGTTCAAGCATTCACGTGCTTCTAGCTCAGGTGCCACTAAGAGGGCAAAACTATAACTCATAACTGACCTGAAACTTGTTTCAGGGACAGATTAAGAAAAAACAAAAGAGAAGAAACTAACATCCAAGTTTATCTTTGAACTGATCAAGCAAAAAAGTAAAGGTAAATCATGACAGTAACAGCTCTATGGTTTTTAGACTAGTTTTGCTTCACACAAACATGTATGTAAATCTTCAAGGTTATATGATATACTTTTCCATCAAATAATATTAAAAGAGTTTATGCAGATTGTTCAGAGAAATCTAATACAACTCTGAATAGATTCCCGCTGCATGTAACAATCCTTACCAGCATCTGGAATTTCTCTTGTAGTTGCGAGATCTGGATCAGATGCTGCTCGTTTCTTACTTCTTTTTTTATTTTGGGCTGAAGCAGCTTCTACTTCTAATTCTGAATCATGGGGACCTGTCACAATTTTTCTCTGATTATATTATAGAAATCCCATACGAAACAGTTTACATGAAATCATCACAATGATGACTCCTTTGGCATCATACCAAATTCTAGTGTACAGATCATCTTACATCATAATATCAAAGTATGAGCTGCTTGGCCTTTTTAACATTGTGTCAAGCCAAATAATGATTAATATTTGTTTAATGAAAAGATTAAGAAGGTGGGAGAGAAATTTAAACTACCTAATTGAGTGCTTTGATGTTTTACTTATCATTATGGTGATTTACTCAGCACTTCAGGTTAAGGGGAAAAAAGAAGTCAAGAAAGAAAAAAAAAGAAAAAAAAGGTTATTGGAGATGGTTCCTCACTGTTATAAAAAAAAAAAAAAAAAAAAAAAAAAAAAACTAAATAAATTAAGAACCACAAAAACCAACTGCAGAAGAAAAAACAGAAATCCCAACAAAAGTGAATCAAATTAAAAGTACATTAACGTCAGTTAATTTTCTCATATATCTGTTTTGCTTTTATATTTTGGAAATTGTTTATATATTATAGGACAGCCTTACAACCCAAAAAACAAGCCTATTTGGGTTGTGGTTTCCATTGCTATATAAACCCTTCTCTTTCTATTATCTTTTCAATGTGAGAATTAGTGCCACGTTCTCTAGCTCACATGTGGGTTATCTAACATACTTAATAACATTTGAAAAAAATATATATTATCTTTTCTATTTATTACATTTACCTGTCAGCAACTTGATAGCCAATATATAAATAAATAAGCAAAGATAACTTGTCATACCTTTCCCAGTAGGAAGCCCATTTTCTTGAACATTGTCAGCTGCATCTCCAGCAGCAATAACAATGTTTTCCCCTGGGATACCAATATTGACAAGACTAAACTGTGGAGAATCTATTGAACCATAACTGATAAGCGCTATCACCCGTCCATCCGTTTCTACAGCATTCAATCTGGCAGCAATAATAGCACTGCGATTCTTCTTCATATTCACACTGTTTTGTTGGTCTACATCAGCTTTGTTAGCTTTTACAGTGATCTTTGCTGGATTAATTTCTTCGCCCTGTGAATCATTCTTCAAATGCCACACGTAAGCAACACCAGATTCCGAAAGAGCTAATATGACTGCACCATTTTCTTCGTTGCAACCTTGCTTGCATTCAATAGCTAATGGAGGATGCCGCATAGAAAGAACAGGACCACCACTTGCAGTTTTTGAATTGAAATCACACCTCCACACTTGAAGATGTTTCTCCCCAGAACCTGATGTAACAATGGTCTTTGCATCATCAGATATAGATATGCAATGAACTGGAACCTGTAAACAAAGAAGCCAAAAGAGCCAATGTTTTAAGCATATAAACAGATCATTAAACTATATGAGCAATTTAAGTAACTCACCACGTCATCTGAGAACTTCAAAATCTCTTTCCCATTTTCCAAGCTTAGGACCCGAATCCCAACCCCGGCTAAAGCACAAACTTTTGCATCTGCCACATTAATGGAAAGAGATAACATATAAGAACAAGAAATATCACATTGTGATGCAACAGATTTCAAATAACTTACTTACCAAACAAAAAGGCTGAAGAAGAGATGGACTTTTTTGAAGCTTTGAACTCTCCTAATAGTTCTCCAGTTTGCGATTCCAACTCAGAAACCATTCCATTTATTCCAACAACATGTAGACTACGGCCTTTATTTGCAAAAGCAAGACCAGCAAGTCCACTACAGAAAGAAAGAGAACAAAATTATTCATCTATCCAGTACTAACCTGTATCAGACCATGCATAGAAATTCTTTGCAACAAGATATACAAGGTTAACTTGCAATAAAAGAATAAACAATTAACATGGTCAATAAGCTATCTTAAAAGTAAAATAAACAGACAAATAGAATCTTAAGATTATTGTTATCATGCTGCCATTTATCATTAATTCAAACACATCCATGTATATAACTATTTGTCCATGAGCATGCATAATTTGGGCATTGCATTAAGTATCGCACTCAAGTTTCTAGCAAAAACATACCCAGGATGGCCTCCAGTAGATTTCCACTTCCTTTCACCAGTAAAAACATTAATTGCCATGATGTCCCCATCATTTGTCCCAAGAGCTAATAATAGAGTACCACGTTCTTTTTTACGCTAAAAGTTCAAAAGCAACAGAAGAATCATACAACTAGTAAAAAATAAAGTGTTATATGAAAGAGAATCAATCAAAAAATCCAAAAGACATTTCCCAAGTGTTGGAGTCCACCTTCTTTCCGACGAAACTGCACGCTATACATGAATGACCCACAACAGGATCTTCATCTGACGGCTTCCACTCTGCTGATAAACTTCCATCGATTGTGCTCCATATCTACAATACCATGATATTAATTTATCAAGTAAAAGAAAACTTATGTTAACATGCTTGCCTGGCATGAGTAAAATTTTTGAATATTAGCGTGAATTTCACGGTAACAACAAATTACTGAATTGAAGTCCAAATAAAATTGGAAATACAAACACTAGAAAACAAAAAACAAAAAACAAATGTTCAGAAGTTAGAGTAAGTTGCATCCTCACACCGAAAGCTAACGCATTGACACAACTACCTAATGCTAACCATGAATTACAAATGTATGTTCATATGAAACAGTACCAAAATCCGAAAAAACACAATAAACTCGCCTCGAAAGCCATGTTGTACAATACCAACTTCCTCCCAACTCAAGTAGGTGGGAAAATTCCCCATCACAAGAACTCCCTGTATTCTCATTCTCACGCAAAATAAATAAATAAAAAACAAACAAAAAGTTAAAAATGAAATGTTTCTAAAACATAATGACTAATATAAATACCAGTCAATCATTTGCTATAAGGAATTACCTTAAAGCAATTGCTTTCATTTTCAAAAGCAATTGTCTCATAGGGAAGACAAAACCCAGCTAAATTTGTATTTTTTTTTTTTTTTTTTTTTTTAAAAAGCACTCCCAACCACAACAGCATATTTTTCACATTGCACTCGAAACATTAAAACATAAGCAGAAACAAAATGAATGTCTTCATAACAAGCATAAATTCACTAACTCTATGTAATCCAATAATCAACACTAACAATTAAAATAATAATAATATATTTGTATTAATTATTATTACCAGCATATACAAACGTATTACATACATAGAGAGGGAGAGAGAAAGGATGTACCTTGACGACGCCGTTTGGGGATAAAACGGCGAGAAAGTCGCCGTCCGGAGTGAAGGAGGTGATGAGAGACTTGAGCTTCTGTCTCGCCATCGCTTCAAAGTTTTAGAGAGAGAAAGTGTTTTGTGATTTTAGAGAGAGAGCGAATGAGAGAGAGACCAAAACAAGGGTTTTGGGTTTATATATATATATATATATATTTTTTATTATTATTATATATATATATTTATAATTTTATTATGATATTGATGTTTGTCCCTTATAGTCTAGTAAATTTTACAAAAATCAATACTTTTTAAAAAAGTAATTTTACAAAAATCTCGTTCTCAAAGATTTTGATCATTTACTATTTTTTAAGCTTTAAAAAAAAATTATTTTTAAAGTTGTTTTTTTAATATTATTATTATTACAAATTTACGGTTGAAAACTAATGTAATTCGAGCAGGCGTGATATTCTCGGAGATTTGTTACTAGACCAACCCAATCATAGTACAGTAATAAGAGGTTTATATGATGTGACAATTTTATTTTATTTTTTTAAGAAAAATTGTTCCAGCTGAAAGTTGAAACTATAATATTGTGTTTTAATTTAGGTTTTATTTTTTAATCCATTATTTATTTTATTTTATATTTGGAAAACCATTACAATTTTTTATTTTTTTCATCTGCCCAAGCTTGCTTTTATCTCTCAGTGTGTTGGGCAAGACTTAAGGATTTAACTACAACACAATAACTATATTGTTGTTGGACTTTAGATTTTAATTGCTCACAAAATTCAAAGGTTTAAAAAAAATAAAAAATCTAGAAAATTTGACTTTATCTGATAATCACCCTTTAACAATCCAAGAACTGTACGGTAGCTAAACCCACGACTCTTAACAAATGAGTAAATTTTGAATCATCTCGTGGTTTAAATAAATAAGGTGAAATTTGAACCATCTCGTGGTGTGTTGGATATGACTCAAATATCATCTCGTACAAATGAGTAAAATTCGAATCATCTCATGGCTTAAATAAATACGGTGAAATTTGAACCATCTCATGGTTTAATTCTTTCTCCCTTTCCATTTTTATATTTTTTTGTTTTTGTGTTGGTATTTTTTTTTTTTTTTTTTACCTTTTTTGTTAAATAAATCTACTTAATCTTCACCATCCATCTTTGAGATGGATGGTGGATATTTTTTTTTTTCAATTTTTTGTTTTGTTTTTCAATTTATGTTTATTTTTTAAAATTTTAGATTTTTTTTTTAATTCAATTTAGTTTTCAATTCTTTGAAATTTTATTTGATCTCCACCATCCAAGCAATGGTAGAGATCCATTAAAAAAATTGTTTTTTTTTATTAAAAAAAAATAATAATTTAAAGATCAGGGGTAGTTCAGTCTTTTTAACGGTCAAACTTGGTAAATAGTTAAGTTTGACTAATAATAAGAGATGTGTCAATTATTGATAAAATTATTTTTAGGTGTAAGATGGCAAACCTCAAAGAGGTTTAGTGCAATTTGCTCATTTTACTATATCAATGTTTGACTTTAGTTTCATACTTTTTTTACTATAACAAATTTTACGGTTGAAAAAAAGAATAATTTAAATCAATAATTTCATTAACCGTGATGTGAGGAATTTGTTAATATAGCAACCCTTGTCGGAGGGTTTATATGATATAACAAATTGATTTACTATATCATTGTTTTTTAATATAATTCATAGTTTTTCGAATTTGTTCTTTATTTTATTCTATATTTGAAAAACCTTTACAAATTTTTTTTTTCTATTTTTTTTTTTTTTTTCCATCGAGGAGACCTTGCTTAGATCAAAGGTATCAAACCCTGTGCGATGAGTGCAACTCAAATATGGTCAGAGTAAAAACTTCACACTTGCACTTTATTTGTACGACTAAATTCAACATTTTAGTTGATTTTTCAATTTTCTTACTTTCATTTTGAACAATGGTACTTAAAATTCAATTATAGAAAAAACCACATAAATAAATAAATAAATAATTATATTTCATTAACAGTCAACTAAACATATGGGTTTTTTTTTTACTGATTGTTCAAACTAGAGGGATCGATTTGATATTTTTTCAAAAGTCATTGGATTATTTACGATTCTCCCTTATTTTATTCTAAATACGGAAAACCTTTACAAATTTTTATTTTCTATTTTCTTCATGGACGAGACCCTTGTATCAAGGTATCAAAGTATCAAACCTTGGCGCAATTCAAATATCGTCTCTAAGTAAAAATTTCACACTTGCACTTCTATATATTAGATGAAATTTATAATACTAAGTTGAGGATTAGAATGTTGTAAGTCAAATTTTAAATGTTAATCTTCTGCTGCTCTGCTTATGATTTCATGGCAATTCAAATTTATGGAAGACAAAGGAAATTATTTTTGCAAATTCAAATAAAAACATGAAATTTCTAACTAGAAATGAGAGGTGATTTAAACCCTTTTAAATTCAGCCCAGCAAATTGTCTAAATCAAACTCTCTGCTCATCGTTTGTTTTCCTAATCTAATCACAAGTTGATGATCCTGAAACTGAATCACCACCAAAGCAGATTCAACTCTTGAAATCTTACTATTCTTCTCATCAGCAAAGTAATATATAGAACACAAACAGCTTAGCAAAAAAGATAGGACAAACTAAAAAATAAAAATAAAAACCTAGCCATAGAAAGAGCACAACCTCCTAAAATTTAATGTTGTTTTCAAGCCCTTTGGAAGTGAGATGCTGCCATCAACGTTGATGATTATCAAATGTATTGAATGTGCGCATTTGTTGACCCCGCCAAAGCAATCCTTGGCTATTGTTTGTTCTCTGCGGAGGCAGACTGTCATTCGATCTGGGGTTACGATTAGTATCCACATTATATCTGCCGTGATTTGCGCTTTCCTCTTGCAAATTGTAATTCCACCTTGGGTCATGCGTGGGATCAAGATCGGTGTCCATATTGTAACTGCCACCATATGTAAGGGATAGCCAGTTGCTGATCCATCTATGTCTAGGGTCATGATAGATGTACATGTTGTGCCTAAACCTCAACGATCTCAGGTTACTATTCGATTGCTCTGTATGGAGGTCTCTTCTATACAGGTATTCTTCCACTTCATGAATAAGATATGTTCCCAAAAGAATGATAAAAATGTTGGAAGGATCATCTAAGGAATCGTTGTTGGGTCGCATAAAGCTAAGGAAGTCCCTAAAGCACCTAATACGCTCAAAAAATTCCCAATTCTCCTCCCTTTCTGGATCCACCTCTGATGGTCGGATAGAAGGGTGATCTGACCTAGCATGTTTCCTGAGTTCTGAATAAGTCCCACTAAAATCACAATTCTCACAAGAACAACTCCTCACTTTAGAATTCATAAACCGACGGGCATTCTCTACTACAATGCACCCATAGATCTCTCCCCGACAAAGAGGACAGCTAAGATTTGGTGGCAACAATCTCATGCCATGCTTGGATTGCCCGGGCAGTGAGGCTTCCTCCTTTGTTATAGAAGGGTTCATGCTTGTGGGGGGATTTTCTTGCACTGTTTCATTTGATGGAGTCGACTCTAATGTCTTATACTGATCAAGGCAATTGGAGTGTCGATAGCTTGTATCACACATGTAAGGTCGGCAGCCCATTTCAGAAGAAGAACACTGCAAGAGAACAGCATTGTGGGGATGTTCCAGGCAGATTGGGCACCTAGCTTCCTCCCACTCTTTTGTATCCTCAAGTGATCCAGACGGAAGTCCATTTTTGTATTGCTTGGCATCCCTGGAACTAGAACCGCAAGGGTAAGGAGATGCCCTAGACCGATCAAAAGACAAAGATTGGACCCTTCTATCCTTTGGCATTTTGGAAATTATAATGTCACCACAGAAAACTAAATTCACCTTTTGTAAAACTTCACAACAGTACTTTCCAGAGCATGTCCCTATATAACCATATCAAACTTAACAAATCAGTACTCATCACATAAATTAACAACTTGACATCATTCGTTGCATTGCCACAGATTCCTTAGTGAAATTAGTAAGAACGAAAGTGATGATACTAGTAAAATAGAATTAAAATTTAAAATAAATTAAATCTCTCTATTACATATGATCAATAACCAGTGTTAAAGAATAGAGTGTGGCCCCAATAATATATAATATATTTTGTATATTTTTTTCCCTTTTACAATAACCTTGAACATCAAAGGCAAGCAAAGATGACACTCACAATCTAATTAATCAACAAGTTACATGTATAATGAGAATATGAGATCAATGACAATTAAATTACCTTGTAAGCCATAGTACAATATTATTAAAAGAGCTCAAGTCTCATGAATCCAAACTTATAGACTTAAGTACCGCTTTCCATGGCAAAGCAAACCCCACCACACTCATATTGTCAAAATATATAACGATGGGAAATCAAAGCATTGTTGTTTTAACTTTGTAAAATTTTATTTACATGACAATGATTTTTTCTTTTTCAATTGCAACAACCAAAGACAACTGCAAATACACATATGTGATATTTATATAGATGGCAAATGCAGAATAAAGAACAAGGCCTTTCTTTTTGGGTACTACAAATCATAAAACACCCAAATTGATAAACATCCCACATATAATCATATTCAAAGAAGTCAAAGTCATGAATTTCCTATTTTTCCCTTGTATAATTAACAAAAACAAGCAAATCAGAAACAACCCAGATAAAATCACGTTCACAGCAAACAATCGGAGCGACTTTGACGAAAAATTGACTAGAAAAGATTCCAAAACAAGACCCGGATATATAACATGTGATCATACACAAACAGAAGATCATATCATTAGCGAATAATTAAAGAACAAGAACGAATTAACCCAGAAAAAGACAGTGTTGTAGGCTCAAGGTTTCAGGCGATGAATAACTCACCGGAATTCTGGAGAGCGAATGTGGGAAAGAAGTACTCACAGAGAAAGAGAGACGAGTGATGGGTTTATATAATAAGAGGAAAACAAGACCCACGGTTTTGTTTATATTTTGCGATTTGTAATTACGTAAAAGTCCCTGATTCTCTTATTGGATAGATTTGAGGCAAAGGGCGGCAATTTTCAGAGAGATTCTTTAGGAGGGCCCACTATATCACAACGTAGTAAGTGACATGTGATTGCCATGGGCGATCAGTCAGGTCAAAGTGTCAAACACACCCATCACTGTATCACACCCTCTATGGCATGTGGGTGCTCAGAGAGATCATTCATATCAAACACATACGTCATACACCATACGACCACAACCAAACACATTTGAAACTTTTTTTTATGTCCGTGTCTTTGTTAATTGCATCTGAGATACAAATCCTTATGTTAGTTTTTTTTTTTTTTTTTTCAATTTAAAACCCTCTTTTACACTTAAGCTGATTGTGTGAAAAAAAAAAAAACAAATATTGTTAAAAGCCTCGGAGAACAGATGAAAATGCTCGAAGAACAAAGGAAAAGGCTTGGAGAAGAAAGGAAATGGCTCGGAGAAGAAAGGAAATGGCACAGAGTTAGCAACTTTTTTTATGTACGAGTCTTTGTTAGTTGCATCTGAGATACAAATCCTCTTGTTAGTTGCTTTTTTTTTTTCAATTTAAAACCCTCTTTTGTACTTAAGCTGACTGTGTGAAAAAAAAAAACAAATATTGTTAAAAGCCTCAGAGAACAGATAAAAAGGCTCGAAGAACAAAAGAAAATGCACGGAGAAGAAAGGAAAAGGCTCGGAGAAGAAAGGAAAAGGTACGGAGAAGAAAATAAAAGGTACGGAGAAGAAAGGAAAAGGCTCGAAAAACAAAAGAAAAGGCTCGGAGATTCAAGGAAAAGGCTCGGAGATTCAAAATTAACAACAAAAAAAATGATTTTTAAAAAGGCTCGGAGAAGAAAGAAAAAGGCACGGAGAAGAAAGGAAAAGACATATAGAAGAAAGGAAAAAGTTCGAAGAACAAAAGAAAAGGCTCGGAGATTCAAAATTAACAAAAAAAAAATTATTGTTGAAAAATCTCGGAGAAGAAAGGAAAAGGCACGGAGAAGAAAGGAAAAGACATGTAGAAGAAAGGAAAAAGTTCGAAGAACAAAGGAAAAGGCTCGGAGATTCAAAATTTAAAAAAAAAAAAAGATTGTTGAAAAGGCTCGGAGAAGAAAGGAAAAGGCTCGTAGACTAACTGAAAAGGCTCGGGAACAATTGAAAAGGCTTGAGCCTTTTCATTTAGTCTCCAAGCCTTTTCAATTGTTCTCCGAGCCTTTTCCTTTCTTCTTCGTGCCTTTTCCTTTCTTCTTCGAGCTTTTTCCTTTCTTCTCCATGCCTTTTCAATTAAATTCAAAATTCACACAACCAGCTTAAGGTTTACAAAAGATTTAGAGAATAAATTAAAACGCTCGAAGAACTAGGGTTTTAAATTGAAAAAAAAAAAGCTCTTAGGGCGATGCCCCCTACACCCCCGCTAGCTGACCGGGCAGCTCGACCTCCAAATGCGTCTACGTAGCGCCATAAAACTAATTATCTAATGAAGTTGTATTGATAATGTTATGATGTTCAACCTCCATTGGAGGTCTGTTATAGAGGAAAGTGAAAGAATAAAATATCAGGAAATTCAAAGTAAGAAAGAAAATGTATAAAATAAGGGTAATTTTGATAGTTCACCATAATATATGTCTTTTAAACTTAACTTATTAAAGCACTTACTTTCCTACCAAGTCAGTTAAAAAATGTAACAATTTTCACCGATTTCACACAAAATTAATGGATTAAATTTGGAAATTTTTAAATAACCTGCCAAAACTTTTTTTTTTTACCTACCAAAGCAAACATGGCAAGACAATGCTCCCTTTGGACCCTTTGTTACCATTCGTAGCATTAAAATTGCAAGAAATTTCACCAAGAATGGAAAGATGAAATCTAATATCCTCACAAAATATTGAAACTTGATAAATTTTGAACTGGCAAAAGAGAATCAAACTCAACAAAATCAATATGATGGTGACAAGTTTTTTGAAAAACCAAATTGTTACGATAATTTCTCAAAATTAACATACTTAAGCACATAAAGTAACACCTCAAAAGGCTATATAGAAGAGAAATAACTAATCGTATCCAACAACCCGTAAGATTGCTAAACTAATCGCACAATGTCACAACAAAAAAAGGCGTAGAAAGCAGATTCCTCAATTGTCACACCCTAATCCGAAGGTCAATATATGATCCTATTTACTATCATTTATTTGCAAACATCTCAAAAATAAATCAAAAACAAATACATTCTCCAAAGGTTCATATCCAAATAATGGTTTGAAGAGTTAAAAAAAAAAAAAAAAAAACAAAGTTCGAAGTAATAATGAACTTCTAACAAATAGGGAACTAAGAATTGATCTCTGCTAAAATGCAAATTCATCCTATGTGCAAATTGAAACCCCAAGGCCCAAGCATATGAAATTATGATAGACCGAGCGAATTTGAAAACTTAGTAAGCATACTAAATATGTTTATATATATATACAATATATATATATATATATATATATATATAAATAGAAGTGGAAATTGTCAAAAATGATCACTCTAAATATGGAAAATTCGTTTAACCACATACGATACTTTAATCGTTAATAACCATGTTTTGAAAAAAAATTCACTGGGTGTCCATAAATTACCAAGATGCTCCCAAATTAATATTTTTATTTTGTTCACTATTCACTGTCTCTCTTCCTCTTCTTCACTGTTCATTCTTCATCAAATTTTTTTACCTTTTTTCTTATTTTCTTCCTTCTTCTTTGTTCATTCTTCCTTCCTCTTCCTGCAAATCGAACACCAATATGGCTGAACCATTGTTATTCCTCCAAATCGACTAACTAGAGAATATTTAAAGAAGTGAAAACTTGAAGCAAAAATTTCGATTTGCTCTAAATCGGTATTTGGTGTGTAAATATCTTTCATTTGTTCATTAATTGAGTTGCAAACAGTGATCTTAACATGAGTTTAGTATTATTGCATCACTTTTGTGTGTTTTTGTGAAGAATCGAATTAAATAAAGTTTCAAATTTTTTCCAGAAGATTTCAAGTTCACTGATTCGAAAAACTTGAAATCTTTTGTAAAAACTTGATATGTTGACAAGTTTCTGAGAAAGATTTCAAGTTTCTGGATAAGACTTCAATCAAGTTTTTTCTAAAAGATTTCAAGTTTTAATATAAGATTTCAAGTTTTATGTTAGAGATTTAAAGCATGATTTCAAGTTTTCACAAAATATTTCAAGTTTGTCGAAGATTTCAAGCTTTCAAGTTTTTTTTTTTCAAATCAAACTCCAATATCCAGTCTCAAATCATCTAAAATACCAGACCTCAACCCAATCAACCCTCAAAATTGATATATTTCAACATATATTATTCCATAAACATGCTCTTAACAATAAGAGAGAGAGAGGGAGGAGAGGAGAAAAGAGAGAGAGAGAGAGAGAGAGGAGCGGTGAGAGGGAAGAGAGGAGAGAGAGTGTGTTTGAGGATAGTTTTATATGAGGACATTCAAGTAATTTCTCAAAAAAGTGGTTATTAACAATTACAATTTCAAAAATGGTTATAAACAAAAGTTTAATGTTTTGGATGGCTAGTTTTGGTTTTCTCTCTAACTAGAAACCATATATTTCACAACATATCTCATTTCTGCATAATAGGGCTTACTGCAGAACACAAATCACATATCATATATTGGAGCCAAAGTTATTTGTTGACAATTAATGTATACAGGGCAAGTGCAAGTAAATGTTTCTTTATAAAAAAAACACTGAAAACTCATGCCATAGGTAAAGCCTAACCCCTATTGTGATCATTGACGAATCCTCTCACATACAATAATATATCTACACATGAATGTGAAGACTATTTAGTCCTCCTCAAAGACACTTCTCATATAATACGAACACACTTAACAAATTACATATCAGGATATCACATAAGGTTTCACACAAAAATAAAAAAAGTGCCTACTAGCAACCATGAAAAGAGGTAGCATATCTAAAACATACTTTATGGTACAATGTATTCACATTTTCAAAACACAATTCTTTTATAAACACATTTCAAAAGACATACTTCAACACATATGTACCGATATAACATTGTGATTTGGTTTTGAAAATGAGTTTAATATACTTATCTCTAGAAAATGAATTTAGTATACAAACTCTAGAAAGTGAGCATGTGGGTTTGCTAGACATGGGAAGAGCTTATATGACGTTTATATGAACCTGAGGTGGGCCGGATCAAAACCTAGGCCATTTGGGGTTTTCTTCCCACAGATCAAGGTTACTAAGAGCATAGATTTTTGGCTTCAAGCATCCTTAAGAGTATTTCCCAACATATTTTAAAATAGAGTATGGACTCTAAAATACAGTAGTGGAAATGGTGAGAAATGTCAATTTTTTAAAGGGCTTTTGTACGAAATTCATCATTTTAATAATTTAAGTTTAAAATGCACCTATTATGGTGAACGGACAAAAATACCCTTACTTTACACACATTCTCTTACTTTGAAGTTTTTTTTTTTTTTTAATTATTTTTTCATCTTCTTCATAGAAGTCTATTTAAAAGACCTCAAATGGAGGTTGAACATCATTGGATAATTAGCTTAATGGCGCTACGCAGATGGATTCGAGGGTTAAGCTCCCCGGTCAGCTCGACGGAGATTTTTTTGGTTTTGAATATTCCATTGTTGAACAAATTGAAAAGGGTCATAGACTATTTACAAAGTCTTGAAGCCAATGTTAAAAGTTTCGAAGCCAGTGTTAAAAGGCTCGGAGACTATTTACAAAGTCTCAAAGATACAAAATTTTAAAATAAAATAAAATAAAAAAGATAATAGTTAAAAAGGCTCGGAAAATGCTCGAACAATGTATGAAAAGTCTCGGAGAACTGTTGAAAAGGCTCGAATACAATGTTAAAAGTCTCGGAGATTCAAAAAGTCTCGAACAAAGACTTTTAACATTGTATTCGAGCCTTTTCAACAGTTTTCCGAGACTTTTCATACATTGTTCGAGCCATTTCCGAGCCTTTTTAATTATCAGCTTTTTATAAAAAAAATTTGTATCTTCGAGACTTTGTAAATAGTCTCCAAGCCTTTTCCGAGCCTTTTAACACTGGCTCTGAGACTTTATAAATAGTCTCCGAGACTTTTAACATTGGCTTCGAGACTTTTAACATTGGTTTCAAGACTTTGTAAGTAGTCTCCGAGCCTTTTCAATTTGATTCAAAATTCACACAACCAGCTTAAGATTGTTGTTTTGATGTGGTTTTGTTGTTCGCCGTGAGTTCGCCGGTGAGTTCGCAAGTTTTCAGACGTATTTCTTACAGCTGATGTTTTCTCTCTCTCTCTCTCTCTCTCTCTCTCTGTCAATTGTTTTCTCTTTAGGTTTGAAAAGACACAAACTGACAAAATAAGGGTATTTTTGTCTGATCATCTAAATAGGTGCATTTTAAACTTGAATTAATAAGGTGATGATATCTTTACAAAAACCGTCCCAAATAGTGACACAAAATTTTTGAACCCAAATAGAGTATGGGTTGCTCCCACAATACTCAAAAATTCTAGTTTCAAGAAATTTTTTTAGAGTTTCTAAGATTGATCCTCTAAATTTAGAGTATCAAATCTCATGCTCTAGACTCACTTTTTTACATTTTATATTTCATTTATATTCTTTTACCTTTTTCATTAAATTAAATTAATGTATAATAAATTTTAATTTATAAATTTTGTTAACATAAAAATTATATCATTAAAAATATAGCATCTAGATCTTTAAAATGAGTCCAATATTGAATATTAATAATTTTTTACTTACCATACTTTATCATTTGTTATTCATTTTATTATTTTGTTATAGTTTTCTCTAATTTTATTTTTATTTTTTATTATGTTATAGAAAAAAATCTCTTATTACATATTAATAGGTGAAGTAAGGGGTGTTGAGTAGTTATTTCCAGAAAAATAAATTGATGAGTGGTGTATTTGGTTAGAAAGTTTGATAAGGCAACGAATAAAACATGAAGGTTGGATAAAAAAATTAGATTAAAAAAAGTTTGATTGAAAAAGTTTGAAAAGAAATAAGTAGGTTTGGAAAATTAGTTATTATAAATTCATGCACTAATAAAACATTACATTTTTTAAAAAAGTAAAAAACAAAATTACAAATGTTATCATAAATAATATTTATTAAAATTTAGTTGTACAATAATTTATTAAAAAAAGTAAAAAAAAATAATAATGAAACTATAAAAAATTAATAATGAAACTATAAGTTATTTGAAGATATAAATAGAAATATGGATAGAGATAGAGACAAAGATAAAGATAGAGAGTGTGATGTGAGTAAAAAAAAAAATTAGAGATAGAATCTGAGAGGAATATTCCTTTTTGAAACTTTATTTTAGAGATAAAAATAGAGTTTGAGCATCTCCAATGTTAATATGAGTTGTGAAAAAATTAGATGCCACGATAAACAGACACTTTGTTAAAAAATTCATCTCCAATGCAACATTTCTAATACAACTTCAAGCTGACGTAATAACTTTTTTTTAGAGGTTGTCAACATGACTCTCTAATTTTAGAGGGTCTGTTGGACAGCATCATACAGTGCCAGTCCTGACTATTCTGAGGTCCTTGGGCGAAATCAAAAAAATGGGCCCATACGAACAAAATCATCCCCACATCATCCCAAAATAAAAATCAAAATTAAAAAAAATCCATGATTTTTATGTCTCCAGTTGCATTTGGTAGGAAATAAAGAGATTTAACAATAACACAAATTTGTAAAGGAAAAAAATGACATTCACAATCAGATCTAAAATTGGAAAAACTGATCTTATGCTTTAATTGAAAAAATCTGACACCTAATAATCTAATTCTAATATTCCAGTAACAAATATATCAATTCTTAAACTTACTACGGCCATATTTTCAGGCATAAATATAAGAAACCAACAAACTAATCAAATAAAAATAGAAAAATAACAGCTTATTCCAATTATCAATAAACCCTAGTAAAAAAAACAAGCTCTATCAACTTACACTGTTATCGAATCAAAACCAACACTATTTTTTTTTTTAAATAAAAAAACACTTATATGGCTATATATAGACTATAAATACCAATAAAAGCAAAATTTGTCAATATTACATACCAAAGTTGAATAATAATCCAACCAAAGCAAACCCAGAATATGAATAACAATGTTATGAATCAAGAAAATAAGATTATGAATTAATTTTTAAAATGTTATGAATAAAACGAATCCTAAATCAACCTTGAAGCGGAAGAACCACGAGGAGAAGAAAAAGTGCATACAGCCTACCTTTGAGAGAGAGAGAGAGAGAGAGAGAGATAGATAGATTTGAAGGATTGAAGCGATTGTGGTGGTGAAAAGGTAAAATTCAAGTTTAGGGTTTTGATTTTCACATTATATAGTATAAGAAAAATTCACTGAAATATTCCTTAACAATAAATTTACATATTTGAGTTTTGTACTGAATAAAACGAATTGGGTCCAAAGTTAATTTTTTTTAGGTAATATTTGAGTTTTTCTATTTAAAATAAATAATAGGGTCATTTTATATTTTGGGTTTTTTTTAATTTTATTTTATTTTATTTTATTTTTTATTTTTTTAAACAACTTAACTTATAATAATTTAAGTACTTAACCAATAACTTTTGGGCCCATAGTCATCGTGGGCCCTAGGCGGGTGCCCCCCTTGCCCCACCCTAGGGCCACTCCTGGCATCATGTTGGCCTAGTCAGCAACCACTCTTATCTTCTACTTTATTTTATTCAACACTTCTAAAGTATATTTAAGGAGACCAGTAATAAATTGACATATCATTAAAAATATGTAGTTTACAAGTGAAGCATTGGAGACCACTTTTTCATTTGAATGTCTATCAAGTTTAGTTACATGTCACATATGAAAACAATTGACTTGGCAATATTAACATATCACCAATTTTTTAAATGCAAGCCACATTACCATTGAAGATGTAGTGGATTGTGAAAAAATTATATGCCAAATATGCCAAATAGACAATGTGTTTAAACATGTCTTTCCAATGCAGTTGTTGCTACTCAATGTCAAGTTGTTGTGACAAAAAAGACAAAATAAAAAAATAAAAAAAAATAGACATTATCAAGTTGAATGTCTACTTTTAGAGGCCTTGTTAAACATCTATATTGTAGGCCAACTCAACATTAGGAGATAAATATAAAAAATTGTTAAGAAAGTTGTTTGATTAAAATAAACAATAAATAAAATAATAAGGCATGTCATTAATAAATTAATATTTAATAGGAGCATTGAAGACTGATTTTTTATGTGGTTGTGTATCAAGTAGACTACTATGCCATATATGAAATAAGTTTCTTGATATTGTTGATATGTCAACAATTATTGAAATGCAAGCTATTTTTGCATTGGAAATGCTTTAAAGGATACACTACACTCCTCTATTAATGGAGAAAGGCAATACATAATGAAACTTGTATGAATTGTATTAAATGAGAGGTAATGTAAAACATTTTGGATTGTATAATGTTGTTTTACTTTTTATTATTATATATATTTTTTTAAATATTACATAAATTTAAGGATTTTTGAGGAGGGGATACTCAAACCCACAGCCTTATGCCATATGTGTGAGGTCTTAAAATGGAAAAAAATAATAATAATAATATAAGAGTGATTACCAAATTATTCCTAGGCTTTTTTCTTAATTCCAAGTTGTTTGTGATTTTTATAAAAGTGATCAATTTAGTCCCTATATTTTCCAGAAGTACCAAATTAGTCCATTTGACTGATGAATGTTAGTCAAAGTTAACTGATTTAAGGGTAAATTTGTATTTTTAACATTAAAATTTAATTGTTTACCATAGGAACCTATAAAAAATTGGCACATATCCCATAATTTTTTTATTTTATACATGTGCAATATATATATATATATATATATATTAGAAACTATTAATTGTATAAAAAAATATTTTTTTTTTTGACCAATAAAAAATGATTTAGCAAAAAATGCACTATTTTAGGGGTTTAATAGCAAATCTACCCTAAATTCAAAATCAATTGCAAAACTACCCTATTTCTCCCAAAATACCCTCACTCATCACCAACTATATTTATTAACCTTATTTATTACTTTTACCGACCAAATAAACTAAATACTATCTAAGTCTAATCCTTTTCCTACTCAACACCACTTTGTTTTCTACATTTTTCTTGGATGTTTTTTATGTTTTAAAAACATTGGAAAAGATTAAAAAAAAGTAGTTTGAAAGTAAATATTATATTTTAATTTGATTTTTTTAACCTCATAATCCTTATTTTGATGGAATTTATGTATATCCTTAATTTGTTTATTATTATTATTTTTCATTTAAATAGAGATTAGCCATTTTAAATAAATATTGAGACCGGATCACCCTGTCCAGAGGTTAAAAAGTATCTGGACAGGGTAACCAGATGTCTAGTCACCATGAACCGAGACTTTTTTTCTAGGGTTGAAAAAGGCCTCAGGTCAGGGTGACTCGATGTATCTCAAGATAGGGTGACCCAACGTCGGGTCACATTGTCTAAAGACTTTTTATCCTCTGGACAAGGTGACCTGATGTTGAGTCACCCTAACTCGAGGACTTTTTCAAACCTTGAAAATAGTCTCGGGTCAAGGTGACTCGACATCAGGTCACACTGTTCAGGTACTTATTTAAAATGGCTATTTTTTTTTTCAATTAAGTTTTTTCAATCACTTTTATTTTCTTTGAAATAATAAAGATTTTATGGGTTGATTATATTTATTGATTTTTTTTTTCAGGATTAAAGATGAAAAGCATGTAATTGGTTTTGAATTGGGGTTGAAAATGGAAAAGTCATCATGGTCAATATTGGTATGAAATTGAAGAGCAAAGACGTTTGATTTTCCAAGAGATTCAAATTATGATCAATTGTTAGATAAGGTATACACAACTATTGCACAAACTTTTTGTCCTACCATGCCTATTGAGATTGTTGATGATGATGGTGTTGCATTGTTGCTTCATTGAGAGAATGTTGACTCATTAGTTTGTGTTAGTGTTGAGCAAATCAGCCATGAGTCTCCAGAAACGAAACATAAACCGCCAGAGTCCTCTCAGAACTCACAACATGGGTTTCAAAGATTTGATGTACCAAACATGGGTGCCCATTTGGATGCTATTTGAGAGGGTTTTACACCAACCACCCACATTGATACATCTCCTCCTCGTCATTTTAGTTTCGAAGATACGACTGGGAACCAGCACATTCCTAAGCATGATGAAACAAAACCGCAGTTCAATCTCATTTCTGATCGAGTTCCCAACCGGTATGATAAGAAATTTGCTTGTGTCCAGAGGCTTGTTCCAACTCCATGTGCATTTTATTCTATTAATTATGGTGAAGTTGCACCGAGACCTATTACTATGCGTATTGAAGTAGGCGAATTAGTTTTTTTTTTTTTTTTTTTTTAGTTATGTGAATACGAGCTATTTTTATTAATTCTTTTAAAAAAACTAATATTTATTTCTTTTAAAAAACTAATAATTATTTCAATTTTTTTTGAATTATATATATATTACATCATTGTAAATGTGATTGCATTTTTCCTTTTCCTTTTTAATTTTTTAATTTTGTTATTATTATTATTATTTTATTTAAGTTATTATTTAATTTTAAAGGGCATTTTTGTACTTTCATGTTAAATAGCATTTGACTGTTACGGTTGACTAACTGAAATTTGGTTGGAGGATGAAAATTGTTCAATTATGAAAAGTCAAGGACCAATCTGATCATTTTGTAAAGGTTGCAGTAAACTTTGAATTAAGAAACAAGTCTAGGACCTATTTGGTAATCGCTCTTAATATAATAATTCTTTTACAAAATTAACCACAAAAATAACCCGCAAAGGTTATTAAATCCCGAAAATAACCAACCAAGACACAATCTATCCTTCTAACCAATCTTGTCACTTGTTCTTTTAAATCAGAACTCAAAACTTTTTAGGTCAAGCGTGAAATCAATCTCCATTTGAAGGTACTTATTTTCATATCTCAGCTTCTCATTCTAAAATGCTTGTAGGTTTCTAGGATTGGCACAAGAGAATAAAATTATATGTATATTGGAAGAATTTTTTTATTTATGCACGTAAAGTGTTTGATAAAATGATTCAAAGAGTTGACAGAAGTAAAACTTTGTTTACATGATAGTTGTTTTCAAGGTCCTTTCGGATTAACCTGTTGTTACTTGTAATATTTTTGGTGGATATTTGTTTTCTCTATGAAGTGATTCAAAATGTAATTAGTTTTGTAAATTTGAACAACTCACTCGAACTCTTTTTCAGGTAACAGGAATATCTAATTTATTTATTTATTATTATTATTATTTTTTTCATATCAGAGTCAAAATTCAAGCTATTGAAAACCCAAATAAATTATAAATTATATGTCTTTTTGAGATTTTTTTTTAGTTATGTGAATACGGGTTGCTGTTTAAAGGAGTTAACCAGCTGGCGGTTTATTTGTGCAGACTGCAGATACTTGAAAGTTCAAACATCATGGCAAGATTGTTGTCGAACATAATCTTGAAGGGAATTGGAGGTTACCCAGTTGCGAATTCTGCTAGAATTGTAAGAACAGAGACATTTTAGTTCAATTTGAGTTCTTAATGGAAATGACCAACATATTATAACACAGAATTGAGTTAAGTTAGTAATAATGCAGCTTGATTGATGTATAAATTGGATTATTGCATCAATTCACTATTATTTGCAGTAATTGTTTGAAATTCCGTGTATAAAATGTTGCTATCCGGTCTATCTGTTTTAATCTCATAAACAGTAATATCAGATTGTGAGATCTTTTGTTAATACTTAACGCGTGCTCAAAGGGTTTGTGGTCATTTTATTATGTTTCAAAAATTTATCCAAGTCAAACATGTTAAATTGAGAACTTCAACATTGTTGTGCTTGAAATCAGAATTTATTTTCTTTTTCGTGTTCCAGTTCAGATTTGATTTCTTTTTGTCTGAGTGGTGGGTAATTTTTGAGTTTATTCTAGTCTAAATTATAAATTTCTCAGGGTGGCAGGTTAGCTAAGCTATAAATGTGTTTTCAAAGTCATAAGTATAAGCATGCCAAGTCTCGGCCAATTCATGAAGTGTTTATTTAATGCAGTCAGAATCATAACATCAATTTTTGATTTTGCAATTACTTTTTGTAGATATCTGGCTCCTCTTACCAGAATGGAATGAAATATTTCTCTACCGTGCCAAATGATCCTGACACGCATGAAGATTTTAGACCTACTAGTAAACTTGAGAGCCACGGCCTTTCTTTGAAGGATATTGTTGAGCAGGTAAATCTGTCCTCCAATATTCTATAATGTATTTTATGAAGCATACTTTGAACTTCTTATTTTGATTTGTTAGCTCAAAAGCTCTTCATTAATCATGATTAGGTTCTGTTGTAGGATGTCAAAGACAACCCTGTGATGATTTATATGAAAGGGGTTCCTGATTTGCCTCAATGTGGATTTAGCTCACTTGCAGTCCGAGTACTGAGACATTACAGTAAGTGTTCATTTGTTGAGCCTACCTGATTTTCTTTTAATCTATTATTTATTTCCTTGTTTCATATTTTAAGTGGTCAAATGTGTGGAAAGTAGTTTTTGTAATCATATCGTAGGTTATAGTTCCCATAAACCATGTCAACTTGCCGCAGAAGAGGGTAGCAGACATTACTTTGGCTCTTCTGTAAACTACTCTTATCCAAAGTTCTAATCATGTATATGGACTTGATATGGTTTGATCAAGCTTGCTCTCCATGTTGCACCCTATGGATTTTATCCCTTGCGGCCTACTGCTTTTTCACTGGATCCAGAGACATGGTTATGTGGGTCGCAGGGGATAAAATAACTACTTTGTTCTATTGGGACATGGTAACCCAATTTCTGATGGCACTTATAGTTCAGAATCAAAATTGTCTTTAGAAATGATGAAAACATACTTGATTTTTGGTTATTAATTATGTTCAATACTGACCTAGTTGCTGCTGGATATTTTTTGTAATCTAATTGTGATTTGTTCACTTTTTTAGCACATATATTGCTGGTTATGATATTCTAACTCGTGGTTGTGGATTGTGCAGATGTTCCTATAAGTGCTAGAAATATTTTGGAAGATCCTGAGATTAAAAATGCTGTTAAAGGCTTCAGGTGAGTTTGTGTCCTACATGATTTAACTCAGATTTCAATCATGGTATTAGTATAGAACTAAATAAATTTGAAAATTTCTAAGGAGCATACACAACTTACAGCACGTGAGGGGGTGTGTTAGAGTTTAAATACTATTATTGGGCCCTTTTCTATTAACTTAAGTTTATAGGTATGATGGTGACTAACACATGTTTATCAAAGTGCATGGGTAATTTACAGCACAATGTACCAATAGTTTATAATGGGTGAAGAGCTATCTTTTGTATTGGGTTGGAATCTCACCTTGGTGCCTGATCTCGTCATTATCGTTAATGAGCCTGTCCAATGTGTCAAGCTCAGGAACTTCTATTTCTAGACCAGTATCCTATCTTAATAACTTGCAAATTGTAAATTGTCAATCATTATTAAGCTGTAGTAAGATCCTATGTGTTACCTGACAATTTTTACCTACAAAATGATTGGTGTTTCTTGCTTTATTTTTTTTTTTCTCCTTTGAGTTGGAGAGGTGGGTGGTTTCATCTTTATTTTTAACTTTGGCATTCCTTCTTCCTTTTTCCTTTTTACTGCCCGCCGAGTTGGTGAGGGAAGTTTGTGATTTAGGACCAACATTAGAAATAAGAAATATACAGAGACTTTAGAGATAGATAGACAAAAAAAGAGAGAATTAGGGATTTGAGACAGACAGAATTAGGGATTGAAAACAAAAAGGGGAAGAAACATAGAAGAACAGGAGATTGGAAATCACACCAATAATTCAATTCAATTCATTAATCAAGTCTCCTTACAATAGGCTCCGAAGGGGCCTATTTATAGCTAACAAAAGATAACAACTAAATCATGATAATGATAAATAAAACATGATAATGATAAATAAAACCTAACTTATCTCTCAAGGAGATAAGTATTATAAACATAAAATGATAACTACCACAATTTAGATAAATAATAATATTTATTTAATTCCCCATCAGTTTGTTTTTTAGAAGAGAACATTTCTTGATGAATCATAATGATCGAAAACATTGCTTAGATTCTTTTCTATTAGCAAATATAAACCATGCAGCATGCGAAAGGTTTAAAAATTGTTACAAGTAGGTAAGACCATAAGAGTTTCTCCAAAACAGTACAAGAGTGATGTTATGCCCTGCACTGAAAAAAGCTGAACTTCATTTTACTATAAAGCATGTATATTGGGTTTTAAATCGGTTAATTAGGTCATTTTTATACAAGACTAAGAGATTAACTTAGTTGCCAATCCAACAGAACACAACTCAATCTATTAGCGTGATGGAGATTGAGGGCTTTGTGTTATATATTAGTATGGATGGATACAATCTGAGAATCGGCTGAAGTATCTTTCCCATTTGTAAATCATCTGAAATACAGTCACGTGGTTGGAATTTTGACAGAATGTATATATCATGTGCAGAAGAATTCTTTAGGTTTGTATAACATACAGCATGACATCTACTGAGATACTTAGATACATGGACAGGGATATTTTGTTGCCCAACCTAACACAAAGATCCCAGGATTACAATTTAGAACATAACATTTCATGCTTTTTGGCCAATTTCAGATCAATTTCCTATGTGATGCCCGCTCAGCTCTCTCTCTCTCTCTCTACTTAACCACCCACGAACCCCGCCGAATGCCATCCGATACACACACAAATTAAAATAATTTTTGCCCCCTTAGGTATGTGTGAGGGGTATTAATCCCTAGACCTCCTTTTCCTCTACAAGAGATCAAACCTATTAGGCTATTCTCTTGGGGGACCTTTTAGCTTCTTGATCCTTTACAATGGCTTCTGTGAATAAATTTTGTTTCTGCACTTCTTTTAGTTGCTGTATATCTTAAAAAACTAACCATGAATTCGGTCTGTGTTGATCATAAATTGTCATGCCTCTGATTAAGATTTGACTATTTCATCACAGTAAATCTAGGTTATGAATTGATATAATGCACTAGGTTTACCTTTTAGTAGATGTATCTATGTTGAAGTGCAATTGTCTATGTGGGTTTAGGCGTTAATTCAAAATTTCTACGTCTTCTTTTTTGCGAGGGCTCTTTTTATAGGCTTGTCTTCTGGGTTTTGTGTATTCTTTTGCTGCTGGCCCTGGCATTTTTTATAAGCTAGGGTTGGCTATGTTTTTATTTTGTTTTAATATGTTTTCACGTTTTTCTTTATAAAAAAAACATTTGTCTTCAATTCCATTCAGATTTTTTTATGGTTTTTCCTTTTTATTTTTAATTTATTGAGAATAGAATTAGATAATTTCATTCATCCAGAAACACTTCATCTCTTTCCTAAGAAAAGCATGTTTTTGTTCTTAAAAACACTTCATCATTGATTGGAAATCACAAACAATATTTGCATGATATTCTTTTTCCTTCAATCTCGGATGATACCTGTTTCTTGATCTCACATTTGTTTCTATGCAGTTCCTGGCCTACATTTCCACAAATTTTTATCAAGGGGGAATTTATTGGAGGTTCAGATATAATTCTCACCATGCACCAGGTATCATTCATATTATATATACATATGTTATTTTGAATTCTTTATGAATGTGGAAATCCAGTCCTCTAATATTGTGGTCGTTCATGTGTAGAATGGAGAACTGAAAGAGAAGCTCAAAGACATCACTGCTAGCGTGGAGAAGTCAGAATAAATAACACAATTGAGTGTAAAAGAGCAGGGTAGACTATTATGTCTTTGCTCTCCTACTTTTCGTTATAGATAATAAGTGATGGGATGCTAGTTTTTTGTGGTAAGTTTCGTTAGACTGCTATGCGATAAGGTTGGCTTTGATCTATAATGATTATTCACCAATAATGTAGCTATACTTCACCATTCTTTTGTTGTGCCCAATCGAGATTTTGTTCCGTATAAAAACAATTTTAATCTTAAATCCATTTGACAGTGGAAACCACGAGTCATAGAAGTGCAAGTTGTGGGCAATTTACAAAGGGAGTGACATTGACATGATACTCTAGCTCTATAGTTATTAAGTGCTGCATTGTGCCATTGTTTGTTTGTTTTTTTTTTTTTTTTTGGTTTCAGGTTTGGTCTGAATCTGAATATCTAATGAAGGTTCTTCCCTCGAGGTTTTCAGTTTAGGATCAAGAGTGAGGTATTAGGTTCTTTTATCTGTTAATATCGTTTCTTGTTTTCTTTGACACCCATTTACTAAAAAGAGTCTATCTTGAAAATTTAAATTTAAAAATTTTAAAGAAATTTTATTTTGTTTCAAAATCATGCTTTTTATCTTTTGACATTCCTATTTTAAATATATACTCCGATTTAAAAAAAATTAAATTTAATTAAATTTTCCAAAACACCTCATTTTACTTAAATTGTATTGTGTTGACACATGATGATGGTGATTTTTATTTTTATTTTATTTTATTTTTAAATATGAATATGGATGATTTGAAAATGGTAAAAGTATCAAACAGTCTGTTCATCAGTGTTGGACCTCTGCATAGCTGATCAAGCTGTTCATCAGTCCTTTCTTCATTTATTGAGCTAAGTCATGTAACTGCGTAATCACGAGATGAAGTATATGTGATTGTTTTTATATGATATACCAGCTGATTTTTATTTTGCATGAAATATACGTATAATTATGGAACCGGGACATATATATAATTGTGCCCAAGTTCACAGGCAGATTTTTAATTGATTTTTCTGAAATATTTTTGAGTGATAATACATTCTGAAATCAGATTATTTCATGTGAGTTTTCTTAATTAAAATACATAGTAATTAGGTTTTTGTATTTTGTATCACTGTATTTAGAAGTCACAAACCCTATCAGTGTGTGTTGTGTGTTGTGTGTTGTTTTTGAGAGATTGTTTTCTTGGTTGAGTGTTCTTGCGTTCAGCCAACCTATTGAAGGTATTTTCTTGGTTTATTTATGAGTACTCTCAAGTGATTTTATTTCACACACACTCTTTACTATTTAATCGAGAAAAGCATAAATCCATGCATGGATGTCTTTGTTGCATTGGATAGTTCACTATATCTAGGATCTCAATCATTGACTTATTGTATCAGATTGTGGAATATAAACCAATTATTATTTCGGGAATGCTATCTACTTTTTCCATTTGCTTTTTCCACTCATTGCTCGACACGTATACACTGTTTCATTCAATAAAAAACTCACACTTTTTACTGCAAAACTTGTTTATATTTTCACCTCTTATTAATGAAATGATAGAAACAACCATCAAATATAAAGACGTAAACAAGCTTTACAGCAAAAAATGATAGTTTTTTATTAAATAAAAAAGTGTATACCTGTTAAACAATGAGCGAGAAAAGTAGATAGTATTCCCTTACTATTTTTGTAAACAAAAACTCGTGGAATTTGACCAAGTAGGTAGCATTGATGAATCAAACCCCAAGCCTTCTGGTAACAAATAATAGACTCAACTGCTCGACCAACCCCTCGGGATTGGAACATGTTATAAGATCATTTGCATATCTCATGAATACATGCTGTCAAAATGATATGAATTTACTACTCTATAGGGAAGACCAAATCACGTGGTAGGACTATTTAGTTTAATGTTTTTTCTGATCAGATAGTTAAACTTAATCATTTTATTTAATCATAGCACCAAATTCGTCTTTATTAATTATATATATTTTTGCAGGAAGGTGCACCAGAAAGTTGTCTTATAACTTTTAAAGTCAAGTAGACTTCAATGGCCTAGGGTTCTTATAAAATATTTCTTTATTAAAACTTCTTTATCAAAGGTTGAGAGCACTAAGGAATTAAATATTACAAGGGGGTTTCTTTCTTTATTAAAGCTTTAATAATTGAGCTTCTTTATTAAAAATTTAATAATTAAATTTTTGAGCAGATAAGGCCATAATCAGTGTGATAAATGGTCAAAAGAAAACAAACAAGTGGGGCTGGAAAAGCAGACATCACATGTTATCAGAAGAAGCAGCATACGACTATTCAAATTATTTCATTCTTGTAAATTTGTAACCCACACGTTATCACAAACTTTCAAGCTCATCACCAAAACAAACTCATAATTCATAGCCATGGCGGATTGTGTAAGCCCAATCTTGGAGTTTGTCACTCGATTGTGGGACTGCACTGCCAATCGTGCTCAAAACATCCGTGACCTCCAGGACAACTTAAACACTCTGAGAGACTTAAAGCGTGACCTAGAAGCTATCAGCAAAGATGTTGAGAGGAGGGCTGATTTCGCAGAGCAGCAACAATATGCAGAGCGTACCAACGAAGTGAAAGTCTGGCTCGAAAGTGTACAACTCAAACTAAAAGAGGTGGACGGCATTTTGCGGAAAGGAGATGATGAGATCCAGCAGAAATGTTTGGGAAGTTGTTGCCCCAGACATTGTTGCACCACCTACAAGCTTGGAAAGCAAGTACTTAAGGAGATTGATGTTGTTAAAGAATTAAAAGAGAAAAGATCTTCTCTTGTTGTTGCTGACCAGTTACCACGACCCAAGATAGATGAGATGCCTATGGAGAAGACTGTGGGGATGGACTCCATGTTTGATGAAGTTTGGAAATGTGTTGAAGACCATGAAGTGGGAATCATTGGGTTGCATGGTATGGGAGGTGTAGGCAAGACCACACTCTTAAAGAAACTTAACAATAGGTTTCTGGAAACAAGTCATAACTTTTATGTTGTGATTTGGGTTGTGGTGTCCAAAGAAGTAAAGTTGGATAAAATCCAAGAAACTATACTAAACAAAATTGGCATCCCGAAAGAAATGTGGATCGATAAGAGTGAGGATGAGAGAGCTGCTCAAATTCTGGGAAAACTACGCAATAAACAGTTTGTGTTGTTATTAGACGATCTATGGGATCGGCTAGATCTATCAAAATTGGGAGTTTCATTTTCAAACAATCAAAATGGGTTTAAAATAGTATTTACAACTCGATTGGGAGAAGTATGTGGTCAGATGGGAGCAAAAAAGATATTTAAATTGAATGGTTTGCCACAAGAAGCTGCCCTGAGGTTGTTCCGACAAAATGTGGGTGAAGATGTACTAAACTCTCATTGTGAGTTATCAAAACTTGCTGAAATTGTAACCCAAGAGTGCGACGGTTTGCCACTTGCTCTTGTTACTATTGGACGTGCCATGGCTAGCAGGACGACGCCCGAAGATTGGAGGTATGCCATCAAAGTATTAAAGAGTTATCCATCTCGGTTTACTGAAATGGGGAAATATGTTTTTCCTACTCTAAGGTTCAGCTATGATAGCTTGAGTGACGATACACTCAGGAATTGTTTTTTATATTGTTCAATATTCCCAGAGGACCATGACATTAGTACTAGGGAACTTATTGAACTTTGGATTGGAGAGGGATTCTTAGATGGTTTTGATAACATGTATGAGGCACTCGAAAGAGGAAGATTTATTATTAACGGTTTGAAACTTGCTTGTCTTTTGGAGGGAAGTTATGATGAAAGAATAAGTCATGAAGAAGATCATGTCAAGATGCATGATGTTTTTCGTGACATGGCACATTGGTTAGCTCGTGAGCATGAGAATGAGATTTTGGTAAAGGAACACACTGGTTTAATCAAATCGCTTGAGATTGGTAGATGGAAGGAGGCTGTAAGAGTATCATTGTACGGTGATAGTACAAAATTTCTCATCGAAGCACCAGTTGTCTGTCCACGTCTCAAAACCCTTTTTGTTACGGGTTCCAAACTGCTGAGGACATTACCAAGTACACTCTTCCAATCAATTCATACCTTGACAGTTTTGAACTTGTCAAATAATGTGAAGTTAATGGAGTTGCCTGTTGAAATCGGTGCATTGATTTGCTTACATTATCTTAATCTATCGAATACATGTGTAAGTAATTTGCCAATTGAAGTTAAGAATTTGACACAATTGAGAATATTATTATTAGATGACATGATGGCTTGGCATGTAGTAATTCCACCGGGAGTGATATCAAGTCTTTCATCTTTAGAAATGTACAGCAGTATCGAATACAACAAACAGTGCAAGATGGATATGAAATTGATGATAGAAGAGTTGGAATGTTTGGAAAAGATAACTGGCGTAGGTCTCACCTTCTCAAGTGTCTCCCCTGTTCTAAAATTTATGTCCTCCAGTCCTAATTTACAAAGTTGTATTACACGACTGTCAATACATGAGTGCAAGGAGTTGCATTCACTTGATATCTCCTGTTCAAGTATGAGAAGAATGGAGCATTTAGAGACACTTGATATAGGAAAGTGTCCAAATTTGAGGGAAGTTAAAATTTGTTTTGAGAATGGGGAGAGAATGCAGAGATCAGAGCCCAACTGCTTCCGTAACCTTCAGACACTTGAGATCTGGTCCTGTGACATATTGGAGAATTTGACGTGGCTTATATACACTCCACGACTTCGATTTCTTTATGTGGCGCGTTGTGAGTCATTGGAAGAAATAATAGCATGGGACTTTGCTGGGTCTTCAGAAATTGAAGAAGCTGTCGAGATATTCTCAAATCTTGAAAAAGTTCATTTTAGTGTTCTACCAAAGTTAAAGAGCATATGCCGACGAGCCATGCCCTTTCCTTCCCTCCGAGAAATAACAGTAGTCAGGTGCAAAATTCTAAGGAAACTCCCTTTTAATGCTGAAAGTGCACCTCTAACGTCAATTCAAGGGAACATAGATTGGTGGGACAAGTTGGAGTGGGAAGATGAAGCCACTAAGCTTGCTTTTACTTCCAAATTTCAAATATATTGGTAATGCATTATTCATCGATCTCTCAAATTTCAAATTATTTCGTCTTTTAATATTTTAATTCTTATATATATATATATATATATATATTATTTTCAATTTATAATAACGCACCTAGTGATACATTTATATTACACTGCGTCAATTCATCAGTATATTACACAGCCTCTGATGTACTTCATTTTTTATGTTTTGTAATTCCTCCAAACAGACAGTAGTTGTAAAGGATCATACCCATATAACCCAGTAGTTGTCAAATATCTATTTTTTTGTCTTAATTAATTAATAATCAGTAAAAATGCTTAAGAAAAAGAAAAATAGTGTTTCCTAGAGATATATGCAAACGCTTTTCCTGAAACAGAGCGTTCCTTAACTAGCAGGACTACTTAATTGTTATAAAAGATATATATGATTTCTGTTCCTTTGCAGATACAGAAACTACAATGTTCCTCATTCATCTTTTTACTACAATGTTTAATTAATTCTTTTTGCTTTAATTCTGAAAAAAATTGAATTGCTTTAAACTACAATTAAAATTTGAATTTCAGATATGAAGACAGAATTAATCAAGGAAGGAAAGCATGCACTTGGAAGGATTTGAAGACTGAATAAGACTGCATTGTCATGTTGGTGTTTAATTGTGGCTTTCAAAGATTTTCATGTATTTATTTATCATATACTATGAGTTGTTTGAATGTTTGTACAAGAAGTGATCATAAACTTCAAATGTAGTCTTGGCTTGTCTTTAGTTGTTCTAGATAAATGAACTTCAAATGCGTCGGTCTGAATTGGAAATTAAGTTTATGTTTGGAAATGTGAGTCATTGGAAGAAATAATAGCATGGGACTTTGCTGGGTCTTCAGAAATTGAAGAAGCTGCCGAGATATTCTCAAATCTTGAACAAGTTTATTTCCGTGGTCTACCAAAGTTAAAGAGCATATGCCGACGAGCCATGCCCTTTCCTTCCCTCCAAGAAATAACAGTATACAATTGCCAAAGTCTAAGGAAACTCCCTTTTTATGGTGAAAGTGCAAAGAATACTCTAAAGTCAATTAAAGGAGACAGAGAATGGTGGGACAAGTTGGAGTGGGAAGATGAAGCCATTAAGCTTGCTTTTACTTCCAAATTTCAACAATTTTATGCGGTAATGCATCGATCTCTCAAAGCATGCATCTAAATTCTAAAGTATTTCATCTTTTAATATTTTAATTCTTTTATATATATATATATATTATTTTCAATTTATAATAATGCACCTAGAGTAATTCATCAGTATATTACACAGCCTCTGATGTACTTCATTTTTTATCTTTTGTAATTCCTCCAAACTAACAGTAGTTGTCAAGGATCATACCCATATATATGACGATCGGTATAACCCAGTAGTTGTCAAATGTCTATTTTTTTGTCTTAATTAATTAATAATCAGTAAAAATGCTTAAGAAAAAGAAAAATAGTGTTTTCTAGAGATATATGCAAATGCTTTTCCAGAAACAAAGCGTTCCTTAACTAGCAGGACTACAGAAACAGAGCTGTGGTGATTGTAGATGGAGTGGATGCAGTCAATCTGACTAGAAATTTGCGCAAGAAACTTGGCTTTGCAGCCTTATTACTTGTAGAAGAAGCGAAGGAAAAGAAGGAATAATAATGGGAAAAAAAGAAAGAAGAAAATTCCAGTTGTTGTTTAAAAGATAAATATGATATCTATAAAACTTTATTTAATTGTTCCTTTGCAGATACGGAAACAACAATGTTCCTCATTCTATATTTATATATTAGTAAAAAAACCAATCACTCATCTTTGTACTTTATGTTTGATATAATTAATCCTTTTTACTTTAATTCTACAATTAAATTTTGAATTTCCAAAGTTTATCTTCAATTCTTTGGAAATACATATTTGCCTTTTTCTTGTTTTCATGGGTCATGATAGCAAGACTCAATTCAGAAGAATTGTAAATAAATAAAACCAACAACTATTTATAAAACTAACAAAATTAAAAGTGAATTACTATCTGATACTATTACACATCAACAACTATTTATAAAACTAACAAAATTGCTTTACGACTCAAAATCATAATAATATTACCTCAACTTTGCCGGGCACAAACCATCAAAGAGATGACAATAATTGATGCTGCATATTACATTACTATAAACAGCAGGATTTGATCCAATGGAATTGTCGCCTTTGATTGCTTGTGTGTGTCGATTAATTCTTTACAACCTGCAGCTGCAACACGGGATGCTGCAATTCCGTGCACTGCGGCACAACCTTTGTAGCCTTGGCCTGCATTACAACAAAATCGCTACATTCCTGATCCTGACCAAATGCTGAAACAAGTATCAACCAATCAACACGAAGCCGGTCACTTCTTGTCGCCCACAGAACATAAATATCGAAGCATATATTCGTTGGAAGAACATGTATCCGCCAAATCCTGATGTATTCTGGTAATAGCCTTCTGCAAGGATTTTAGTGAAGGAAGCAGATTTCTGAAATTCTGTTGAATTGAGCTACCGTGACTTTTGCAGAGCTCCTGCAACACAAACCGATCACAATACTTGTAAGAATTGCTGCAAACATAGAGCTATTTTATACTACCATCTAAAATGACGAGAGAATTCCGAAAGAGTTGGATGTTACGAAAAAGCACCTGACACCAGCGAAGTATAAACTCCAAGTGCTGGCAGCTCTCTAGAAGTTCTGCAAGTGCCTCAATTAATCTTTGCATGTATCTGTGAGGGATTGATGAGGCAACAGCGGGTATATCAACTGGACCAACCGCAAAAATGCATTTCTTAATTAGACTATCCTCGTTTAAGCGAAGGCTAAGAATTAACGCTCGGCTTGGTTGATCTTCATTTAGTGCTGCATCTACTGCCTGTGCAACAAGGTAAACAAGGCAATAATGTAATTAAAAATCAGTTGAGGAGAATTATGCTATTAAACAGTAAAGGAAAATACTGTAAATTCCATGTGTACACTTTGCATTCTCCTTCAGTGAGTTATGTAAGAATAACAGAAGAAATCAAAAATCTTTTCTTAGTTAATGTCATTCTCTCGTCTTGATCAATAAGAAAATAAAAACCCAAAAGTTTCATGTCTTTAGATAAGTACCTCTGGTGTGACATCTATGTCAAGATCAGAAGGATCAAAGATAAAGGATTCATCAATTGAATAAACTAGAACCCCCTCTGTCGTTGCTGCCGAAAAGCTCCGTCCAGTGGGTGCAATTCTTAGGCATTTAGTTCGAATAACAGGCCTTCCACGATTAGGCATGGATCCTGGTAAATCATAATCTAACTTTCCTCGTGTTTGTTTATCAACACCTTCTTCTGTGTCACTGTTATCATCATCAATTAAATCCACTGGGCCAGCTTCAGTCATATTCTTAGAATTTAAGAAGTCAAGAACTCCATCTAGAGAGAGATTATGGGTTATTTGAAATCGACGCAGCAGTACCTGTAGTGTAAAAAGGTTATATGCATTCTGAAACTGATTCAACATGCTTAAGATTTTGTGCATAATAAAGAAGAAAATTGGTCCTTTTAAGAGCCATAAACACACAACTATATCTTTCAGGCCACAAAAAGAAAAGTGTATAGTACAAGAAAAATGGTAGAACAAAGCAAGTTTTAAAAATGTGATTAACACAAAGTATGTATTTACAGCAACAAATTCAGTGGAATCTTACCTGATCAGCCACGTCGTACATACAAATGTATTTGCTACTTCCCCCAGCTAAAATGTAGCTCCCATCAGCAGAATAACATAATGTTGTGAAGCACTTTCCTGAACTAGAGTTAGCCGCTGATCTACGATCAGTCATAAGACGCCCCCCAGCTATATCCCTACGCCCCTCGATAGTGTACATTAAGTCACCATTAATTGGGTCCCAGAAATGAATCTGTCCATCTAGTGTGCTGCAAGCCAATTGCTTTCCATCTGGACGATAGACCACCGTAAGGACATCATGTGTATGGGGGAATGGTTCCACTGAACCTTTTCCTTCAAAAACATCCCACAATCTAACAGTTTTGTCCCACGACGATGAAGCTAAGATTGCCTACATGTGAGAACAAAAAAACTTAATTTAAGCTTCAGGAAACAAGGAGTATGATAAATGAACATCGTTTAATCATATACACCAGTTAGATAAACTACAAAAATTCAGGATTTGCACATAATGAAGAGTTGAAGCTTTTATAAAATCCATTTTAAATTCAAGGAAAAAGGTCAAATGAACACCAAAGAAACATAAGCATATTGCAAGCTCATGGTCAGAAGAAAATAACTCACATTTGTAGGAGAAAACACCAAGCCATGAACAGGACCTTCATGTCCACTTAGGATATCCAACAAACGACCCGTCTTCATTGACCAAACAAATATCTGTTATAGCACATTCAAAAACTGGTCAGGGAAAATAAATTATGATGGAAGAGCACCAGCAAAACTTAGTTACTAAGAGCAAATTTACCTCGAATGAATCTAAAGTTCCAGCACAAATTACTTCACCACTTTGATCTGCTGCCAAAGAAACAAACTGCCTAGAAGAAGGGGTAGTGAAAGTCCTAAAATTTCTATAGCGAAACAAATCCCATGCACGAACTGTTCCATCCAGAGATGCACTTAGAAGACAATGGTTATTTGCCATAAAATGGAGAGCAGTGACAGCATTAGTGTGCTCAGCAAACGTCACAAAGCAAAAGCCAGACGAAACAGTCCACACCTGTAACAAGCAAACTCAATACTTCAACATGATGTCAAGACTTCAAAGTATAAAATTCAAACAAGAGGAAGGTAACTATAGACTAAAACATAACTGGCTCATATAGGTCAATAAGTACAATTGGGAATCACAACATAAATGGCTCATATAGTAAAGGCACAAGAATGATAGTACAAATCATTGCAGAGGAAATGAGTATGGTGCAAGGTTATGATGAGCCAATTAGGAAATACACATGAGCTCCTTCAGGCTTCAACCACAGAAAACTAAGCACTATATAAAAAGACTACAAGAATAAGATGCACATACATAAATTAAAAACACAGTATACTTAACAACAGCATAAACATAATAATATGATCTTTGTACGTTAAGGGAATTTAGTACCTTGACTTTGTTATCATCTGCCCCGGTGGCCAATAGTTGAGAATCTGGTGAATATGCAAGACAATTCACATCAAAATAATGCCCCTGCTGCTTTAAAATATAACTCTCTGACCGCCACTCCCAGACAAGTAACTGCCCCAACTTCGCACACCCAAACATCAACCAATTCCCTAGGTCATTAAAACTCGTTGCAGTAATCTTCTCTCTTGAAATTGATAACAAATGAATACACACAAAATCAGGCATCTGATATAAACCAAACACACCATTCGAGAACCCCACAACCACCATATCAAGCCCCCTATGATAATCACACGCTGCTAACTTAGCTGGCGCTTGCTTAAAATCATCCTTCCTCAACAACTGCCATTTCTGCTTATGCAAATACCACTTTTCTTCACCAGAATCGACACCTTTCCCATCAAAATCTTTCCTCTTCTTACCTTTGCCATCCCTCTCTGGAGTACCCGGAGAGGGTGGCTCTGAGTCTTCTCCTCTAATTTCATCAAATTTACCATCACTGCCACTATAACCCCAACTAAAAATTCTACAATCGCGAGTAATCGTATAAATTTTATTTACCCTATCGGTCCTCTTATCAACACCGAAAAAACAACCCACAATCGAATCTCTATGACCAAAAAGTAAAAAGGGTTTATTGCTTTGAACACCCTTTAATTTTTCGTTTACATAGAACAATCTAGCGGCCAAATCTTTAGACCCAACAAGCAAATACTTAGAATCGGGACTCCAGTTCAATGCGGTAACTTTGTCATTGCAGTCAGCTAAAGTCCTTACCAACTCAAAACCAAACACTTCCTTTTTGAACCCCGGCGATCGCCATATTTGCACCAATTTACCTGCAGAAATCAGAAACAAAGAGTGTCACTGAACCTAAAAATAAAACTTGCAACTTAACCACCCTCTCTTTCAATTTATATAAAATTATTATAACAAAAAATTTCATTAGTAGTCTAAATTGAAAATTTGCGATCAGAGTTGAAAAGTGTAAGCATTTTGAATACCTGCACCAACGGCGATATAATTTCCATTTGGACTGAACTGGATGGCATTTACGGGATATTTGAATTTAACGCGATGGAGGACGACGTGGCGGTGGAGGTTGATGAAGAGGCAGCGGTTGTTCTCGTCGAGGGTGAGGAGAAAAGTTCCGTTGGGGGAGACAGCAATACGGCAGATGTTGGACGACGATTGGACAGGGAGAGTCAGGGTTTGAGACTTGATGAGGTCTGTGACGGACACTCGGTTCCCGACCGGTGAGATTAGCTGCGTGTTCTGTGTTATGACGGCGTTGCCGCCTCTGTAGGGGGCGCCTAAGAGGTTCTGGAAGCGGTAGTTCATGAGGAGTGTTTGGATGTCAGGAAACTTCGAGAAAATGGGAGAAAATAGTTGATGAATCAGAAAACGAGAGTGTAACTTTAGAGTTGAATATGGCTGTTTTTGTCTAGGGTTTTTGTTTAGGGTTTTTGTTTAGGGTTTATTGATTCAGGGATGATGTTTATGGGCCGCTCACCCGACAGGAAAATAAAAGTCCGACCCGTATTCTGTACAGGAAAAGCCCAAATGAACTGTTTTGTTGGCACCCCTCACAATTTATTTTTTTTTCTAACTCTAATTACAAATTTAATTTAAAAGTTTCATTAAGCTGCTCATATATATTGTATTTTTTTAATTCTTATTTTTATACTAAAAAAAGATGTGTTTGGTAAAAAAAAAAATAAAGTAAGGCCTAAAATCTTAATTAACAGAGTTATATTACTATACTGGTATTGTAATTGCATGGCAATTGATGTTTGTTGGATTCAATTCAATGCTTTAGAAAAAAATTGATATTATAACAAATATATGAAAACTAAGAAATATTAATTGGTTGTTTAAACAAAAAAAAAATGTTAATTGATATGTTGAATATCTGAATTACGTTGCAGGAGCGGTATATATGTAAAAGCAGTTCTAGATTTGCCATACCATAATTCATGGCGTGAAATATTTATGTGAAAGATATTGGTTTTTTCTTGACAATATTTATCTATTCACCTATTTAGATCAGGTATTTTTTTTAAAGCTTTTTGTCATTGGTAAAATTCGATCTACTCACTTGAAAGTCATTTGTTAAACCCGAAACTCATCTATCTGTCAACTAAACTACACCCCTAGATGCATAAATGATAATGATACTATTTAGAAATAGTGAAACCGGTAATTCTAAGAGAAAATAACACTAAACATCATTAAGTGGTGGATGGAGTTCTAAAAATGTCATTGACTGTTTAAACTGTTCTAAAATCATCATTTTAACAAAACATTGTTCATTGGCAACCGTTCTGTTAAAATAATGATTAGTTTGAAGTGACATCAAACTTATTTCATGATTAATTTATTATTTAATTATATATATATAAAGTAATGATTTGATTATACAAAATTTATTGGCAATATTTCCTATTTTATAAAGTAATCATGATTAAAAAAATATTCAAAATACAGGTAAAAAACCAATTTAAAATCTGTTCAAAAACCGGTGTAAAACATGTTTTACTAATTTTTGACCCATATTCTAACAGGTTATAACATAAGCAAATGGATTTCAAAAAATTAATCGGTAAAGTATCAACAATTGATACTTTCTTTCTATGAAATGGTTAATTTGAACCATTTAAAAAAAATTAATAGCTATTTAGGGACTACTTCACCAAATCAATGTCTTTGTATATCACTAACCCTAATTCTAATTAGGCTGCTCTATTCCCAACCAAAAAAGTTCTTGTTGCACCCATATTTTAATGAAATTTTTTTATTACTAAATTGCCTTTACATATAATTAGGTATAAGAGCATATCTAAATAATTGATAATTTAAATTTACTTTCTATACTCATAAATTGAACACTTAATCTATTATAAACCCTAATAATATATACAAAATCAAAATCAACATCACATTAAGGAAATATAATCACACAACTAAATTGTATGCTATCAACATATATGGAGCAGATTGCCAAAACAATTATCTGTTATATATTGTTGGAAATTTTTATAATAATAGATTTGACAGCACATGCAAGCACGTGCTTAATATATATTTATGTATATTAAATTAAAATTATTATACATTGAACTCTTTCCCAGGGGCTGCAGTTGCCACAGTTTTCTAAAATCAAAGGCAAATGCATAACACACTCGAATTGCCAGCCATCGACTACGATCTATCACTCTTAATGCAAACAATGTTGGTTTTGATAATCGGTATTCGAGTTCCTTTCAATGTCATTTTTCTTACCGGATGATCACAGTCTTACTAATAATTCCGTTTGAATTGCAATTTTATCCTTGTTTTATTTTTTCATTATCTTGATGGAAGAAATTGACCTATAATGATGTCAATCAAGTCATTCTTTGAAAAAAAAAAAAAAAAGGGTTTATATGTATTTTTGCTTAAAGCGCTTATAGACATAATTTAAAAATAACAAAAAAATAATAAAATGAAAAGACTAAATACAGCAACAACGTGAACAATTAAATATAGCAACAACGTGAACAATTAGCGTCCCAGTACATCACCAGCTTTAATGGGATCAACGTTATCTCACTATCCTTATGGGAAAACCTTCTTCGCATAGTCCCTCATGAACTCGAAGCCAACCATATGACCAAATTCAAATCCGAGATGGACCGGGCTTATGTACGATTACGAAGTTCTGGACAATCTCTTAGCTACTTAATATGTGAGAACCCTGCATTGTTCCTCCACCTTGTCAACCCGTTCCTCCATAAGGCGGATTTTCTGGAGAAGAACTTCCCTGCTATCCTCATTTGGAGAGAGGAAGCAGTTTTCTTTCATCCATATTCAAATGTTATGTATCAGAGAAAAGTGACAACCTCAGGTCAATCAAGTCATTCTTGAAATGAAGGTCCTATAATCCTACCAACAATTATCTGTTATATATTGTTAGAAATTTTTATAATACAAGATTTGGCAGCACGTATTTGTACGTGCTTAATATATATTCATGTATATTTAATTAAAATTATTAGAAATTAAATTCTTTCACAAGGCTACAGTTTCCATAGTTTTATACAATCTAAGGTAGAGGCATCTCACACTCGAATTGCCTGCCATCGACTATGATCTGACACTCTTAATGCAACCAATGTTGGTTATCGGAATCATTAATGGAGTTTCTTTCGATGTCAATTTTTTCTTATTGGATGATCACAGTCTTGCTAATAATTCCTTTTGAATTACAATTTCCTCGTTTTTTTTACGTTATCTTGATGGAAGAAATTGATCTGCAATGATGTCAATCAAGTCATTCTTGAAAAGGAATTGAAATTTGGAAAAAGAAAACCATAATTATCTAAGTGATTAACTATATCATTTTGTATACTAATCTATGATCTCTTCTTTCTTGTTGTAAGTGTTCATCGCAAGCACATTTTACGAGGATCCCCCCAATCCAATATATATACACATAAGTATTCAAATAAGTGTACACTGAAATAACTTCATCGGTACGTTAGACGTAAACCGTTAGACTTATATATTTTGACTCATAGTGCTTCTCAAAACTTTTCCATAATCAGTGGTTCACATGCATTAGTATTGATGTAGTTACATCGGTGTGCATTGATGTGAACGGGACTGATATACATAAATGTTTATGTTAATGCGCACTAATATAACTTCATCAGTACATTGGATGTAGACCATTAGATTTACATATTTTGACTCAAATTGTATGCACTTCTCAAAGCTTTTCTATAATTAGTGGTCAACATGCATTGATACTAATGTAGTTATATCAGTGCGCACCGATGTGAATGAGACCGTACATACATATGTATATATATATATACTTTTTCTATTATCAGTTCGTTCTGATATAAAATATATTATGACGAAGAATGTGGATCATTTGATTTACATACTTTGACTCAAAGTATATGCACTTGCCAAAACTTCTCCATAATCTACGGTCTATATTTTTCGTCATAATATTATTTTGTATCATGACAAATTGATAATAGAAAGACTATATATATATATATATATATATATATAATATTAAGCCTAAACCTATGTATTTCTTGCCTATATAGGTTCTTATTCTACAAGAGGCTGCTAAAAGTTTAGAGTTAACCGATTAATTTATCTTTTTGGGATAGTTATTTTTTTTGGGTGAAAATTAATCTATTTAATAATTACTTTTGAATATTTTACCAAACACCTTTTATATATCAAATTATGAAAAAGTTATAATTTGATATCCAAAAGGAATCTGAAAACTTGCGGTTGTTGTTAAGTGGATCAATGAGGAGAGTCATTGTGATTCTATTGGTGGCAATATCCTTGATGAAATTGTCTCTTATTCACAATTTGCAGGTTATTTCGGTTAGCCATATTCCTAGATTGGCTAACAATGTCGCTTACGGCCTGACAAAGTATGCCTTAACGATTGATGATGATATGTTCTGGATGGGGGATTTTCCTCCTTGTGTTAGGAGAACGGTTCAATTGGATATCCCTATTTAGATTCCAATTGTTTGCTTTACTTGGCTTGTTTTATGTTTCCTTGTAATTTCAAAAAAATAAAAATAAAATAAAAATAAAAATAACTAGCCTTAAACTTATATATCTATAAAAACTTCAAACCATTATTTCTTACTTCCATACATTTTATAATAAGGGCATTTTGATCTTTTGTACAATCAAGCTTGATCAACATTTAATTTTGACCAAGTTTGACTACTAATAGTAAGGAAGGTTAATGTTAGTTGTTTATACAACTATTGTCGTGTGTCGTAGGGCAAATATCAAATAAGTTTTGGTATAATTTGTTTTAGGGTAGTGTTAATCTGTGCCCTTAGGAAGAGCACGTGTTAACAACCACTTTATTACTATAAATGGAAAATAATTACTGCATTTATTGTAATAAGATAATAAATATGGTCATTGATATGTTTGTTTATTTCTATTTATAGAAATAAATTGATTGTTAACATGTGCCCTTATGGTATATGTTAATACTATCCTTTGTTTTAAAGGCAAATCACTTTAATTATAGATGTAATTGAGCAAAAGTTAGAAAAAAAAATTTCATAATTACATAGATTACCATTTTACTTGCTGACTAATGCTAAATGGTTGTTAGCCACAAATCAAGGAAAATTACACTTTTGCCTTTATAAAAAATTATTAATAAATAAAAAAAATCTAAATAGCAATAAAAATAAATTTTATTAAAATAATAACCAATTTGAAAAACAATAAAATATAATCTAAAACAAAAAATGAAACAAATCTACATGTCTTCTTCTCCGGCCAGCGGAGAGCTTACCCTTTTTGTGGCTTTGGGAGGCTCCAACCTCACCTCAACATTTTGTTTATTATTATTTTTCTAGTTCCTTTTATCTCTTTTAGGAGATATTGGTCTCTTTATTTATTTATTTTTTCAATTAATAAATGTTTTTTTTAGGGAAGATGTGGCAGGATTTGACTGGCAACCTATTTTATTTCTTCTTTTATATAATAACACTAATCAAAAGATCAAATTGCCCTTCAATCCTCGGTGGTCAACTGTTTACCCTTGTTCAAGACTCAAGGATAGTCCGCGTAATTATGGTATTGTTTCCGGTTTTGTGAAATTACATATATAATTAGGGCTTATTTATCTAATTTACACCCATATCAATAATAACAATAAAAAATCTGATATGTGGTATACGTACAAAATAAAAGGAATACACCACTGAAAAAAGCCCATATGAAGCCAAACACTTCATGGATGTCGTACTGGACCAGCCCGAAAAAAAACAGCCAACTGAATGGGCCCGGAAAAACAACCCAACCCAACCCAACAGAACAGACACAACACAAACACATCGAATTCCCGCTTGGTGTGCAGATTCAAAAAATCCTAATCGAACGATCATTTTGTTTTCCCAAAAAAGGAATTTTATCACTCACTTGCTCTCTATAGACTCCAACAATGCGGAGAAAAGATACTAGGGTTTCAACATATTTTAATCCAAATGGACTCTCCTGAGCAAGCCGATCGGATCAAGGCTCCGTCATCCTCGACGCCGACCTCGTCTCCGACTGTCCCTGTCCCTGCCGTATCGGTTTCTACTCCTTTTATTTTCTTAAAAAAAAATTGTGTTTTGTTTATTTTTTTTTTGTTCTTTCTTGTTGGGTTTTGATTTTGATGTTTCTTAGATCTGATTTTTTTTTTTTTTTTCCCTCTGTATGTGTATTTTTGAATTACCTGATTGTGGTATAACTGTTTGTTTTAAAACATGATCTTGAATGAATGGTTTGATTGGGAAAATCAATGTAAGGGATTTGTTTATGTGCTTGTGTTTTTTGAGTTCATGAATGACAGTAGGGTGAAAAATTAAGCATATGAAGGCTTATGCAGCTCAAAGTTTCATTATTTATTACTCTAGAAAACAAAAACTCTGTTTTGTTGTGAATGCAACCATTTTTCTTCATCACATTTCACTCCATGCCAATCTAATCAAACTCTGTTGATATGGTACGTTGACCATGTGGTTGTTACATTCTTTTTTTAAATTGTATTCATTTTTAAAGTTTGAGTATCATTGTATCACTACTGACTTCGAAAAATGAAAGAGCAGTGCAAGTGTATCTCATCGATGTCATCTCAAAGATAAATTTATAGTGTGTATATTCATTGGATTATGGTTCTTGACTAATTATATTGATATTTTTTGTTTTAATTTTTTATTTTGAACATATTGAGTGTCACTTGATGTCAACTCTCATAGGACCTTTTCTTGGTGTTGATTGCTCAAGTTTAAGTGTAGAGTAGTAGCATTTACTGATGAAATTCTTAGTTACATGGTTAGTTCCTTACTATTTTTTTTTTTCTTGTTTTAATTTTAGGAATCTCCTATCTTCGATTACCTTAGCAATCTCTCCCCAATAAAGTCAGTTAAAGCAGCGCGATATCAAAGATTTTTTGAAACTCATTTTCCAACTCCACCGCCAGTTTTTAGTACACCCCGTTTAGATCTGCAGCGAGAAACCAGCTTCTTGAAAAGGTTTGAATACTCTTTATTCTAATAGATTTAATACTCTTAGATGGTCAAATTGTTGATAATATAAAGCTACTGTTGAAATGTTCTGTAAACTTCACATGACATCATTCTGTCAATTGAAAGATTATCTGGTGTTTGACAGTGATAAGATAGATGAAGCAGGTTCAGATGTTCATGGAAAGTGTGGCAACAGAGCGAATGTCATCCTTATTCCTTGCTTGGAGAGCTTGGAGAAAGAAGTTCAGTCTTGCAGCCCTTCAGGGTGTGTTGATGAATATCTTACTGATCCTGTGGAGGTGGAGGATTGTACGAACTCTGCTGGTTCACATGTGCGACAGCCTAATAATTTGAATCGGTTGTTACAGTTCAGTTATACTGTCCCCAAGGAAACCATCCCAGAAGTTAATGATGGAAATTCAGAAGATTGCATGATTATGTTGCCAGATCAAGCAAAATCAACGGATTTGATTGAAACTGCAGTTGATGAGAGGGACACTGAAAGATTTGATGGGCCACTGGAGTTGACATCTAAAAATGTCAATGATCAGGTTGAGTCTAATCTTTTACTTGTTTCTACAACACAACATTATGAACAGTATGTGGCTCAGGTGAATATATGAACATCTATATGTATATATATATATATATATATATATATATTGGAATGAAAATGAGTATGAAATAGTGAATTTTGATAAGAAAATGCCTTTTTTACTGAGTTGTTTGTAATGCAGATTTCTCGGAATGTTAAGTTGCAGAATGCAGGAGATCAACTTTATCAACAAAGTAGTAATTGCCAGTTTCCTAAATCTTTTCAGAGTGTCGAATCATATAAAGATTGTTTAGAGAATTCAGGATCAGCATCAGAAGGATCATCTAAGGTATGTATGATATTGCTGTTGTCGAGTAGCTACTCCTCAATAGAATTTAGTTCCAAGTCTAACACATAATATGTGATTACTGTTCAACGGTTTATGTGTGGTTTGAGGCAAATGGAAGTCTATTTAAAGATCAATGTAGGCTTATTTATAGTTTCCATCTTATATATATATATATATATTTTTTTTTTTTTCTTAAATATCTTATATTTTTGTTAGGATGACATTTTATAATGCCAATTAATTGGAAGAAGTTTCTTGTACTTTTAAAACGTTTAATTTTTTTTAGTATAAATGTTTGCCACAGGGAAAGTACTGCTAGATTGCAATTTATTTTTGTTATATACTTTGCAGTTTTCTTGCAGTTGAATATTATTTTTACTCAAACTGTAGGAGGCCACTTTGCAGCAACGTGGTACGCGTAGACATCTTCAATTTGAGGCTGCAATGACCTGCAAGAGTATTGAAGAGGAGAGTCTGATTCCATCTCATGTTGAACCCAGAGGAGTTTCCAACCATAGGCACACAATGAGCTCTGACCAGGCTATTGATTCTTGGGCCTCTTTATGCCCATCTGAATTTATTAGTTCTACTCAACATGGTGGTACCCTTGCCATATCAAGTTCCATTCCATCTGGTACTGGTTTGCATAGAAACAGCATTTCTAGGTCGTTGTCAATGGACTCAGATCGGGTTCTAAGCAAGAAATTTGATGGTTATATGAGTTCACAAGAGGAGAAGATCACTCCAGGACATAGCAATAATTTAGCCAAGAGCTTAAATAGTTGCTTCATTTCATCTGCAACAGGGGAACTTCAAGCCCGTGTGGACAGTAATCAGCAAGATGATCTTGGTGTTGAGGAAATCAGCTCTGATGTTTTTCAGTCAAGTGACAGTATGAAACCACCATGCAATTATCTGCATGCAGCATTTTCCGAGCAGCAGGCAGATCCATCAGAGGGAGGAATGCACACTACAGAAAGTATAGATAGGGCTGAGGAGTTGAACCAAATGAGCCCCAAGAAGAAAAGGTAAGTAGAAATTTATTCTTTCATAATCATTATGTTACTTATTTTAATTTTAATATTGCTTAAGCAACATGAAAACTTCTGATTTCAGGAAGAGGGCAGCATTATCCAGTGAGAGTGAGGGCTGCAAACGTTGCAATTGTAGGAGGTCCAAATGCTTGAAACTGTAAGTGTATAGGAAGCATGCATAGAGCCTGTTCTTTAGTGGTTGTTCAAAGTGGATTTGCATTTGTGCATGCTTTAATTTCCTGTGAATTTGAATGTATTTATTATGTTTAAAATATTAATATTGTGAAACACATCCTTCATTGAAAATGTAGCAATTTATAAGTGAACCATAATCTTAAACACCAACAGAAATCTAATTATCAGTTATTGTTTTTCTCCTGTTGTTCATATCCAATCATTTCCATGCCATTCTAGATAGCAAATTTATGCACTAGATGCTATATTAAAGGGGAATGGAGCCGCTCCATTGCTAGTGAAAATAAACAGGCTCTTGAAATTTTGTTAGGTGTTACTTTTTACTTGTTAGCATGCACATATAAAAGCAGTTTTGAAAACCATATCTTGTAGCATTTTTAATTTGAGTCATCAGCTTGCATAAACTGGTTTTGAGGTGGGGCAGGGGTTTCACAAGTTATGAGCTGTTCATGACCTGAAATATCAACTTTTTCATGAAACTAACTTCTTGTGCAAATTAATGTATGATTATTAGCTTATGAATCACTCTAAATTTTGCTTTACTAAATAAATACAAAATTTGTTTCTGTATATTTGCTATTTACTTTAGCTACATTTTCTGTTATTGGCAGCTATTGTGAGTGCTTTGCAGCCGGAGTTTATTGTGTTGATTCCTGTGCATGCGAAAGTTGCTATAACAAGCCCGAATATGAAGACACAGTTCTTGATACGCGACAACAAATTGAATCTCGTAATCCTCTTGCGTTTGCTCCAAAGATAGTTAAGCATGCCACAGACTCACCAGCCAATGTTCTGGTAACTCTTTTTCTGTAGTCCTGTTCGTTAGCTTTGTGAAATTGGAAGTATTTTGATGTGAGAACACGGTTTGCAGGATGATGGAAACTGGACAACTCCAACCTCAGCCAGACATAAAAGAGGATGCAATTGCAAGAAATCGAAGTGTCTTAAAAAGTATTGTGAATGCTATCAGGTATATAATAATATAAATATAACCGATTGCCGGATATCAGTGCACCAAATTGTTCTTGTTCTTGTGCTTTTTGCTTTGCATTGATACTTTAATCTCCACTCTCCATTTGCTTTGTCCAATTTCCCACTTCAAATTCCAAAATTACTTTTGTTTATGATTGTCAAGTTTCCCCTCTGATCTTGAATAGAAAGGTCATGAACCTTGCGATTCGAGATGAAGAGTTGGGATGAGCAATTAGCATATACTTTCCTATTAGTTATTCTTACTAGATATGTCTTTTTGGTTATTTTTGAAGGCTAAAGTTGGATGCTCTGATGCGTGTCGTTGTGAGGGTTGTAACAATTCATTCGGCAAGAAGGCAGGTTAGAGTTCTATTTGCAATTTTTAGCTTCATTAGTATATCCAGTTAAATGATATAGCATTATATGTTTTCTTCTTATGAAATATGAATGGTTGTTGAATTTGAACTAGGGATGAACATTTATCCCCGGGTCCCAAATCCCCACATCCCCATCCCCATTTGGGGAAAATTGAGGAAATGGGGGGGGGGGGGGGGGAATTTATCCCCAAATTCAAATGGGGACCCATCCCCATTTCCCCAATTCCCCAAAATATATATTAATATTTTTATTATTCTATTTTACATTTTTACTTAGTATATATACATCCTTTTAACTAGTTTTCAATTTAAATATGTGTAATTTAATTATTAGTATATAGATTAATGCTTCAAAGTTGTCCATTCAATTTAAAGACTTTTGTTTAATTAGTGTTAAGAGTTATGACTTATAATGTTGAACTTATGAATTATTATGATGAAAGAACAAAATTAGCTTTCATTTGAATTTGTAATGGATTTTATTTCGTATTTGAATTTATAATGGATTTTGTGTTTTTAATTTTTTATAGTATGTAAAACAGGTGAAATAGGAAAATGGAAAAATGGGGAAACGGAGAAAAAACGGAAATAAACGGAAAAAATGGAGAAATGGGGATGGGGGACCTCCCCCCAAAACTCCCCCATCCCCATTTCCCCATAGGGTGGGGGGGATGGAGGAAGGTTTTGAAATTGGGGATGGGGATGGGGGAACCTATATCCATCCCCATTCCCCAAACACTCATCCTTAATTTGAACTTCATGTATGAAAATCAGATCCTGACTTGTGTAAATTACAAAAAACCTTTTTTGATGGCACATGGTGGTTCACAGTTTTGACATTTTTGTCACTGACTTGAGTACGGCTTCTTCATGCAAAAACTAATGAATAGTAACACCATATCCAGAACATTTTTCCAGGACCTAGCATTGGCAGGACGAACGCTGGTAATGACCTTTTTTTGTCTGTCAGGATTTGGGTGAAAAAGTGGATAGCTTCGGGTTTCAAGGGTCAGGGGGTATTACTTCTATCTAAGATTTCTACTAACTTCGTTGTGGAGAGAGGAAAAAGATAATAAAAGCACATTCTTTCTACTTCAAATTTAATGAGCTTAGCAAGCCATCACCCTGAGGAACCAACATAATTTCTTGAAATGCTCTTGAAAAGATTATGACTTCCTATTTCTGTCATAATCAGTGTTCGAAAAATCGGCTTAGACAGCCTTGCCGTTGTGGTTTTGGCATTAATCGGCTGACCTAGGTGGAGTCAATGTCGTTGACTTTGCCTAGGTGTTTAAATCTAATAGCAAAACAACATCGTTTACACCCCAAAACAGTGTCAATTTTTGCTTCTGCTTCGTTTTGGGCTTCATAAAACAGAAGCAAGCAAATTGGCCTAATCGACCGGTCTAGGCGTTTATTGTCTTCAAAAACCTAATAGTAAAACAACATCGTTTTGGGGTGTTTTACACCCCAAAGCGGCATCATTTTTTGCTTCTGTTTAATGAAGCCCAAAGCATTGTTTTGAGCTTCATTTAAGAAAAACAAGTGATTTTGGCCTATTTGGCCGGTCTAGGCGGAGTCAACGTCTTTATTTTTTTTTTATAAATCTAATAGCAAAACGACATCATTTAAAAACAGAGTCATTCTTTTGCTTCTGTTTAATGAAGCCCAAAGAGTCGTTTTGCGCTTCATTAAAGAGAAGCAAGCGATTTTGGCCTAATTGGCTGGCCGGCCGGCCTAGGCAGAGTCAACAATTAGGCTGGCTTAGGCTGAGTCAACTTTGTTAACTCTGTCTAGATGTTTATTTTTTTTCAAAAACGTAATAGCAAAACGACATCGTTTAAAAATATAGTAATTTTTTGCTTCTGTTTAATGAAGCCCAAAGCGTCGTTTTGGGCTTCATTAAAGATAAGGCGATTTTGGCGTAATTGGCCAACCGTTGATTCGATCTAGACGATTAATTTTTTTTTTTTCAAAAATTTAATAGCAAAATGACATTGTTTTGGGCTTTTTTTTTTTTTTTTCAAAAACCTAATAGCAAAACGATATCGTTTGAAAACGGAGTCATTTTTTGCTTCTGTTTAATAAAGCCCAAAATGCCATTTTGGACATCCTTAAAGAGAAGCAAGTGATTTTGGCCTAATTGGATGGCCTAGGCAAAGTCAACGTACGTTGACTGGGCGTTTATTTTTTTTTTTTTCAAAAACCTAATAGCAAAATGACATTGTTTTGGGGGTGTTTTACACCCCAAAATGGCATCATTTTTTTTTTTTTTTGTTAATTTTTTAATTTTTTAATTTAATTTTTTACTTTTGTTTAATGAATTCCAAAATGTCGTTTTAGGCTTCATTAAAGTGAAGCAAGTGATTTTGGCCTAATTGGCTGACCTAGGCGGAGTCAACGACTTGACTTTACTTAGGCATTTATTATTATTATTTTTTTTAAACCTAATAACAAAACGACATTGTTTGAAAACGGAGTCATTTTTTTCTTATGTTTAATGAAGCCCAAAACGACATTTTGGGCTTCATTTAACATAAGTAAAAAAGACGTTTTGGGCTTCATTAAATAGAAGCCAAAAGCCCAAAACAGCCCCTCTTTTCTTTCTTCTCTTTCTTTTCTTGGATCAAACGCAATTTAAAGCGCGAGTCATTTTTTTACTTATGTTTAATGAAGCCCAAAACGATGTCGTTTTGGGTTTCATTAAATAGAAGCCAAAAACGACGTTTTGGGCTTCATTAAATAGAAGCCAAAAGCCTAAAACAGCCCCTCTTTTCTTTCTTTTCTTTCTTTTCTTGGATCAAACCCGATTTAAAGCACAAAGTAGCCCCTCTCCACCACTCGTCCAATCGGCTACTGTCGCCCGCCCCTTGTCTGGTCGTTGTTGCCAGCAACTTCTAGATTGGTTTTTCTAGATTTGGATTGGATTTGGTCATATTGATTGGTTTTTTATTTAGGAAAAAAACAATTTAAGGGATGCCACGGCTCTGCCTAGGTTCTAGGCGCCGGATCATTGCTAGTGTCTAGCACCTACTAGAACGCTGGTCATAAATGTGAATCCAAATAGTAATGATTTTTTTTGTTCGCAAAGATGATGATGAGTGTCTGTCTAAACTATCGGCCATAAATACAACCTCATACACAACATGTTTTCATGATAATTGAATCTGCAATACTCACATATTCCTTGCAAAAATTCTTTCTAGAGTACATAGTATTTGTTTGGATTATCGTTATTATCAGTTATCACTGGCCTTCTGGTGATGTCTGAAAGATTATCTGTCTAAATCAGGAGGTGCAAGTTTGGCTTAAATTATGTTTAGTAATATTTCCATAAGGATTATATTATGAGCAAATTCATAGATATCTTTTATAATTTCCATCTTAGTTATCTATTAATTTACTCTAAAATGTGGAATTACAGGATCAATGTACCAGAGAGCTGAAAGATGGAAAAATCCTTCTCATTGTAAACTGGATGCAACTGAGACTGACATTGAACGTACGGAGGCTGGGACAGTGACACAGTTTTCACCAAGATGGGAAGAATTTGCTGATATAAGCAATCTCACCCCACTGTCTCATTACTCAGGAGCATTGGCTCCTTCAGTTTCCCCCAGTACAAGGGACTGTCCGAAAGTTTCAAAAGCTCAGTTGCATCCGGGAAGTAGTAGCCTTAAGTCATCATCAGCTAATCACCTTCGCTGGCACTATTCGCCAATGAATTTTACACCACAATTAATTGAGAACAAGGAAGCACACCACGAGCTCGATTCTGAAAATGCATTCACTGAGATAAGGTCGTATGATGATATGCCTGAGATGCTGAAGAATACTTCTACACCTACAAAAGAAATCAAAGCCTGCTGCTCGCCAAATAAGAAACGGGTGTCTCCTCCACAATTTCCATCACAGGAATTAATGTCAAGCTCTTCATCAGGAATGCAGAGTGTCCGCAAATTCGTTTGGCAGACTGTGCCTTCTTTCCCTCCTCTTACTCCTTACAGCAAGTCGAACGAAGGTATCACTCAAATGGAAAGTGATTTGAAACGTAATATCAGTGATCATTGATTATTGCAGATTTGGTTTAATATCCGACTGGGTTTTTCTCTCAAAAGCACACTATATAATCTGCAAGTTGGTCAATATTTTCCTCAGGACATACTCCGCCAGTTCTCATCGGTAGCTTTACAGTAATTAATATACTCTTTTAGGGTTTAATAGTGTTGCTGGTTGGTGAAAGAACATCATGTAATTACCATTTGTATAGAGCTTTATAGTTTTAGAATAATTTTGCAGGTTCTTGTCACTGTTCTTTTCATACACCATGTTTTTTTGCAGATGTGTTTAGAAATGAACTTTATATATGTGCATCTTATTGAAGATTTTTTTTTTTTTTTTTTTTTACATTTTTTTTATGCCAATCGAAGATCTGTCATTGATTCTGAATCTCATGGACCTAAATTGAACCGATATTGGGTGTTTGGTTCGGTTTTGGGCAATGGTTTGTTCATGTTCGGTTTTGGGTATCCAGACCCAAAACCGAACCCACGAGTGTATAAGGAAATTTTTTCCCCCAAAACCCTATTACCCACTGCTTGAACATGTTTGGTTCTGTCCTGTTTCACCTTTCAATTTTGGTCTGTTATAATGAAAACCGAACTTATGTCGGGTCGGTCCGGTTTTGGCCAAAGCCGGTTTGAACCAATCTGTGCCCACCCTGAGTCACAACACAGGCTTGGAAAGGTGTACATAATTGAGCTCTTTCTGATAACAGGATACACAAACAACTATAGATGGACTCGAGAAAGAAAAAGAAATAGATTACATTAATTAAACTTAAACACCAAAAATGCTCGAAAAGTAGAATTTACTAGATTTATTATGATCTAAAAACTACAAGTGAAATTTAACAAAAATGCATCCAAAATTTTATTGTTAGAACAGGCAAGAAACAGCAAAATTACAAAGCTTAATTTATCTATATCATATACCCCCCATAATTCATTCTATTCACTACCTACTTGTACCATATTCCCTCTTTTCCATGTTATTGTTTCCAAGTACTTCCTCCTGTTTAGATTTAACAAGAAACTGATGCTGTGCTACGGTTATGCGCGGGAACCCTCCAGTCCCAGCCTTCCGGTAAGCCAGTTGCAGACCTCGTCCATCTCTCTCGGAACTGTGTAATGACCAAGGCTGTAAAGTAAAACAAAAACAACCCAACAAGTCAACAGAATGATTTCTAAATAATATGTTAATGGGAAGGTTTTTCCTTCAGATAAAAGAAATCAAATAGTTACCCATCAAAGGATTTGAATGTGAGTTGTCGAAATCCTGCTATACTTAGGGAATTGGCCGATTTCTCTCCGTATTTGTAGGGGACCACATCATCACCTACAACATAGAAAATTTTCCAGAAAGCATTACTGCTAAGTTTAAAAGAATTAAGAGAGTATTTTCTAAATATTTGTTGTGTATGACTGACACATGAATACCTTAACAATCATAAAATTTTGGTTTTCCATCCGGACACATTTTAACATGTGAGAAACTAGAATTCACTTGTGATAAACTAGTATGGCTTATCGTGGAATAAAGTTTTCCTATGCCGGTGAGCAAGTGAAACTAGAATTTACATGTGATAAACTAGTATAGACTTATTCTGAAGGAATAATTGCAATATTAGTACACAATAAACGGGCATACTTACAATTTCCATGACTGAGCAAAATCGGCAAGGATGCAGCACGCCTTGCAGCCTCATGTGACCCTTCTATTTTGTTTCTCAAGTTCCTGCATCATAACAATCTTCCATCAACAATTAAGAGAATAGTATTTAGATGTGTTGAGCTCCATATATATCCTCTTCATAATATACACTTGACAAGATAGGTTCCTCATTTAAATGTAATAATTTATTGGTTAAGTAGACGATTTTGGTTCATCTGAAAACAATGTATATGAGGTGGAGACTGATAACAGCATTTCTGGAATGAGCATTAGAAGTAGATTAGTTTCGAAAAGAATTATCAGAATGTCATACCTTGAACCCGGAAGCCAGCCACTCAGTCCAACAACTGCTCTTAAGTTGATAGAGTATGGATTTCCATTTCCATACCTACCTAAAGCACAACAAGTGGCAGAGTAAACGGAAATCGCAGCACCCATACTGAAGCCTCCAATACCAACTTCAACTGTCGAAAAGGAAACAAAAATGAAATTGTAGATAGATAGATATACATGGAAAATGTGCATTATAAGCACAAAATCAAGTTTAAATTGAAAGGAAAATGTTTGTAATCATGCAAGGTGTTATTTTGCGAATAAGTTGGGCTTGAGAAGTACCATCAGCTGGCTCGGTTGACAACAAGTTTGCAATATGTGCTGCAGAAGCATCTAAACCCTCCCAGTCATCAGGACCATCTTCTGAAAGCTCTCCCACATCAAACCCTGATATAGATCAAATAAGTAAATCAAATGATATCAACTCAAAAAGAAAAAAAGTATGATATATTTAAAACTAGAAGAGAGTTGATAAATGTTACATGCAGTGCAAGGAAATCCACCAAGTAGTGCCACAGGGCGGGTAGGTGCAGTGGGACAAATCCATTTTATCTGCACCATAGAATGTCAACAGATTGGTTTCGTAAGTAGAGATGCATCATACGGAACAAAATCACTGCATCATATGGAACATTATCGATGAATTTAAAAGACTACAAGTTTAAAAGGACGTATGTTCTTACGTTTGGCAGAGGAAGGCTTTCCAATAGCTGAGACCAGCTGCAACCAAACAGAACACAGATTGAGAAACTATGTAGTCTCAAATTATTTTAATCTGATAAACCATGACAATCAAGTTGACAAACACTAATTGCAAAATTAACAAGACAAGTAATTAGTATATTCATCTAAAAAAAAAGGTATATGGGACCACAGCAGTTGAGTTAAAGCAAGCAGCTTCCAAAAGGCAGAGAACCTCAAAGATGCTAATGAATTTGTCTGCACAGAAACTCAGCAAATCAAGAGAATAGAAACTGGTTTCACCATGAATTGGGGATCTGTGTTCACCTGCCACAGCTTGTATTTTACTTGTGTAAGTATATATGAATATCCTATATATGTCGAAAAGGTCACCAATTGTTTTTTTTTTTTCATTCATTTGGTAGAATATAACCAAAGTGAAGTTGTGGTCCATGTTCAAAGATTATGATTATTGGCATATGCTCTTTTCCTATTTAAGACTTCCCAAGATAAGTTTAGCATCAAAAGAGACAAGAAAAGGGAAAAAAAAAAAAAAAAAACAATTATCAAATCTATATAATTTCACGGCGCCGCTCCTCTCCCCCATCAAATCTATTCCAATAAGAAGAATCTAATGAAAAAGAAACAAAAAACTCAACATGGAAAAAGATTTTAAACATTCTATGGCCCCTAGTTTAGAACATGCCAAAAGATGCTTGCTGCTGACATTCTTTAAACTCTAATCTTTTCATTCTTTTCGACACACAAAAGTCCAGCCTTGCAGTGCAGTTCTTGTTCCATGGTGCAGTTGATAATGAAAAAAACCAAAATAAAAATACTATTAACAACTAATTAGTTCCTCTAATTACAAAGGAACATAAATTTTTACTTCCAACAAAAAAGAGCTTGAAAACCTAAAAAGATACGTGACCAATAAATCACAAAAAAAGGAATGAAATAATGAAGTTAAATAGAAACAATACCTTGAGCCATTATCGCCGAGGCCGTGTAACCAAACAATGGTAGCCTGGTGTTTTCCTTTGGGTCTCACCACATGAGTCCTTCCAAACTCAAATGTCCTTCTAGCAGTTCTACTGCCTAAAAATTTGCAGAAACAAAGTCACTTCTCAAATCTAAAAAACCATTGAAGTTCATATAAATAAACATAATAATAAAGAGTCCCCATTAAAATTCTAAGCAAAATAAGCAATCTACACTTGATGCAAGTTAATTAATTGAAAACAAACAGACAACATAAAAAAAAAAAAAAAAAAAAAAAAAAAAAGAGGAAAAAAAGAAGCAAACCAGAGCCAGTAGTGTGATGTGAATAGCTGCTCATTTTTTTGTTAGACAAAAAAAGGTGAAGTGAACACAACCCAAGTAGTGCAATGAAGAGAAAGCAAGAAAGAAAACTTGTATTTATAGGGTGAAAAATGGAATAAAAGAGGTGGTGAATATGCACAGTCACTATAAATCACTATAAATATATATTTAGAGTGTAAACCAGCTGCTACACATTGTGCAAACCACCTAGAAACTCTAAAGGCATTAGGCATCCATGAAAAGTGAGAGAGAGAGAGAGAGAAAGAGAGTCTAAAAAGACAAATGGCAAAAAGCAAGATATCTTTTTATTAGCAGAGAGAAAGAATCCAAGCAGAGGCAGAGCACATCCTCCACATTCAGACGATTCTTGATTTGCAACATAGAGAGAATCTATGCTTGTGGGCTGCGCAGTGGCTCAGAAATAAAGCTAACAACAACACCTAACAAAATAAAAACAACTACAATAATATTACTGAAAACAATAAAAGAATAATACTAATAATAACCCATTTTTACAAAAAAGAAAAAGATAAATATATATATATATATATACATATATTTCAATCATTTGTTTATCAATTTCTTTGATAGATAGATAGATTGATTGACACCCATTAACTTCATTAACTAGAAAGTTTTAAACTTTCAAGTTTCCCATTTGTCTTTATTAGAATCAAAACATTTGTATAAGAGTATAAATGTATAACTAAATTTTTTTTAGACAAAAAGCAGAAAGAGACAACAATTAGGGTTTTTTTGGCTTTCTTTTCTTCATTTCTTATAACTAAAAAGAATATTTCATTTATATGCAATGGTTGTATATACATTTATTTGTTTAATGTGACCAACCTGAGGAGAAGGAAAAGAGAAAGCATGTAAACTTTTCTCTCCTTTCTAGCTTTGCATATTATATTTCTTTTGGTTACTTAAGTCCCACCAATTATAAAATTCATGTCTTTTAGTCCTTTTGTAGTTTTCTTAAAAGACAAATTATAGATTTTGAATGTAATCTTAAACCTCACTTAAATTTTCTCTTCCACAAAGTTGAAATTAAAGTTTCTTAAAAGCATTTCTCAAACTACCCATTTAAAAATAAAAAATAAAAAATTATGTGTCAGAATTAACTAATCCATTTTGTTAAATTTTTTTAGTGACTAATCTAGAATTAGCTAAAGACCTCTTTGCAGATGGCATTCCATACTACTTCTGTTTTATTTTTTAAGAATTACAAAGGGGTGTTTCCTCTAAAAGTTATAATGAAAAATAACAAATTGTATTTTCTAACTCTGCATATGCATCTTATAAAATCAAATCCTCTTGAAAACTTATTCGAAATTTCGATAAAAACTTCTAAAAAATTTCCTAGGACTTCGGCTACAGAGAATTGTTTTATGAATTTTGAAACTATCTGAATCCACGATGAGTTATATTAACCCTTAAAACCAATCATTGATACCCATAGTTTTCATTTACCCCATTGGCAAATACCACACCAGGTTCAAATTTAAAAACTTGACAAACACGCACAAATTGATCATCCCACCATTATATAATGATAAGTAGAGAAGAAAGTGGGAGAGGGCATAGATCCCTGACTCCAACAAGATATATTTAGATATGCAGAAGTGGTGTATTTCAATGGCAATGGGTGTCTGTCTGTCTGAGTCCATTATGATTCATGCACCACTATGGATGAATCACCTACAAGATGCAGTAACCATTAATGGCTAAAGGTACCAACCATTTCTACCTACAACAAATTCTATCTCACACCATCCTTTTACAGTTGTATCCAACCCTACTTTGTCATATATAAATATGCATTCTTGCACTATCTATTTCTATATATTTTTATAAACATGTGAAAAAAAAAGTCTCCAATCTCGAACAAATTTTCAATGGAACAAGCATACCACATCATCATATCAACCGATCAATAAAAAATTATATAGATTATTCTCTTATTGATCGCTCAACTTTCATTGCATTATATAATATTTTGTTAGAAATACGTATACGATGATATATATAATATCCCTGTCTAGAAAACTCATCTCCTGTGCAATGTTTGTGTCTAGTTGCCAAAACCCTTTTGATGTTATACTGATAATGTAAAACAACTAGGCTTTTAGGCTCTATATTTGAACAAAACGGCCGTTGGATATAAAATATATATAGAATCTACTCATTACTCGATCTTCATTCCATATTTGATATTTTGTTAAACATACGTAATATTTAAGCATGATGATAATATAGTACAAAAACCCTTTTGATCGATGTTAAATAGATAATGTAAAACAAATAGGATTATAGGCTTTATATTTAACTGGTTGACCATGAAAAAAAAAAAAAATGGTGATATGGCAGATAAAAATTGGTTACAGCTGTAAATGGGGCATCAGATTCATTTCTAGGTCAATATTGAGTATTTTTTTTCACTACTTTATAGTAGTAATCTAAGTGCTAACTTTTTGTTTGTCAACTCCTTCCTTACTCCACACCCACACTAAATAGGATAAGAATCAGACTTATTAAGATATATGAAAATGGGTTTTATAAGTTTAATACAGAAGACAACAATATGCTGTTGGCACTATAATCTGCTGTATAAATTATTAAGGGTGCCTTTGAAAGTGCCTTTTTGTAAAGTATTTTTTTATTTTATTTTATTTTTTAAGTAAAAGTCATTTTTTATAACATTTTCTGAGGGTGTAATAAAAAACTTATAAAAAGTGTTTTTCTAAAAAGCACTTTCTGTCCTTTTCTCTTTACTTAAAAGAAAAAAATGTCTAAATTAGCAGTAGTTAGTGTGAAAAGCTCTCTTTTGAATTCTAAAACACTTAATTTTTGGTAGCAAAACACTTTCAAGTAATATAATAATTAACAAGTGTTGCAAAAATATTATTGATTACTTGAGAGTTATGAGACAATCAAATTCTAACTTTTACATTATTAAAAAAGTGGTGGAGCTCAATATCCATGCATATATGCAAAGTTGGTTATAGCTCAAATGTGAAAAAGTTCTACTATATATACTACTCTACCAAGGATAATAACATAAAATCATTGTGAATATATATAAAGCAGAAGCTGCTGGTGTCCATTATATTGAGTAGACATTTGTGAACCAAACCAAACTAGCTTGAACAAGATCAAAATGTAGCTAGCTAGGTCTCTCTATGTCTTTCATTTTCAATCTAAATAAATTAAGTTGTGAATGTGAATTAAAGTAGTGCATGAATTGGTAAATAAGTAATTAGATATTTCGAGACAGAATAATTCGATACGATAAATAGGTAATTGATGTGAAAATCGACGTGACATTCTATATATATTTCCTATCACATCAACTTTATTTTATAAAATCAACATAATTATATCGCGTTAATTATCATATACATTGGAAAATGAATCTAGATAAATATATATTTGGGATGTAATAATATTATTTTTATACGTATACTTGTTTATAATTTGTCAGTACCAAAGTGATAGAATAATTTACAATAGAGAGTGACAAGACTATTTTGACATCAACCGCTCAACATTATTTATTTCATGAAATCATGAGTTCAAATCATGTCCCCAAAGGCTAGAAGGGGGAATTTGAAAAACCATAAAAATTTTAATAGAAAAAATGTAAATAATGAAAATAATCAGGGTAAAATTTAAATAAACTTAAAAAATTGTGACGGCATGTCTCTCTCCCAAACCTTGAATTAATGTAAAATTTAATAAAAAAAATAACCTTCATTTTATCTATAATTTCCACAGTTTCTGTCCATCAAACTAATTCGGAAGCTATAGATCATCCCAATAGAATCATAATAAAATATATTCCTCTCTCTTTTCTTAGCAACTATGAGAAGTAGAATATTACAATGAACCTCCATGGACCTCCCAATGGTTCTCTAAAAATTAAGATACCAAAATCTTCAATGCAAAAGTTGTGAATTTTACGAAACTCAATGGACTAGAACTTCTTATATGAATTTACTTGAAAAAAAAAAAAAAAAAAAAAAAAACGTCGATTCGTCCAGAGAGAATAACGTGTGGAAATATTCATGTATTTTTGTTCTCTTCTAATTATTTCCATATAAGGGAATTAGCTGTGTTGTTGCTTTCTCATTATTGGTACGATCGTGATGGGAATTTTTGAATCAATTCTCTTTTGATTCCCACCATGATCACATTGTTCACCAAAAAACACAGAAATTTATGAGTTGCTTGGTTTATAATCTGCTTTTGAAAGAAAAAATCACAATGAGGAAAACTTTTTGAGTACACCTTTCAAAGAATATGCCATTTTCTCTTGATGGTACATTTCTTAGATTTTTTTTTTTAAAAAAAATGCGACTTGAATTAGGTAAAGCTAAATGAGCGCTATGTACTAAATGAGCACTATGTCCCAACTACATTGAGCGGTGGTCTTGGGTCCCTTTTATTTCTTTCTCTTTTTCCTAACTTGGCACATACTAATTTTATGTGCATTAATTAGTATTATATCATATGTCTGCGCCCAAAACAAAGGGTATGGACATTGATACTCATAAAACTTATTAGTACACCCATTTATATAAATACACATGTCTCAAATTTAAAATTTAAATATTACTATAAACACTCATCCTAATGCCAACAGTACCCTTATTGAAATAAATATATTCATTTTAATACATATTATTTATAAACACTCTTAAATTATTAACACACCCAATTTATAAAAAAATCATATTATTTTTGGAATCAAATCATTTTTTAATGATGATCCAATTTACTTTTAAAAATATCTCGAATGTAGGAGCTTTATAAAAGAGAATATGTATATGGGGTCAAAAGATTTTCAATTTGGAATTCTCATATTTATATAACTATCTTAAAAAAAAAATTCTTATTGACATTCATGGCTATCTTTTAAAAAATAATAATAAATAAATAAAAATAAAAAAACCTTGTTGATATTAACAGCTATAGTTAAAAAAAAATGTTGTTTTTTAATAGTTTATAACTATATATAAAAGAAAGACAAAAACAATATGATAATCATGTGATGATGAGAATATTTGATACTTGAAATAAAATTAAAGTTTTATTAGGGTTTATCATAAAAATTAGGGTTTATAATAAGTTTATTTTATTTATTTATTTTTTTATTCTTAAGGTAAGTTTTTTTTTTAATAAAGAAATATATTTGAAGATATGAGTGTAATTAATGAGTGCATAGCATTTGGTTTATTTTTAGTTAAAGTAACTTATCCTTATTGATAAATTTATATTAATATATTTTTGTAATTAAAATTTTTAATAAAATATGGATGTAATAATAATTTTTTTGGGTGTCCATATCAGCCGCCCAAAAAAACTCATAATTTAGAGTGTTCCATCGAATTTTACATGTAGACGTGTGCAAAGAATCCATAAAGAGAAGTTGCGCGCGATTTTCTCTATCCCTATTGGGGGTTGTTGGTATGGGAGCTTTCAGCTTTATTAACAAACAGAATAACATGTGAAAAGTTTTTCCAAAGACTCCTCTACAAGTTTTATCAACAGACAATTACATATCTCTCTCTCTCTCTCTCTCTCTCTCTCTCCATATTTATATCTTTAGTTCCACCAAAAGCTATGCTATATATTTCAAAAGAAAGAATAACACTAGAAGCTTAATTAGGGTATGTTTGGTTTGTAATCCAAATAAAACTCTATTTCTTTAAACTAAAAAGATTCTCGATAAAAATAAATTGTTCGGTTGGATTGTATACAGAATTAACTTTTCGCAAACACTTATGAAAAAAATTGTTCAAATTTTATAAATAAGAAAAACAAATCAAATCCCTTATTGTTTATAATGGGATTACTATTTTTTTTCTTCATGGAAGTAATCCAGAATTGCATGCGTATTCAAATTTCATTGAGAGTAATGCTGGGTATTTGAGTTGAAACTTGAATGTCATTTTAGTTCCATGACTTGCAGATGGTAAGATGATTATTATTATGATACAATTATGTATCAACTTGTCAATGCAATATAATGACCATACCAATTTAGATTCAAAAAGGTTGATCACATGTTCTTAAAACTTTGGGTATTTATTAATTTTTGTTTTATTTTTGATATACCATGGCAACGACTCGATCATGTGACATTATCAAACTGAATGAACACTATTTTCATCCAGCCACATTAGGTGAAGGTGATTATTTATTAATTTTTTTTTAAAAAAATGCATCTAATTAAACCCAAATCAAGTATAGGTTCTTAGGTCGATGAATGGTTATTGAATTTATACTTTATAATTTTTTAAAGAGTAAATATGAATAAAGAAATAATGTGTTTGACTAATTCGGACGATCATACAATATACAGTCTAACTAATTAATTATTTTGTACGTTAGATTATTACAAATTTTTTGAACATCTAACTTCAAAAATTAAATGGCACTTTTTGAATCCTCATTTTCCCCGTTTGACAAAAAATTATAGATTAAAAAAAAAAAATTCCATTACAAAGCAAAAACAAAGGATTCTATATTGATTATTCAAAGCACAATTAAAATCAACAATATCATTTAAATCGAAAACAAATCTGTCAAGGAACTAAAAAAATAAAATAAAACAAAGTAAAAACAGAGGATTCTATATTGATTATTCAATGTAATTAGAATTCACATGTCAAATACTCAAATGACAGTTTAGTTAACAAAAACAAAACCAAACCAACAAAATGAAACTAAGAAATTAAATTAAAAAAATCATAGTTCTCTAATCTCAACCTTGTTTTTGTTTTTGTTTTTGTTTGGTTTGAGACATTATCAGAAGAAGAACTGAAATTGAAACTGATGTGGAGAGAAGAAGAAGAACTGAAGTCGTTGGATGGAGAAGCAGTTAGTGAAGAACTGAAGTTGAAACTGATGTGGACAGAAGGAGAACCGATGTCGTCAGAGCTGGTGGGAGCTGGTCGGAGAAGCACTTGAGAGGAGTGAGGACAAGAGGCTGCTCTATAGTCTGGTCTTTAGATTTAGAGGAAATGACTTTAGATTTAGGGTTTTCAAAGAGTAAATAGGGTTTATATAGTTAGGTTTTCAAATAATAATAAAAAATTAAAAAATATATATATATATATATATAAAATTATATTTATAATGTTTTGGGGGAAATAGGGAAATGGGGATGGGGGACCTCCAAACCCCCACCCCCCCCATTTTCCCCTAAAACAATTTTCCCAAATGGGGATGAGGATGCGGGGAAATGAGGATCTGGGGGGAAATGTGCAACTCTAAATATAAGGAAGAATTGTTTGGCATTTTAAATTTCATTTGTTGAAATCCCTTGCCAATTGATAGAGAGATAGAGTTTGAATTATCCTAATTTGAGAAGAATCTCATTCATCATCAAAATGAAAGGAAGAAATGCAGAAGAGTTTAGGTTTTAAAAAATAAAGTTTTGTCTTAAACTCTGCGGTTAGAGTGAGTAAAAAAAGGAAAATAAATAAAATTAAATCTAGACTATTCAATTGATTAAGTGCCATGTGTCTACAGATCCTTAAGGCCATGTTTGGTGGCTTTTATTGTATTGTATTAGCCATTTAAAAACAATACAATACGGTGTTTGGTGCAAACACTGTATTGTATTATTTTAGTATATTTTAATTGCCTAATACAACAAACACCGTATTAGCTAATATATTATATTTGGTGGTACTAGGTTGTATTGTATTAGAAAAAAACACTTTTCATTTCTCTGTATTTTTCAACAAATTTGGAATATTGAAGAAATATGTGTTATGTTGTTAATATATATTTTTTAAATTTTACAATTATATAGGAAATATTTATTTTATTTGTAAAAATATTAGTTATTTTAATTTTTTGTTTCAATTAAAATAAAAGTATTTATTAATTTATTCATGGCAAGGATATTTAAAATTAATTTTTAACTATTTTTAAAAAAATATTATATTTTTATAACATAATATAATACAATAAAATCATATATGAATAACTTAATATGATATAATACAGTGCATCACCAAAAACTGATTTGTATTAATGATAATATAGTTCAATACAATCCAATCCAATCCAATCCAATCAAATACAATCAAATACGGTATGCCAAACGAGCCCTAAAAGCTTAGGCAAAGCTTAGCTTATGAGAGAATCTAAATCCGTCTTTTCAACACTGTCTCTATTTTAAAAACTTATGTTTAAAGAGAGCTTTTTTTTTTAACAATTCAATTTTTTATTTTTTTTTTTCTAAATACACTCCATTCTCAAAATTTAAATTTAAGAAAATTTTAAAAACGCTTTCTTTTGTTCCAAAATTATCCTTTTTATCTTTTAACACTCCTATTCTAATGATACTCCATTTTAAAAAACAAATTTCTAAATTAATACACTCCATTTTATTTTAATAAAAGTTAGGATGAACCATCGTAGCCTTTAGATTCATCTGATGCGATGGTTCATCCGATGAGTAATCTTTTTTGAATTAAATTATTAAAAAAAGAAATTATCTCTCCTAGACCATTAGATTAAATATTACATATTAAACACTCTCTCCTAATTTTTTTAATTACCATATTAAACACTTTCTCCTTCAATACATATCTCTAATTTTCTATCTCCATTCACTCTCAAGCAAGACCAACAGTTAAAAAAAAATATATATATATACTTACGAATAAGCTTGATTTTAGGAACCGTATATGTATATATTAAAAAAAACTCAAAAAACAAGCACCTTGTTTTTAATTATTTCATTAGTCTTAGAAATTATGAGTTTAATCGAATTTAGTTGCAACAAATCAAGTTCTTATATATCTATTTTTTTTTAATTGAAAATTTACTTTTTAATATATATATATATATATATATATATTACTGTTAGTAAAAAACCAAAAATATTCATAAGTTTTTTTTTCTTTAACTATTAATCTAGAAAGTATAGAGATAGGTTTTTTATTTATTTATTTATTTATTTTAATGGAGAGGTAGTAATTATGAGAGATTGTTTAATACTGTAATAATAGATTTAGGAGAGAGAGTTTAATACATAATATTTAATCTAATGATTTAGGAGAGAAATTTTTTTTTTAATAATTTAATTAGTTTGGAGTGTCTTTAGAGTTTTTTGTTTGTCTTGATTATTAATTTTAGTTTATGTTAAAATTGTTATTAACAAAAAAAATTAAATTAGAGTGTAAATAAATAATTTGTGGATTGTAAGGAGAAACTCTTATGTTTAAAAAACACCTAAAATATGTATCTTCCAAAAATACCCCCACTATACCTCCACATCAGCTTTTGTAATTTAGTTTTGTTAATTTTTTTTTTACTTTTCACTTTACATGGAGAGAGAGAGAGAGAGTTGTGAGAGTAGAGAGAGAAAGTCCCGTTGAAACCTAGGCGACCACTCAATGGCGAGTGGTGTATATATATATATATATATAAATGACTAATTTTATTATTTAAATTAATAATTAAAAAATGAAATAGAAAAGACAAAGAAAACAAAAAAACAAAATCAATCATTTTTTTTTCCTCTTTCATTTTCTCAACCCCCAAACACAATCTAAAAATAAACTTAACAAACAAAAACCAAAACTCAAATCCTCAAGCAACAACCAAAATCCAAATCCATAAATAAAAACCCAAATTCATCAATTCCATAACCAGTTAACCACATCCATTAAAAAAAAAAAAATAGAACTTCAATCTAGAAAGTTAAAAATCCACCATTGAAGTTATAATATTTTTTTTATTATTTTTTTTTAATGGATGTGATTAACTAGTTATGAAATTGTTGGATTTGGTTTTTTATTTGTGGATTTAAGTTTTGGTTTTGATTTGTGAGATTGAGTTTTGGTTTTTGTTTGTTTAGTTTATTTTTGGATTGTGTTTGGGGGTTGAGAAAATGAAAGAGAAAAAAAAATGATTGATTTTGTTTTGTTTTTGTTTTTAATTTTTTTTGTCTATTCTGTTTCGTTTTTTAATTATTAATTTAAATAATAAAATGGATAACTAGGGGCACCTTAGTCATTGTGGGTTAAAATTGTGGTCAACGGTTAGAGTTAACGGAAGTCAATTAATGACAGGGGATGCTTGTTCAATTATGGGTAAAAGTTCCATATACATGCAATTATGCCTAAACTTATGGGACGTTTGTGCAATTAGTCCATATATAGGGAAAATTGCACAAACATACCTTGATTTTAACACATATATGAGGTATAATCCAGTTTTACCAAAATTACAAGAAAATACCCTTGACTAACCGTTGACCATACTAAATGATAAAATGACCAAAATACCCTTCTTCAATGTTTTATTAATTTTTATTTTTTTTAAAATGCTGTAAATATTAAAATAATTAAAAACTAATTGATTAACAATATAAAATTTAGAAGTCAAATATTACAAAATGTCCAAATCAACTCTCATTATTATAATATTTTTAATTTTTAATTGTTTGATAACTGTTAATTATATATTAAAAGCCAACCAAAAAAATTTAAATATATATATATATATATATATATATATTTTAAAGGAAACCAAATCAAATTAAATGTTAAAAGCAAAAAATAAATTGCAATTGATCTCCATGGAGACCTACACTAATGGAGATTTTGTAATATTTGACTTCTAAATTTTATGTTGTTAATTAATTAGTTTTTAATTATTTTAATATTTACAGTATTTTTTAAAAATAAAAATTAATAAAACATTGAAGAAGGGCATTTTGGTCATTTTATCATTTAGTATTGTCAATTGTCAGTCAACGGTTAGTCAAGGATATTTTCTTGTAATTTTGTCAAAGCCGAATTATACCTCATATATGTGTTAAAGTCAGGGTATATTTGTGCAATTTTCTCATATATATATATATATATATATATATATAAAGAGGTCTAGAATTTGGAAAGATGTCCCAATGGGAAATGGATGGGTAGATTTGAAACCACGACAGAGATATATAACACGTTTCATTATCAATTAAAGAGTAAAGACGTTACTTAATGTAATACTATAGTAAATTTAAATGAATAAATGTCTTTCTGAAGTTGATAAGGCCATACAAATCAGATTAATGGACCTATGGCTTTGGATGAAAATCCTAAGTCCTTGGTTCTACTATTGGCAATTACATTGTGGCCAACCATTAGGGCGCTAGCTCAGCTGGTGGAAAGACAGGCTTGGGGTACGGATAACTCCCAGGTTAGCGGTTCGAATCCTACCCAGGGGAAGAAGAGTTTTGATTTACCCGCTTGCATCTTTGTGTGGTTGAGGGTATGGGCCGGGGTTTCCTATTTGTCCTACTCTATAACAACCAACAAATAGACCGTTAGAACCAACAAATTGGCTATGGGTGTGTTATATAGTTCGGGAGGACAGGCGGTTGGGTGCTTGGACGAAGTCTGGGATCCTTGATACAAAAAAAAAAAAAAGATGATATGGGTAGTTCCATATGGTTGTTGAACTTGATATAGGACATGCAGGAAATGGATATCGTGGGACTTGTTTAGGTGAACCAATAAGTTAGTTGTTTATGCAAATTACTTGAGGGCTTAGTGCCCCGTTTTCAAGTTGTTATGCAGAAAGTGTAGGGGAATCATGCACATGTTTTTCTGCCTATTATTTCCTATTTTGTTGTGTAACTTTTGTTAATTGTTGCTCATTCGAAGGATTGGCTTATAAATAGTCAGCCAGAGTTGTAATGAGTTCTTCATATTGAATATTAATAAAAATACTTCTCAAACCTCTCTTATTTTCTTTTCTTCTCTTACTTATCTTTTTCTAAGTGTTAAAACATACACAACAATTTGGTATTAGAGCCATAAGCTCCATGGACACTGGGAGCAAAAGCAATGTGGAGTTTCGAAATGAAGTCAGTGAAATTCTGACCCGTGATAAATCTAGTTTCGATCACCTGAACCATAACCTCACCCAAGTTAACTCAGCCAGCCAAACCATTATGACAAACCTCTAGGCCCTACGTGTTCTCCAAACAGGCAATAAATCTGAAAAGGAATTTAACTCTTTTGCTCCAACCGACACCTCCCAAAAATATTTCCACCTTACAACCGATAATTCCAGCCAACCCCACCATATACGGCCGTAACCAAACCCAGTTGAAATTGCCATTTTTGACTTTTGAATGGGATTGCTCATCAGTGGTATCGCTGGTATACTAAATTCAAAAGACCTTCGACGTGAGACAAATTTACTTAGGTCATTCTCCACTACTTTGGTATAATAGACTATGAAGATCCATCTGAGGCTTTTTCACACCTCAAGTAGACTACCACCGTCACTGCTTACCAAAAGGGTTTCAAAAAATTATCCCATCCATTGACAGTTTGCCATAAAATTTCCTCATAGGTTGCTTTATTGTAGGGCTCAAGGATGAAGTTCGCCTGGACATTTGAGTAAAACAACCACAGACACTCTTAAATGCCATTAATGCAGCTCATTTGATTAAAGACTGCAACGTATGCCAGTTGCTTTCTTCTATCCCTAGAATTCTTTCACTTTGGCACAGTTTAATCAAAGTCTAGCATCAGTTCTTCTCCGTCCTCCTCCAGTTTCGAAGATAAGTCCAAAACTAGGTATACCGCCAATTCCTATATGAAGAATTATTGGGCAGGAAGCACGAGCAAGGTGAGAAAAAGGTCTGTGCTACTAATGCGATGAAAAGTTCATCCCGTGCTACCATGGTGAACGCCCACAACTTTTCATGTTGGAAGATGTATCTACTACAGAGGCCAATGAATCTGTCGAACACCAGTATGACATCTCCACCACAGAGACTTTACCAGAAATTTCCTTCCACGCAATTGCAAGTACAACGCACCCATAGACTACGTGAGTTGTTGGCAAGCTACAGAACAAAGACATAACCATCTTAATCGATAGCGATAGCTCTCACAATTTCCTTGATCAGGCGGTGGTATCAAAATTTGGACTACCTGTGGTACGAGACAAAATAATTAAAGTTTTGGTAGGAAACATGGAGAAAATTGATTGTTCAGGGGGTTGATTAGCTCTTACCATACTTATCCAAGATCACCCAATCCAGATAGATTTTTATGTACTTTCGGTCGCTGCGTGTCAAGCCGTATTAGGAGTACAGTGGTTAGAAACCTTAGGGCCAATCGAAACCTAGTATAGACAACTCAGCATGACTTTTAAGCAAGACGGCTAGCCTTATACCTTTCACGGTTTGAAGCAAACACCTTTAGCACCCATCACCAACATGGAACTGATGCATATAACAGGTAACAGATTTTTTATTTATTTATTTATATATATTTTTTTATAGATGGTTCCTAGATATCATACAGTAGAGACAGCTTCCCTTCCAACCGACCTTGCACAATTGCTGGCCGAATTTGCTTATGTCTTCAAGACACCCACATAATTGCCACTAGAATGCCTACATGCTCATCAAATTTCGCTGCTACCAGGTCATGGACCAGTTGATGTGCGACCTTATCGATATTCGCACTATTAAAAAACTGAGATTGAGATGATGGTAAGTGACTTCATTGAATCCGACATAAGTCGACACAATTATAGCCCTTTTTTTTTCACTTGTGCTCCTTATTAAGAAATCAAATGGGTCTTCGCAGTTTTGTATCGACTATTGGGCTATGAATAATATTACTATAAAGGACAAGTACTTGATCCCAATGATAAATGAATCGCTTGATGAGTTACATGGCGTAGAATATTTTACAAAATTGGATTTATGTGCAGGGTAACATCAAATCCGCATTAAACTTGAAGATATACCCAAAACGACTTTTCGGACCCACGAAGGACACTATGAATTTGTGGTCATGCCTTTCGACTTAATGAATCCACCTTCCAAAGTCTAATGAATGATATAATCCGACCATATCTCAGACATTTCGTATTGTTTATATATATATGTATATATATATATATATTTTATAATATCCTTGTATACAGCAGAATCTAGAAAGATCATTTACAACACATCTATGCTATTCTCGAAATACTATCAGCTAACCAAATGCTTGCAAAACAATCTAAGTGCAGGTTTGGAGTTTTACAAGTTGAGTATCTCAGCCATCTTATCTCCTTGGAAGGTGCTGCTGTCGATCCCAATAAAATCAAAGTTGTTCTTGATTGGAAAAAACCAACTTCGGTTCGTGGGGTTCGCGGATTCCTCAAACTTGCTGGATATTACAAAAAGTTTATTCATCGTTTTGATTGCATTGTTGCCCCATTAACTTGTTTGACAACAAAAGATGTGTTCCGTTGGACATCTGAAACTTAGGCAACCTTTGCACAAATGAAAACAGCTCTTACCTCACCAACAGTCTTGTAGCTCCTAGATTTCTCTCACCCATTCATTCTGGAATGTGACGTTTCAGGCATGGAGATCAAAGCTATATTGACACAACATAGTCAGCTAATTGCCTTATATAGTGAGGCACTTAAAGGTTCAGCCTTAGCTCTTTCATTCTATAAGAAAGAGATGATGGCCATTGTTAAGGCAATTCTTTAATGGCGTTCGTATTTTTTTGGGAGTCCTTTTATCATTCAGATGGATCATAAGAGCTTGAAATTCTTGCTCGAGCAGTGGACCACCACTCCAACACAGACTTATTGGCTGCCTAAAATCTTAGGGTATAACTACACAAATCAATATAAAAAGAGAAGGAAAATCATGGTGCGGATGCCTTGTCAAGGGTGGTCGAATTCCAACTCCTTACAATTTCGATGCTAGTGGTGGATTGGTGGGATAAGTTAAAAGACGAATTTGAATTTGACCCATTCTATGAACGATTGTTGTCTTCTAACTCACCACGGTGTACCACACGTGATGGAGTTTGGTTAAAGGATGGAAAGATGTTGTTGAGTCCTAACTCATCTCTATCATTTTAGCAGAAAGACATTCTTCATCTACTGGCGGTCACTTCGGCTACCACAAAACCCTTAGTCACTTCAGGATGAGTTTCGTTTTGCTAGGTATGTGTAAAGCAATCAACAAGTACATTCGTTATTGCGAAACCTGTCAACGCTGCAAGATTGATAGCATTTGTTCAATAGGGCTGCTACAGCTATTATTTGTACCAGAAAAGGTTTGGTTCGAAGTCTCATTAGACTTCATTGATGGGTTGTGATGCTGTAAAAATGTTTACTTTCAATTTACATTTAAGTTTGTTCACTAAGATCGGTGATTCAAATAGTTGAAATCTAATTAGTCTAGGAAAACCCTAATCTAAGTGCGTGAAAATTAAATTGCATAATGCTTTTGGGTTGAAAAAGTGGTTTGATTTCTTGCAAATAAGAAAAGATGCAATCTTTAAGCTAAAAATGTAAACTTTAAAACTAAAAATGCAAACTTGAGAAATAAAAATGCAACCTTGGAACTAAAAACTAGGTTAGCACAACAAATACACACACAAGTAGTGAAAGTATGGAGGAAAGCACTAGGGAATCAATGCAACATTCTTAGACAACTCAATGCACTCACTTAGTCTCATTAAGCACTTCAATCCAATTTTAGGGCTTGTTTTAAAATAAATCCATTAAGTTCTAGGTCCTTCCCATTACTTGCACAAGGTCATGTAACAAGCAATGGTTAATCCTTCTATTTTAAAACTCTAAGCCAAGTTGGTCTAGCATGGTCATGCATAAACCAACCTTCCCAATTACTAAGCTTGTGAGAGAATTAGGTGGAACGGTCATCCACACCTAAACTCAACACCTTCCATAGTCTAACTCTCAAATCAATGTTCCTTGTGGTCACAATAAAACACAAATAGAGAAATTAGAGCAAGTAATTCAATAATTGAAACTAAAATCGAATTGAATTAGAAAAATAGACTAATTGATTACATTGAGTTTTCCAATACGATTACATCAATCCCCTAGCTAAGAAATTAGTTACACATCAATGGAAAATTAAAAGAGAAAGCAAAGGAGTAGAGAAACCCATTTGTCTTGTGAGCTTCCTCTTGAGAATCCTTGCCTCTTGCTTGCAAAACTTTCAAGGATGGATGGAAATGGTTGTGGAGAAGGAGATATGTGAAAAAGGAGATGAATGGATGAAGAAAGGTTGAATCTTGGGTGAATTTGGATATAAGGTGATAATGGAATGTGAGAGGTTTTGGGTGAGGATGTTTTAGGATCTAGGGTTCAAGAATGATAATCCTCCCTCTTTGACAAAGAAAATAGGATATATATAGAGTGGGTGTAAAAAATCAGGTCTGAATCCCGCACTTAGCTGAGCTGGCATGGATGGTCGCTCCCAAGTTGGCCGTGGGTGGGAGCGACCAGTAAGACTGCGAAGATCTCTGGAATTTTTTATGTTGAGGAAGTTGCACCCATGTTGGCTGTAGGTGGGAGCGACCAGCATGGGTGCGAAGATCTCTGGAATTGTGGGCTAGAAGAGGTCGCAGTGACATTGGCCGTCGGTGGGAGCGACCAGCATGACTGAGAACATCTCTGCCAAGCTGCGTGAAATAGGTCGCTGCCAAGTTGGCCGTGGATGGGTGCCAACTTCACAGCCACCACCACTTGAATTTCTGGGCAGCAATTCATCTCCATTTTTGGTCCGGAATGCAGACCATCTAAAATACGCTCTTAGCTCCCCAACTTACTCAACTTTGCACATTTGCTCCTGAAAAACTGAAACATGCGAAATCACTAATTTTGAGCCATTAGACACTCGATTTTACCTGAGAACCGAACAAAAGCAACGGAAAGGGAGGCCAAAATCTAGTACTGCAATGGCTTGATCAGGTTGCCGCAATCTCAAGGCCATACTGTTATCATGATTGGTTGTCCAAATACGTACACTTTGTGCCACTCAAACATCTCTACACTTCACTAAAAGTTGTCAAAGCCTTCATACGTGAGATCTTTTGTTTGCACGGTGTCCCAATCTCAATTGTAAGTGATAGGGACCAGATTTTTATTATTAATTTTTAGAAAAATTTATTCGAATTGTAGGGAAGTAAGCTCTGTATGAGCTCATGCTACCACCCGCAAACAGATGGACAGACCGAGGTCGCCAACTTTACAATGGAACAGTATTTACATTGTTTTACCAGTGCTTAGCCTCAGAAGTGGATTGATTGGATTCCTTAGGCCGAATTCAGCTACAGCACGACCACACACACATCGACCGGAGTATCTCTTTTTGAAGCAGTCTATGGTACGCCGCCCTATACACCACTCTCATATGTTCCTGTCACTACAAGGTTACATGTGGTATATGATTACTTACGTAGGAGGGACGAAATATTGCGCGATTTGCGTGCAAACTTGCTCACTGCCCGTGATAGGATGAAATCACAGAGCGATCAGCATCATCGTGAACTAATTTTTGATATCGGTGATTATGTGTATCTCAAATTATGACCCTATCGCCAGCAATTCGGGGTCTTTTGAGGGTCTCTCAAGTTAGCACCACGATTTTTTGGGCCATATAAAGTCCTTGCTCGAAGTGGTCATGTAGCATACAAGCTAAAGGTTCCAGTCGGATCCTTATGTTTTGGTTTTTCCAACTACAGACAACAATTTCATAATTCTTGCACAGCTAGAAATTGTCATAGACTCCCAGATCAATCAGAAGGACAACGTCCCAAAGAGGAGATATTAGTGAAATGGGCTGGGGCACCACGTGAGGACGCTACATGGGAGAACCGACGTCGCTTTGCTATGATGTTTCCCAATTTTTCCCTTGTGGACAAAGAAACTTTAAGGGGTGGGGAATGATGTGGACAGTTCCATATGGTTAATGTAGGACATGCAGGAAATGGATATCGTGGGACATGTTTAGGTGAACCAATAAGTTAGTTGTTTATGCAAATAAGTTGAGGGCTTAGTGCTCTGTTTTCAAGTTGTTATGCAGAAAGTGTATGAGAATCATGCACATGTTTTTCTGCCCATTATTTCCTATTTTGCTGTGTCACTTTTGTTAATTGTTGCTCATTCGAAGGATTGACTTATAAATAGTTAGCTAGAGTTGTAATGAGTTCTTCATATTGAATATTAATGAAAATACTTCTCAAACCTATCTTCTTTTCTTTTCTTCTCCTACTTATCTTTTTCTAAGTGTTAAAACATACACAACATGAGATTTTGGTGTTTTATTATTGACAATGATAACATTTAAATCCAAAACTTTCCCACGCGACACGTGGCGCTGTGAAAGTTAACTTTTATATATTATATATTATTTAGACTAATTTACCGCCTGTAAGATGTGCAAGCATCATAAAATATAATTTGAAAATTATATTTGTGGGGCTTTAAATCAAATCTTGCATTATTTCCTCTAATGGAAATTAAAATGGAAATTAAAGATGGAGCTGAAACTTAGAATATTGAAAGAGTAATTGGAATGAACCATGAATTAGTAGTATATTTTGTGGAAGAATTTAAAATAAAAGTCAAGAGGCAGAAAGAGTTCACATTTAATTTATCAATCAGGAAATATAATATATATATTTTTCATATATAGTCAAGGAATTGATGAAAAAAGAATTGATTTCAAGGATTCCAAATGTATTAATATATATTTACTTTCATTTTTATTATTGTTTTATAATTGAATTAAAAATTGTTACAGTTGTAATCTTGTATAACTCTTTTTTTTTTTTAAAGTAGTTGTAAAAACCCAATCAAGTCTATATAGTTCTCAAACATAACTCACTCACTTACTTTTCTTTAATTCAACTACAAATTCTTATTAATTTCATTGGTTTGTAAACCGAAAAACTTGGTGGAAGGATTTTTTAAAAAAACCAAATTTTTTAAGTGAAAAAAAATTGATTTGTTTGTTGATTGAATTTTTTTTTAATAAAGACAAAAAAGCATATTGTTGTTTGTTTAATTATTGTTGTTGTTTCTATGACGATGATTATGTGTATAAACCATTATGATTTCATAGTTTTTTAGATAATTCAATACATTGATTCCGCAGGTAACAATGAAATAAAAATTAAGCTTTAGAGTTGAATTTGTATTTTATTTTTGTCTAAGTAAAATTTTACTTGTAGAGTTTTATTTGAATATGATATTTCTTATCTGAGTAAATTCTATAATATTTGTTAAAAGGACCAAATAAATTGTACATTGTATTTTTATTTTATTTTTTGAAAAAAGAAACTGTACATACATGGATTTGTTTTTTTTGGAGGTGGATGCAAATGAGGTGAAATGGGTGGGTGTAATGAGAAGAAATAAATGTTTAAAATTTAAAAAAGTACTTAAATGATAGTTTTGGTATTTTAAAGGAAGAGTAAAATTAAAAAAATTAATTTTTTAATTTGGATGTAGGAAGAAAATGGGGTGTAAGAAGATATTTTATGAGCGATAACAAAGGCATGCATAACCTATTAAAAAAAAAAAATCAAGAAAAAAACTAAGTCTCCTTATAAAAGATAAAACTATCTAGTTTTTTCTGTCTATAAGATAACTAAATATCTGCTGAAAATTATTAGTCAAGTCCTTTGTAAAAGCTGTGCACCTCAGCTTGTAGACCAATTCATCTACTGAGATCAGATCACAACACAGTTCCAGCAAAACTTCTCCAAATGCAGCAGCAGTTCATTCTTGACTCAAAACCGATCTTCAAGCTATGTATTGCATGTCAGTCCTCCAGCTTCAGTTTAGATGGTCTTTCTTTTTCCTATACTTCCTGACATACAAGGTTTCCTTTTCTTCTTTTTTTCGAAAACAAAAAAGCAAAAAACAGAAATGGTTGTAATTATTAAGTTGTGCAGCAGCAGCAGGGTTGGTTACCTATCTATCCACCAAGCTAGGTTTAATGTATGAATTCAATGATCTTCCGGATGGTGCAGGTAACAAGTTTGCTAATGGTCTCCACTGATTCAACTGAGATTGTGTTATTAGGAAGGCTGTTCACAAGTATTTGGAATATGACAGTGAGTATGCATCCTCCATAGGTTTCATTGAAATTGTTCCCCTCGTTGTCATTGCTCGTTGTTCCATGACCATTACGACCGTCTGGATGGATGGCGAATCCTGAGGGCAGGACGGTCACTGTGGAAGAATCCGCACCAGCCATCAACATGTTCACTGAATGTAGATCAAGCGGCGTATACACTACAAGCGAGCCAGAGGCATAGTTCCATGTCTCTTGCAGTATCATCATTGTACTCACCATATGACGTACGATAGAAACACAGTTGCCAGCATACTGACCCTTGAAAATGTGTGCAACTCCTTCCCATTGCTCATCAGTTGTTAGAACATCCCAGCGAGCCCTCATCCTCTCATCGCTTATAAAATCAAAAAGCCTCTGCTTTGTAGTTGGAAGCCAAATAGAAGTGGACGCAGACAGCACAATACCAGTGGGCTCACCAGGTTCATTCCGACTTCTGCGAGTCAACACTCTCACGTCTTCAGGCACACCCTCAACACGCAGCTTGTCCCACTTGCTCAAACTTGAAACACACACCGCTGAAAAGAAGTTATACATCATGCGCAGTGACAGCGCTAAAAAGCTTTTCCTACCATCTGGACCTATCCCTGCACACGAATCACATTGGTATCTATCAACTCAGAACACTGGACAAATTACCACATTGGTTGAATAGGTGAAAGATGGAAAGCGAGAAAAAAATAACCTAAAGGATGTTCAGCAATTTCAGCGGTGGACATAAGAATTGCTAAGCACTCGCATTGCCTTTGTTGGTTGGCAACCCACCTCTGCGCACCAAAACCCCAGCCAGAACGGACTAACCGGCGACAGATATTGTGGACGACTCTTTCATCATATTCTGAATGCTCAATCCAAGTCACCTGCAATCAATTTAAGCATCCACTTTTAATCAAATCCACACGAAGTTTTTAACATTTACACGAAACCACGACTATCATAGATGAACATTTCTTGACATACATTCTACGAAAAACTAAAGAGCAAGCCTACTTCAGGGACAACGATTCATACGAAAAAAGAAAAATCAGAAGGGTCTTGTAGTACAAAATATTTGTAGTTAATATTAAATGTCAAACACATTGAAATAAACAAATTGTCACATAACACAAGGTTGAAGAGATTACAATATAAATTGAATGGATTCAGGTCATATAGTCTTGGGGTTGATAAAAGAAAACATTTAACAAAGAAGAGATGTGAATAGAAAGATCAAATACATAAATATACAGCAAAAAAATTGAAGATTCCAATGCTTTTTTTTTTTCTTCATATAAATGAAAATGAGTAATCAAATACTGACAATTAATAATTTAAGGGAAGCACCTTGCTCAATTAAATATGAATAGAAGCTTTAGATTCTTAGGTAAATTGTTTATAGAATCCAATAATTTTTTTCACTTCAATGAAGTCTCAGAAACTTTGCATACATATCTTGGAATTGTATGGAAGATAAAAAAATCACATCATGAGCAATTACTTACCTGGGAGCAATTGTTCGGCAAGTCTTGCACAACACAGCCAGAAGGAAGCCTCCTGCAAGTCCGAAATGCATCTTCATAGATACATTCCCGGTTGATATCGATAGAGACATCAACGACTGACCATAAGCCCTCCATATGCTGCTTGCAGAATCGGAGAAACCTGACTTGACGAACAGGAATAAATGGTGTAGGCACTTGAAACTCTGCATACATCTGCAAATGTTGTGATCTTAGTAGTTTGATTTCGATACTCGTGAAAAAACAAAAGGCAGTGTATTTAAATATATATATATATATTTATATATATATAGAGTAGAGAAACAAATATACATACCAGTTGAAGAGTACCATTTTTGGTCTCATCATCACTGCTTGCAATAACATCAATGATGCCAGCTCCAGCAACAATGCATGAAAACATTGCAGCCCACCGTTTCTATACAAAGTACAGCAGTCACTAACCAACCATTCAATAATTAAAATCAACTAACAGAATCATTTTGCAAGATTGTTTTAGCAATGCAACAAAAATATCTAGAGAGCATACCGGGTTCATCAGAGTCTCAACGAGAGCTAGGCTGTTGATGAGCACCACGTCGGATTCTCTGGAAGCCTCTGACACAAATCCATTCGGTTTCAAGCCAATACAAGGAGGAAAAACCCTCACATACTCCTCCTGATTCAGGACTTCCTTCCTTTCATCTGAAGTTCTGAGCCAGAGAGGAGTGTCCTGCTGAGCCAATTTCATCAATTGATCCATAGCTGCCACAGCAAGTTCTAGAAACACGTTCGTATCAAATGGAATTCCTCCTCCATTATTCCCCTCCATCACGCTCCCTGCCGCCATGGATGGTGGTGGTGCTGAAGAAGACCCTTCACCGGAGGAGGGGTTAATGGATTGGAAAAGAGGACTCATAGAGGATGTGAGCGGCCTGCTCAGGAACTTATTAACTAAAATGCAAATCATGTCCAATTCCTCCTTCAATCGAGCATTCTCCAACCTCAGCTGATCAAGCTCAAACTTGGACTCACCACCACAACCACCAGTCGCTGCCACCAGGCTACCACAGCTGGTGCATAGCTGATTCCTCATAGCCTCCTTCAACATATCATTCTCTACTCGACTTATGTTGTGCTCTTGTCTCAGCCTCATATTTTCTTGACGTTCCTTTTGTGTCTGGTTTCAAAAAAAAAAATAAAAAAATCACTCTCATCAATTCACCATTAAACAAAACAAAACAAAACAACCCCGCATACACATTCAAATAATACAACATTTTTGAATCAATTTTGCCTTCATTTGTGTCCTCCTGTTTTGGAACCAGAACTTGATTTGTCTACACTCCAAACCAAGCTTCTCGCTGAGTTCAGTCCTTTGGTTTTCATCAGGATGAGGAAACTCTTGAAAGAAACTACAAAAACAACACAAGGACACAAATTCTAGGTCAGCAAATCAATAGTGAGAGAGAGAAAAAAAAGTGCAAATGATGATACAGATAATAACAGGCCATACGATTCAAGAACCTGAATCTGTCGTGAGGTGTGTCTATGAGACTTTTTCCTTGGTGGTTCTTGATCATCATCATGAGCGTCCTGATGGTCGTTGGCGTCGAGATCATCACCTGATCCAATAGCTTCAACGTTGTTGGTGTTGTTGTTGCGACCGGACCTGCTCTCGTACCCGTCTTCCCTGTTCCGAGTCTGCAAACCAGGATCAAGATGATCACCCTGCAAACCAATCTCTCTTTCGCCTTCCATTTTGTCTTCGTTTTCTTCTTGGGCAACAAAAATTCCATCAAAACGATACAGAGAGATTAGCAGAATAAAAAAAGCAAAAAACACTTTTTTTTTTTTTTTTTTTTCTTTTTTAAATCAAAGAAGAATGTATTACATGATACTTCTAAGAAGAATGTATTACTCTCTCAACTCACTCTATATATTATATGATACTCCTAAGAAGAATGTAAAACAAGATGATCTAGTACTCAATCTCGTTATGTATATGGGAGAGATATACTATTGGATCGTCTTATAAAAGAAATTGAGTGTTTTTATGTTTTGTTTAAAAAAAATATAATCAATGAAAACATTATCAAAATTCTAAATTTACTCAAAATAAAAACAATAAAATATAAATATTTTACATTATAGCTCACTATATCTCTGGCTTCAATGGCTACTCTTCTTCTGCAGCTCTCTCTAATTTTTATCCTTTTTTTTATTTATTTTTTTTTTTGTGAAGAAAATGAATGATATGACTCGTGTGTATATTGCAGGAGTGAGATAAAGAGAGGAGGAGAGATATAGAGAGAGAGAGGGAGAGAGGGAGAGATTATCTGTGAGACCCACCTCTGACTACTTTTTTTTTTTTTCACGACATCCTCCCGCGCGTGTTGTCACACTCTCAACAGTTTTTTTTTATTACCACGTGTTGCTTGACTTTTGATTTGACAGTGTTCTAATTCTCCGTTACTCGCATTCACATGATGGCTACGACAGACTCATTCTCACCAATCAGTGACGGCCATCACCTTTTTTGGGATTCTGTTTTTTCTTTACTAAAAATAGGTAATTTTTTTAATTATATATATATATATATATTTTTTATAAAAATAATCATTAGGTGTGACATTTAGACATTTGATTATGTCAAGCTCTCAATCTCATGTCCCTATCATGAATTTAATTTTTAATTAAAATTAACATTCTTTGAAATCAAAAACAATGATTCTAGTTTTTTAGTCATTAAAAATGGATTTATCCATTTGTTGGTGTCAACTTCCATTAAATTTTCAATTATTTTGATATGCATGATTTTGTGAATTACATGATCATCAATTAAGTTTATGTTTCACTATATGATGTACTAATTTATTATAAGATCTTTTAAATTAAAGGATGTATACTTATTTTTTTTCTTTTTAAGAAAAAAATTAATACATTCATGATTTAGTTTAAATTTATTGAGAAAATAATTGGGATTATAATAAATAATTTCTACAATGATATGTGAGCCCTATAATGGTCTACAGCTTCTTTTATTTGGTATTGAATTATGGACTTTAAAGTGGTTAAAATGTTTTTCAAAGTAAGAAAATGTTAGAGATAATGTTCAGTTATTGTAGTTTAGTCAATATACAGCTATCTTATAGTAGTCTAGTTAAACATGCTCTCCTTGTACAGCTAGGGATTAGTTTCGTAATCTTCTTAAAAGTAGGACTTCCTGTTTTACTTATGATAAAACTGCTGCTCTATATTTCTATGTATATATATTACTCAATAATAAAACATGAGAAGTATTCAGCGTAATTCAAATCTTTATATGGTATTAGAGCAACAATAAACTCAAAGAGTTCAAGATCCAACCATGACCAATATCGCTGTCTCCTCCTCCTCAAACACTGTCACTATCATCTCTTTTTCTTCTTCATCCTACAACATCTCCTTATCGTCAAACACAATAATCTCGATTAACATTACTGCTCAAGCACCGCTGAAACTTACAACAATCAATTATCGCTCCTGGAAACTTCAATTCCATACTCTCTTTATCGGCTTTGATCTCATGGGATTTGTTGACGGAACAAACCCTTGCCCACCAACCACCATAACAACGGCAGAAGTCATCTCACCGAATCCGGCCTTTTTTCTTTGGACCAGGCAGGACCAGCTTCTCCTCAACGCCATCATTGACTCCATCTCACCATCCATCATCCCTTTCATTGCTTCCGCTAGAACCGCACACGATGCATGGATGGCACTTGTCAACACGTATACAAAACCCTCCAGGGGACACATCATGCACCTCAAAGGCGTCCTTACCAATATCTCAAAAGGTTTGTAATCTATAACCGAATTCTTGCAATATGCCAAAAGTATTGCCGATGAGCTAGCTATGCTTGATGCTCTGGAAAACTCTGAAGACTTGACAGTCAAAATTCTAAACTGCCTAGGAGATGAATTCAAAGATATATCCGCCGCAATTCATGCCCGTGATTCTGCAATCACATTTGAAGAACTACATGAGAAGCTACTTAATTTTGAGGTAGTCCTGAAGCAAGAAACCTCGACCCACAATAAGTTACCTATCACGGCAAACTATGTTGCCTAACCCAACACATGCGACAACTAGGCCAACCATAACCGAAACTTTAGCAATAACAAGTCGAATGTGCAGCCAACACAACAAAACAAACCAGCTGCCGTATATTTTCAGCCTAAAAAATTCTTCATTTCTGGCGAACAGGTCCGGCGGACCAAGGCCCTACTGTGGTTTCTGTCAGTTGTGCGGTGACTAAGGGCATACATCCAAGAGATGTTCGACCTATAGCTTCTCTCCGGTCAGTACAAATCAACGTCAACAGGTGATTGACTCTCGCACATAATGGCAGCCGCGTGCTCACTTTGTTTCACCTAATTCATCCACTCCTGAATGGCTTCTTGACTCCGGTGCTTCGCACCATGTCACCTATGATCTACAGAACTTGTCTCTGCACTTTCCGTATAATGGTTGATTAGTCTAATTCTATGTTTATATTTCGCCCTTTATCTTATGTATTATGTCTGTCCTTTAAGTCATTTTTGGTGGTTTGATGTGTTTTTTGAGCCTATGTAGGTGTTTTCCTTAGCAATGCAGAGGAATCCATTTGTGGATGAATTGGAGTCAAAAAGTGTTTAAAAGGGCAAAACTGTCTTTTATCGTAATCTAGACGTTTGCTTCCCATATGGTTTGGCCAGCGGTCAATAGCAGAGGAAGAACCTAGAATTTTTGCCGGCCAGACCCCCGGCCATGCAGTGCCTCCCAAGCGGTCCAGCCAGCAGCCAGCAGTCAGCAGTCAGCAGCAGAAGAGGATACAATAATTTTCGCCGGCCAGGCATATGCCTCCTAAGCGGTCTAGCTGGCATTAACATCCAGTCGTGCTTCAATTGTTGGGTCGCTGCTCATGCACCTTACCCAAGGAGCAGCCCAAGGGGCAGTCCTGCGCAAACCTATTTCTTTAAAGACTCTGATTGACCTATTTTTTTTTTAAGAAGCCTATTTAAAGGCGTAGACATCAGACTTCAAGGACAACCTTTGAACACAAAAACCCTTACTCAACCGTACCATCCATCTTTACACAGAGAATATTCGAAGACGAAGGAGATTTCAACATCAAAGATTTGAAGAATTCATTGAAGGCCTCAATGAGTTTTATCTTTTTTATCTCTTGTCTTTTAAATTCTATGATGTGTAACTAACTCCATACTAGGAGATCGATGTGAACCTATGTAATGCTCATGTTATGATTCAAATTCCATATCTTTATTAATCAATTCAGATTTAGATTTGTTCAATTCATTATATGTCTTACTCTTGACTTGCATTAATCTAATGGAAATTAATTGATACTTGTCTAGGGTTTTGATAATTTATAAATTGAGATTACACTAGAGGAATTTAGGTTGTCTTAATTACTTTTCAATTGAATGAGTATGATTGTTCTCGACATAGGAATTACTGAGAGACAATTTTGGTTCAATAATTCTTGCACATAATGTGTTCTTGGTGATGGCTTACACCTTTAACGAGGGTGAGTTGTGATTAAGAACGCGTGTTAAATCCCGAGGAATTAAGGTAATACCATATTTAAGATGAAAATGAACTTTGAATCTGGATTGAATCTGTTTCATGGAATTAGTTGATGAACATTGAGTATTGCATATGGGGAGCATCGGTTACCTAGTTTTCCACCTCTTGATCACATTCACCAATTCTTTGTTAAATTGCTTTCTTAGTTTAATTTAGTTTTAAATCAATCACTCAATCTCAAATCTCTTGGTTACTTTTAATTGCTTAGCTTTAATTAGGATTAGTTATAATTGATAAATCACTTTTCCTCGTGGGAACGATCCCTACTTGTCGTTGTACTTATCTCATGATTTGTGCACTTGCGAGTTAGGTTTTTATAACACGATTTTACACCATCAATGGCTCCGATGACATCATGATTGGTGACGGCTCAGGTTTGGCTATCACTCACACTGGCTCTTTAAATTTACCTATCAAAAACTCATCCTTTTATTATCTAACGTCATGTGTCTTCCCAACATGAAACAAAACCTGATATCTGTCTCAAAATTTTATGTTTCTAACCAAGTCACTGTTGAATTTTCGCCTTTCTCTTTTATTATGAATGATCTTCGTACGAGGGCGCAACTCATGTAAAGATGGACTAAGAATGGAGTCTACTAGTGGCCATCTCATGTTCAGCCAGAAAAACCGCCCATCCTTGCCCTTTCAAGTGTCAAGGCCTCTCTACCTGATTGGCATCATCGTCTAGGTCAACCATCACCAAAAATATTGTCTAAATTAGTGTCTTCCCAAGCAGTGTCTGTTCTTTCATCTTGTAATTCTAGCAATCTACGTAGTGCATGTCTAATTAATAAAACGCATAAGTTGCCTTTTTCAATATCTACTGTTGTTAGTTCTAAAGCCCTTGAAATTATTTATTTTGATGTTTGGAGCTCTTCGATTATCTCTAAAGATGGTTACAAGTACTACATGCTCTTTGTTGACCATTTCACCAAATACATGTGGATATATCCCCTAAAACTTAAATCGGAAGTACATATGGTTTTCAATCGCTTTAAGACCTTAGTAGAAAAATATTTCAAAAATCCCATCATCTCACTTTACAGTGATAATGGTGGTGAATACATAGCCCTACGGAACACTCTGGCAACTTATGGCATCTCACATTTCACTACACCAACACACACACTAGAACACAATGGTGTCTCCAAGCGTCGGCATCGTCACATTGTAGATACGTGTTTATCTCTTCTTACACATGCCTCACTCTCTCTCACATTCTGGTCCTATGCCTTTCAGATTGCCATATACCTAATTAATAGGATGCCTACACCTATCTTAGACATGTCATCTCCCTTTGAAAGAATTTTCAGTATGAGTCCGTCATACGCCAAGTTGCGTGTTTTTGAGTGCCTTTGCTACCCATGGCTTAGACCCTACAATAATCACAAACTTGAGTTTAGGTCTAAGGCTTGCATTTTCATAGGGTACTCTTTGTCACAAAGTGTTTATCACTGTTTGGATCTAGAAACCGATCGTATATTTGCTTCCAGACATGTCAACTTCGTTGAGTCTGTCTTTCCATACAAAACCATGCACGCTAATCTTCCTAGGTCTAGCAACCACACAAGTTCCTCTTGGCTGTCTCATGAGGTCTCGTCTGTCACTATTCCAATCTCTCACTCTCACTCTCACTCTTCGACACATTTGGCTGCGTATGAGATCCCTCGTTAGATCACACTTCCTGACTCCCTAGCAAGAGTTGCGGCTTCACCTCAATTACAACCTCCAACAACCAGCCATCCACCCTTGCCGCACACACCACACACTGCTGTACCACCCTCAAACCAACCAGCTACTCCAAACTGCACCTAACAAATCACCCCACCTGCTGCCTAGAATTTTTTCCCAAATATCACCCAGCTGGCTACACCTGATATCACCCATATTGCCTCCCCAACAGCCCAACTGATAGCACCAGAACCTCTCCACACTACCACACCAAAGCCACCCCAAACCATTGCACAACCTCTGCCCTAAACAACCTCCAACAAAGGTCACCCCATGATAACCCGGTCTAAAAACAACATACACAAACCTCTATCCAAAATGTCCCTCACTAGTGTGTTATCCTCTGCCCAAGTTGAGCCCACTTGTGGAGAAAAACTATAGGTCGAACATCTCTTGGCTGTATACCCTTGGTCACCGCACAACGGACAGAAGTCACGGTAAGACCTTGATCCGTCGAACATATTCATTAGAGATGAAGAATATTTTAGGCTGAAAATATACGACAGCTGGTTTGTTTTGTTGTGTTAGCTGCACATTCGGCTGTTGTTATGAAAATTTCGGAATAGAGACATGCAATGTCTGAAGAGTTTGACGCTTTTGTTCGTAATGGAACGTGGGACTTGGTTCCCTCGAGGTCATCATGTAATATTATGGGTTGTAAATGAGTGTTTCGCATCAAACGATCTCTGGATGGTTCTATCTTGAGGTAAAAAGCCCGTCTAATGGCCAAAGGATTTCATCAACGACCAGGCTTTGACTTCACTAACACATTTAGTCCGGTTGCCAAAACCACTACAATCTAGGTCATTTTGAGTATAGCAGTATCTCGTGGGTGGTCTCTTCGTCAATTTGATGTAAACAATGCATTCTTGCAGGGGCACCTATCTAAAACCTTATTTATGGCTCAACCTCTAAGGTTTGCAGATCTTGCGTACCCATCACATGTCTGTCGTCTCAAGAAGGCAATATACGGTCTCAAACAGGCGCCTCGGGCGTGGTATAATGAGCTTCGTCAATTTCTTCTCCAGAATGGGTTTGCCAACTCACTCTCAGATACCTATTTGTTTATATTTAATACTAACAGCTGCATTATTTTTTTGTTGGTATACGTTGACGACATCGTTATCACTGGGAGTAATGGAGATCTAGTTGACAAGTTTGTGACTACACTAGTTAGGAGATTCTCAATCAAAGACCTTGACACCCTGTCTTATTTCCTCGGAGTTGAAGCTCTCCCCTGTTCGGCCAGTTTAAATCTCTCCTAGCAAAAGTACGTGCTTGATCTTTTATCTCGCACCAAGATGCTTGATGCAAACTGGTATCTACACCCATGCCCACTAATCATGATCTCAAGCTTTTTGATGGGACCGCTCTCACGGATGCTACTGAGTTTCGCCAAGTAATTGGGGCCTTACAATACTTATCATTCACTCGTCTGGACATTGCTTTTGCAGTAAATAAACTTGCCTAATTCATGCATCGTTTAACGGCTGGTCACTGGTCTCTGGCAAAACGTCTCATGTGATATATGCGCGGTACGATTAATCATGGCTTGCTATTGCGTCGTGACTCTCCTATATCTCTCCATGCATACTCTGACACCGACTGGGCCGAAAATAAAGATGATCGCACCTCTACCAGTGCGTATGTCGTGACTCTCCTATATCTCTACATGCATACTCTGTCTCCTGGTGCTCTCGCAAACAATGCACTGTTGCCAGGTCGTTAACTGAAGCCGAATACAGAGCTGTTGCTCACACTGCCGCAGAGGTAGTCCGGCTTTCCTCTCTACTGCATGAGCTCCTCATCTCATCCTTTACTCCACCAACAATTTACTGTGACAACATTGGTGCCACATACCTTTGTTCCAATCCTGTGTTCCACTCTCGGATGAAGCACATTGCTATTGATTTTCATTTCGTTCCAGAAAAGGTTCAAAGTGGAAAGCTTCAAGTCTCATATGTCGCCTCTACTAATCAACTGGCTGACTCACTCACTAAGCCTGTGTCCAAGACAAGATTTTCTCTGTTACGGTCCAAGATTGGTGTGTCTGAAATGCCCACCATCTTGCGGGGGCGTGTTAAAGATAATGTTCAGTTATTGTAGTTTAGTCAATGTACAGCAATCTTAGGGTAGTCTAGTTAAACATGCTCTCCTTGTACAGCTAGGGATTAGTTTCGTAATCTTCTTAAAAGTAGGACTTCCTGTTTTACTTATGATAAAACTGCTGCTCTATATTTCTATGTATATATATTACTCAATAATAAAACGTGAGAAGTATTCAGCACAATTCAAATCTTTATAGAAAATGCTTTTTATTTTTTATTGAGTTTGAAAATTGTTCTTTTTAGTTTATACTTAGTGGTTGGAATCTCCTTGTGAGTTTCCACCACCAAAGTTCAACACCTTGGTGTGTATGTATATATATATATATTCATTTATCCTACCTTGACCTTTAATCCCCGAGTGTGGGTTGCCCTCTTCCGGCTTTGGGAGTATCCCTCTCTCCAGTAGTAAGAGAGTTGTAATCCATTTGTATCCTCTCCCCGATAGTGGGAGTAGTGTTTCGGGCTGTGCTTGTAAAGTCTAATCTCGTTAGTCTCGACAATTCAAAAAAAAAAAAAAAAGGAATTTAATTTTCTTGAGATTTAAATATACTTAAATACCCTTAAAAATATATTATATATTCTTATTATTGTAATTTTATTAGTGACTCTATTAACAAAAACTTTATAAGGTTTACCTTACTAAATTAGAACAAATGATTTATAAAATTATAATTATTTGGCATAATTGATTAAGCAAGTCATACACTCAGTAAATATACACTACATGCACAATATATATATATTCAAATGTACGCACAAATACGCAGTCACACGCATTTGAAATTTGAATATACAGGCAAGCGTATAGATGTACGCTCGCAAACGCGAGTGTAACCATGAGGAGAAGTGAAGGATTTTTCTAATCCTTTTTTTTTTTTTTTTTTTTTTTTGTGAAAAAATAAATCTAATCCTTTTTGGTACGCTACTAATTGGGATACACAAGGAAATGTGTTTATGTCAAGGTATATTTTAGAATATAGGGAATCACATTCGGGACATATTAGATACCTGGATTTTAACTATAAAAGGCTCGGAATTAATGATCGGCCATAAACCAAAATGAAGCAAATTTTTTTTTTTTTTTTTTTAAGGAAATACTAGGTCATATATTCTATAATTTGTCATTATGAAATGAAACGGATTTTGTTTATGGTAATAATATAATTTTGACAGTTTAGAAACAACTAAATAACAAAACAATAGAATATATATATATATATATATATATATTTTTTTCCAATTACATGTTATTTCGAAAAAAAATTACATATATTACCCTTATAAGAGGATGACAATTTCTCCCGAACCCAAATCGTGTGGGTCAAGTATTGGTTTTGTTGTTCGTGTTGCAGGTCAGGTTCATGAGGTGTAAAATGTAAGCCCGAAGCTGGTTCAGGTTTGAAAACTGAACCACAATCTCGAATATTAAAAAAAAAGAAAAACAAATTCAAAACGTCATCGTTTTGAGAAAATTAGAATTCTAAACTCAAAACAATGTTGTTTTGGGGATGTAGGACAAAACCCGAACTTGAATAATTTCACAGGTTAGCTTGCAGTTTCATGTTTTGTCAAAACCCATTGGTGGAAACCTGAACCCACAAAATAATTTGGGTTCGGGCTGAAAAATATTTTACCGGTTCAGGTTTGGCAAAACTGACTTGAACTTGACCCGTCGCCATCCTAATTCTTTGTAGACATGTTTATCAAGTTTTTAAAATCAACTAATGGGATCAAAAACTTACATTAAAATTTAAGGTCAAACTAAGTTAACTTAAATTTATGATTTAAAATTTTCCATTCAACATCTCAACCACTCGTATGCTTTTAATCTAATACTTGAGATGTTGAAGTTAAATAAATAAATAAATAAATATATATATATATATATATTTATGAGAGAACTATATATATATATATATATATATAATGGTTCTCTCATAAGAGATTCTTTATTTTAATTTCCGTAAAGACCTTAATGAAATCACGTTTAATGAAATCACGTCGATTTCTATAAATTTTAATCTGAATTTTTTTGTGGATGATAAATTCAATGAAATCTACTAATCAAAAAAATTTAAGAATTTTTCAAGCACTACAACTATTTATCCCGATTTTGTTAAATATGAAAGCATTAGAAAATGAGCGAAATATAGGAAAATTCAAAAAAATAGTTGTAGTGCTTGAAAAATTCTCAAATTTTAATCATATGTAGATTTCATTGAGCATATCATCCACAAAAAAATTCAGATCAAAATTCATAAAAATGGATGTGATTTCGTTAAAATCCTTACCGAAATTAAATTAAGAGATCCCTTACGAGAGAACCACAATATATATATATATATATATATATATATATAAAATTTATGATAATTTATCATGATTTAGAAATTTATTTATCAAGTTTGAACATAAAACTATAGATTCATTACGCCATGATAAGTGGGTCAGTCTGGCCCATGTAAGCCTTTTTGTTTTGACTAGACTGTTTATGGTTTCAATTTCTTGCATATATTTTCCTATTTATTCTTATTTCAATTTGTAATCTTCATCTTTTTAGATTTGATAAGGTTTCAATAATTTGTGTTATGTTACTTATCTATGAACAAGTGACAGACGCTATTGTTTTTATACATTTAGAAATTATCTTGTCAGAACCGTTTTAATAATTTTTGTTTGGAGTCTTGATTTAAACAATTGTGATGTGATAAACGTTTGAAGGGTTTATGATAGAACAAATTACGTTGGATGGTCAAATTCATTTTTGGCAATGATTTTGAGTTTTGGTAATTTTTCGTAAGAATTTCGTTCTATAAGTTTGTTTGTTTCTTTGTGATCATTTAGAGAATATTTTGAGAATATGCCGATTACTCATTTGCACTTTTTAGAAAATTTAGTAAATTTTCTTTATTTTAATACAATTAGGAGTTCAAATCCTAATTGCCAATCTGTTTATAATTTTTCTATTAAAGCATTGGTCAGTAGATTTTATTGTTATCTACATTTATCAAATATTAATAAAAACCATCCATTTAAAATAATATTTGCTGTGAATTTTGGCATTCACTTGATTTTAATTCGCTAAACTGTTATTTCAATCTAGACAACCGACCTAGCTATCTCGTCAAATCTAAAATTTTATAGGGACAAATATTTATTCCGTTCCGATTGATATCCTATTGGAATAAATTATTTTCATCCTTAAAAGTCTCATCAGGTTTGCGGGACGAATAATTTATTTCGTCTCAATATCTCAATAGAATGTCTATTTGGACAAATTATTTTCATCACTAAAAGTATCGTTAGGTTTGCACTTTTTATGGACGAATAATTTTTTTCATCCCAATAAACATTCTATTTGGATAAAAAAATTTCATCCCTAAAGTCTCGTAGGTTTATACTCTTTCAGGATAAATAATTTATTTCGTCCCAATAAATATTCTATTGAGACGAAATTTTTAGTCCCTAAAAGTTTTTTTATAACCTATTGAAACATTTTAATTTTTTTTCCGTCTCTATAGCACATTTTTGTTGTAGAGATACCACACAATTATAAGAAAATCTTTAGTTCTCTATTGCACTCAGCCACTAAAGATGCATGTATGTGGCCAGGTGAACCACTCATCAGTGAACTTGATACACATAAGAATTTCTCCACCGTTATAAGATGATCGGTGGCTTGGTGGTGGACGATGTTGTATACTCATCTTATTGAAGACTCATACACCTCCATCCACTATTACCGTCTCCCCCAGCAGAATTCAAGCAAATTTTCTCATAACATAAAGCAATACATTTATAAACCACGTACAAGCAAGATGAAACTCGAAGAAAAGGAAGAGCTGGATTCTAGGTTGAAGAACACTGATAGAATCCATAAGTCTCCGTATCAGTATATTCCTCCAATTCCTTTCTCGGGAATATTGGAGAAGACAAAGTTGTACCAAGCTTTTAAGGAGATCTACGATATCTTGTCTAAGATTAATGTAAGCTTTTCGCTCTATGAAATGATAGAGAAGATGTCGGCGTATGCTAAATTCTTCAAAGAGCTGAACTCTAGGAAGAGGAGCAAGGAATTCAAGGAGAGGATTCTAATACTGAAGGAAGTGAGTGCGACGATCCAATGCACATTGCCAACACCTATTCGATGTGGTCATATGCTTTAAATATATCCAATTTTGGAGCCATTGAACCCTCCTTCCATTTTCTCCGTTTGAGACAATATAAACATTCGAACCCAACTATTGTGTTATCAGTGATCAAATGACCTGAGTTGAAAGCGCTTTGAGCTTCAGAAATAACAGAAATAACCTCATTCAGAGCTTTACGAAAGCGATTCAACAAAACATTTGCAATGATCTTATGTACATTACAAAGGCTTATGCTCTGCTTGTTGCAATTTTGGGATTAAAGAGATCAATGTATCACTAATGGAATCCATCGAATCCCCATCATTCAAATACTTCAAGCAAGCTGCAGTAACACTAGCCCCAATGGTTCCCAAGAGTTTTTGATAAAAATAAAAAAAATAAAAAAAAATCCGCAAGTAATCCATCCATCGTCAGTGCCTCTTGGGACCTATCTTAAAGACAGTTCTTCTGATCTCATCACCTGTGAATTTTGATTCTAGGAACTCCACCATTGGACTTGAAAGCTTCCTCTGAACCCCATTCAACACCACATCTATCTCCTATGGAGAAGGCCGTTCCGAACTAAATAATTTTGTAAAATACTGTGTAACCACATCTCCCATATCTGCTGTAATATCTCTCCAAACTCCATCATCCCCATATAATCCCCTTACTGTATTTCGAGCCCTCCTTGCTAATGCCTTGGAGTGGAAAAACCTTGTATTCTTCTCTCCACACCAAAGCCAAACAACTCTAGTTTATCCAACAAATCCTCCAACTGAGATTCAATCACTCTATTCCGCTACCACGAACCCGGCTTAATAAATCTATTAGCTTCAGTTAACTCTTTTCTCTTCACATTAATATCTGTACGCAGTTGAGACCGCCATCATCTATTCCAAGAATCAAATCTTGAGGTACAAGTCTGAATTCTACCCAAAATCGCATTTCCGACAGTCCCTTGTTCCTTCCATACCGAATCCACCAAATCATTGCGGTCATGTTCCTCCACCCAACATTCTTCGAAATGGAACCTCATAGTTTTCCTACTAGTCACACCCGCCCCCACACCTAGGTCTGCCTCAAACTCCAATAATACTGGCCTATGATCTGAGCGCGAGAAATCCAAGTGCCTCACCCTGACGTTTTTGAACAAAATCCTCCACTGCACCGTACATGAGTCGCTCCTGAATCAACTCATCACCACCTCGTTTATTACACCAACTGAATGGTGGCCTTGTAAAACTCATATCCTCTAGCTCACACCCCTCTATTGCCTCATGGAAATTCATCAATATTTGTCTCCAATTCCTATTGCCCCTACCCAACTTCTCATTGTCAAAAGCTATCTCATTAAAATAGCCTAAACAAATCCACGACATAGAGTACATACAAGCAAGTCTTCGTAACAAATTCCAAGAGTGAATTCACTGACCAGACTCTGGATGACCGTAGAAACCAATTAGACGCTACACCTTATTCTACTAAGAACGCACATGGACATCAATATGCGCCTGAGAGAATGTCAGCAACTCCACTGTCACATTGTTCAACCAAAATAAACATAATCCACCCGAACGACCCAGACTCTCAACAACAAGTTTTCCAAGTGTACCCAAGAGCAACCCGCAACCTCTCCAACGTTACCCTATCAGCCTTCGTCTCCATCATCTCCACCCGTAGAAAGCCTCACTTTCGAATGCTTTGCATTGATGGGTTACCGGAATTCAAAGAGTTGCCGCAATGGCTTCTTCAATGTTCACCCAACACTTTACCTTGGTTGGCCTTTAAAAATTGTCCCAACTTCGAAAAACTACCCGTGGAGCCACTGTAGATTCTCAAATCACTTGAAGTTCTTCTCTTCCTAAAGATAAGCATGATCTCACTACCATGAGAAAATTAAAGGTCGATCGATTTCATCAAGTCAAAACATAAAAATTAATTAAAGATCATTAAAGACATAAATTAAAAATCATAAAATAGAGTATTCAATGATCAATTACCTTGTTGAACAAAAGATTGGAGCCGTCATTTTGTTTTGTTACCACAACTTGTCCGGAAAGAAAATTCAAAGTTGCAAAGCGATCTAACATTTTAATATGTCAAAGCATGTATGCCAAGGCTATTGTCATCATTAATCGGGCCGTCTTGCCAAACATGGTTCACCGTGGGAACTCCACCAAAATATTTTGCACCGGAAAGCTCAAGGAACCTTCTTCCAATCTAGTACCGTTGGAGCCATATAAGCCCAAACGATACAGGTAGAGGTTTGGCGGCAGGGGCGGACCCACCCACCTTTGGACTAGGTGGGGGTCGTGCCCTAACTCAAATATTTTTTAACAATATTGATTCTATGTTTTTGTTTTATAAATATATACATGTGAAATAACATTTAGTACATCGCAAATCACTGGGCGTAATTGGTATTACACTACCATTCAATATTGAAGGATTCTGGTTCCATACCTAGTACTACTAGCATTTTTCGGGCAAAACAATTTTTTATTTTATTTTTAATTTTACACTCTTTTACAATTCACTTTCTTTTTTAATGTCATACTTCTTAATTACCCATAATTTCTGGTTAATTGATTCAATTTTATTTTATATTAAATTATTTTTATATATATATATATTTTAATTTTTCTTATTTCTAATAGTTTTAGTTTAATATACCTAACACATCCAATCAATAAATCATAAAATCTCAAATTTTAATATATTGTATTAAAATAGTCATTCTATTATTATGACTCATTTTATTTTATCCTTAATATTTTTCCTTATTTTATAATTTAATTTATTTAGAATCAATAAATCAATAATTTACCATTAATGAGAATAAAAAATTCAAAAACATGTCTAGCAATATTTATTAATAAATTATTTTTATATGAATTTAAAGTGAATTCACTATAAATACAACAAAATTTCTTATATAAAATTATATTGTAATTTATATTTTTAAGAATAAATATTATATTTTTCCATTATTTATGTTGTTTCTCTTATTATTGTTTTTTTTTTATAAAAAAAATATTGTATTTCTTGTTTTTATTTCTTTTTAAATGTTAGATTATTTAGTTCATCTTGAATAAAAATGTTCTATTTGTTTTATTTTATCTAAACTTAACTATACCGTCAATTTATATATATATATATAATTAACTCATTTAATTATGATCTTAAAGTTTCAGTATTTTTTTTTATATATAATTGTTATTTTGTTCAAATGCTTCATCTCGTTAAAATTTATGGATCCACCACTGTTTGGCGGGATACAATAGCTTATATGAAAATGCAACCCATTAAAAAAAAAAAAATGCTAGACTTTCCAATTTTTTTTTTTCAAATTCTTTCTCAAATGGTATTGACACGTGAGGTGTCAACATCATATCACTCATCATATAATCTCATGACTTATAAGATGTTGACACCTCACGTGCCAACACCGTTTGAGAAAAATTGTAAGAAGCCTAGCATTACTCTAAAAAATAAAAAAAAATGCAATCCATGTTTTGATTCATGGTGAATTTGGAAAGTCTCTTCTATCAAACTCCAATTTAGAAAGCATGGAGAATTAACTATTAAAAATATATATATATTATACACAATCAAAATATGAACTAATCCAAAAAAAACTATTATATATAAAATGTAATATATAGTAGGTGATAATATTCCCTTATCCTTTTATTATTTTAATAATATAAATTAATTTATAATTTTTGTTTTCATAATTCTATTGACTATGAAAATATGAGATAAAATCAATCCATTTTAATATTTTAATTTCCTATTATTTCATACATTATTATCTAATATAATGTGTATTATATACGAGTAATGCTATTCTTCCTAATTTTTTTACCAAATTCTTTCTCAAATGTATATAGCACGTGAGGTGTTAACATCTTGTAAATTATGAGATTATATGGTGAATGATGTGATGTTGACACCTCACATTCTACAAACATTTGAGAAAGAATTTAGGAAAAAAAAATTAGAAAGCCTAGTATTACTCATTATATATAGTATATATAATATATATATTTTTAGATTTCACTTGAACAAACTAAGTAAATATTGAAATCTTATAACGACTACCTTTATTATTTATTTTGTTAGGTTAAATATTAATTTGATTTTGATAAATTTACTTTATTAGTTTATTATTTAAATTTTTTTTAACATTATTATAAGTTAATTTGGTTTGACATGAATATTATAAAATTAAGTTACAAGTATGTAAATAATTGTGATTTAAATATATACATGGTACAATGATATTTTAATTAAGCTATTGAAATTTATATTTTATAAGCTGAGAACTATTAAAATATTTTTTTCAGTTATGCATACCATTAAGAACAGGCATAAATTTTGTAACAAAATAAAAGATGTTTTCTCATACACTCTTTGATTATGTAATTGAAATGAATATTAAGAAGAAAATTAGATTGATTTGGTTATAAAGAATTTTCTAGATATAAATAGGCATGTTACATTTTAATTAGATAATGTCTATTTTATTTATTTATTTGTATCATTACTTTTAATACCAAACGGTATCACATTTTGTTGAAAAGTATTAGGTACGAGATTCTGCAATTTTTCTTGTAGGGGATTCCTAGTTTCTTATTGATATTATTTGAAGATCGCGTTACCTATAATACTAGTTTTTGTCTTGGCACCTCCAAAGCCAAAGTCCTGACTTCCCACCTGGTTGTATGACATTAACATGAAATTACTTGACCAAATAAAATTGTCTTGATCAAACAAGTAGCAACAACAGTGAACAACGTCATACATAGCTGAATTGCACTCAACCCACTAGCTAAATGATCCAAACTCATTTGTAAAATATGGTTTATAGTGGTTTGGGTTATTAAAACCCAAAAAAAATAATAATTGGGTTTGGGTTAATCTCTTAAAATCATTACAACTCGTTATGACCTATTGAATTTAAATTTCTTAAATCGATTAAATTAAAATGTTTGCAGATGGCTAACTTAGAAATCAATAGTTTTTTCTCCGATTCTTCTCTTCTCTCATAGTGATAAATATTGATGTTTTAGTGAGTTTCATTATCACCATTCATCAACGGACCTTTGTACATTTCATTCTTTTCTTTTTGGATTTTCTAATTTTTTACATTTTATGCTTTTTTAATCTTTAATCAAATCAAATTATTAATTACTACAAATAATCATAATAATATATAGTGGGTTAAACGGGTCGGTTTGGGTTACCCTCTATATAGGGAATGCATTTGGATTTTCATTTTCTAACCCAATAAGCTAACCGGTGGGTTTAGGTTAACTAAAAATTAATTCGATCCATTTACAATTCAATAAGTATTCGATTCGGTTCGATTCGGTTTATTCTCAGATCTGAATAACATTTCAGTTTTCTTGTTAACAGGCCTGGTTGATAACACCTGAGTTAATTTGACTATTCAACATGATCAAAGATGATTTGCTTGGTGGGTGTTGGTGTTCACTTGAGTTAATTTGCCTATTCAATAAGCTGTTGTTGCTTGGTGGGTCTTTTGCCGCTTGCTCTTAATAAATTCGTTGTTAAAAAAAAAATGATTTGATAGAATTAATATGTATTATGATTATAGGGTATAGATATTGACACCCATAAAACTTATTAGTACACCCATATTTTATTATAAAATTTAATTGTAAAAATATCTCAATAGAAATTTACTAATAAGGACAAATTACTTTAATTAAAAATAAACCAAATATCATATACACTCGTTAATTACATCCATATCTTCAAATATATTTTCTTATTAAAAAAAACTTACCTTTAAAAAATTAAAAAAAAAAAAAAAACTTATGATAAACCTAACATATGAAAAACCCTAATTTTTTTTGATAAACTCTAATTTTATTTCATATATCAAACTTTCTCATCATCACATGATTATCATATTGTTTTTGTCTTTCTTTTATGTATAGTTATGAATTTTATCAATAAACAATTTATTTATTTATTTATTATTATTTTTTTTAACGATAGATGTAGATATCAACAAGTTTTTATTTTTATTTATTTTTATTTTTTAAATAGCCATAGATATCAATAATTTTTTTTTTGTTTTATTTATTTATTTATTTATTTTTTAAAGATATTTGTATAAATAAGAGAATTCCATATTGATAATCTCTTGACCCCATATACGATTCCACATATTTCCTTTTATAAGGCTCATACATTCGAGATATTTTCAAAAGTAAATTGGATCATCGTTAAAAGAGAATTTGATTCCAAAAATAATATGATTTTTTTTTAATATAAATTGGGTGTGATAATAATTTAGGAGTGTTTATAAATAATATGTATTAAAATGAATATATTTATTTCAATGAGGGTACTATTGACGGGTTCAAAAATTTTTTGTCACTATTTGGAGGGGCTTTTGTGAGAATGTCACCGGTTTACTAATGTAAGTTTAAAAGACACCTATTTAGGTGACCAGACAAAAATACCCTCATTTTTGTCATTTTGCGTCTGAAGAGAAAAAAGTTGAGAGAAAGAGAACAGTGGAAAGAGAGACCTTGGGTGCAAGAAATCCGGTACTAAATCTCACGGGAAACCTGCCGGCGGTGGCGATACAGTCTTGAAATCGACGAGAAGGTGATATGATTTTCTGACGCGTTTTTGTTGTTGAAACTTTTATGTGCGTTTGATGTTGGATGTTCGTTAGACATGTATATTAGATTTGATTTGATTTGTTGTTGATTAGGTTTGTTTGATTAGGTTAGGGTTTAAATTTATGAAAAAATTCTGTTGAACACGATGAAGTTCTGGGTTTTCGAGCCTTTTCCGAGCTTTTCACATGTAATCCGAGCCTTTTTCGAGCAATTTGAATAAGTTTCTGCTATTTGAATCTCCGAGCCTTTTAAAACATTTTCCGAGCCTTTTCCGAGCCTTTTACAAGCAATTTAAATAAGTTTCTGCAATTTGAATCTCCGAGCCTTTCACACTGGCTCCGAGACTTTTAAAATAGGATCCGAGCCTTTTAAAACAATGTCCGAGACTTTTAAATAGTAATCCAAGCCTTTTAAGGAATATGAATAGGTTTTTAGAATTAGAATCTCCGAGCCTTTCATATAGTCTACGAGCATTTTCATATAGTTTTCGAGCCTTTTCATATAGTTTTCGAGCCTTTTCATATAGTCTCTGAGCCTTTTCATATATTGTCCGAACCTTTTCATATAGTGTCCGAGCCTTTGCATATAGTTTCCGAGCCTTTGCATATATTGTCCGAGCCTTTTCATATAGTGTCCGAGCCTTTTCATATAGTTTCCGAGCCTTTTCATATAGTTTTCGAGCCTTTTCATATAGTGTCCGAGACTTTTCATTTAGTGTCCGAAACCTTTCATTTTTATATTATTTATTTTTTTTAACTAGATATATTTTTTTATGTCAATATGCAGATGAGGAATCAACTAAAAGATTCGCTTAAAACTCCAGAGGAAGAAAGGTATTCGGGGAAAATAACTCGACATGACCATTTTGATGACCTTACAGATATCGACAACGCACTTAACAAGGTACCTGAACATCTTGCGGTCGAAGAACGACGTTGGTATACTAAGTCGTGTTTTAGACACCTCCTTCGAATGTATCATGGGATGAAGTTTTCAGCTGGCATTGTACATCGGTTGCTTATTCGCGAGTTGCATCACGATGGGCCTGAAGATGAGATGAGATTTTTGTTAGGAAGGCATTCGGTCCGGTTCTCGAAGGTTGAGTTTTGTCTAATCACCGGATTGAAGTTCGGAGAACTTCCTGACATGTCGACCTATGATATGGTAGAGAATGGCATACACCAGCGGTACTTTGAGGGTCGAGATGAGGTCGAGTATGCAGAGCTGAAAGTCGTTCTACGGATTGGTGTTTTTTCTGAGCAGTACGATGCGGTTAAGCTTTGCTTATTGTATATGCTTAACTGGATACTGATGGGGTTGGACGAGAGAGAGAAAGTTCCAGTATGGCAGTTTCGCCTAGTCGAGGACTTGGACGCTTTTGATGCGTTCCCGTGGGGTGCACACGTGTATAGGCGGTCTATATACGGTTTCAAGCATGCGTTGGATGGTCGACGTAGGCGGTTTGAACAACGCCAGCGACGAAAGGGCGTTGATGTACACACCACGGAGACATACAACATATATGGGCTAATGCACGCCCTGTTGGTGAGAATTTTGAATTCGTTATTTTTTTTCATATGACTTATGTATTGTATTGGATTCTTATCGTTCTTAGCTGTTTCGTAGATATTTGCTTTCGAGGTTATCCCCGAGCTTGGCAACAGCGGATGTGGGAAGCGGAGGGAAATTGAGTTCTCCCCCCGAATTCTAAAATGGGAGTGGAGTACGCGACCGAGGGGGGAGAAGTTGAATAGCATTTTCCTTGAAAGTGTAAATATATATATATATATATATATATATTTTATGTTCATAACTATTAGTATGTATACAATTACAATGGTCTAACTGCAATTTCAGATGTTTGCGAGGGTGAAATTGGTGCCGACGGCAACTGAGAGGGCTGAACGGTACTTCGAGGGCATTTCCCAGGGAGGCAGTTTGTATGATGCTGATCTCGGTGATATACCTGTTCCCGTCTCTGACCCCGAACGATATACAACTGCTGGAACCAGTGACACTGAGGGTCCGTCTTTCGAACCCAGTGATACAGAGGGTTCTGACTCGGACGGTCGTCATATTCGTCTCGCGAGGACTAGGCGGGTTCAATTCACGTTGCCTAGAGATCCTCGAACTAGAGATGACTCTCGAACTGGAGATGACTCACGAGGAGGCGTTGGAGGGCAATCAGAGGTACGTATAATTCTTTTTACCGTATTATTTAATTTCAATCGAGTGAACGGTTTTAGTACTAACAATTTCGAAATCCTTTCAGGACCGTCGGTATATTGAACTGATGGATGCGTTACGCGAGTTACATGAGGAGGTGCGAAAGAGTAATGAGAATCGAGATCAACAGTATCAGGAGTTGCTAGATTTGATTCGGGGGCTTCAGGGTTCGACGTCGCACGCCCGTACTCGAGGTACACGGTTTGATGACCCACCCTTCGATGACTCAGACGGACACCGAGACTTCAGTCCCAGAGGGAGGACAGATAGTCATCAGGGTGATCAGCAAAGGCTTGGTGTGACACCACGAGAGGAGGTTACTTGTGGTACTAGTGGTACAAATACAGCACCTATGGAGATAAAGGAAGAACCTCAGCAGGTTTTACCAGACCAGCCTGTTCATTCTCAAGAACTGGTACAGAGCACCTCCTTACAGCACACCCCTCCGGTCGATCCTGGTGCAGAACACCCCTTCATTTATTTCACAGAGACAGAGATCCCCAGTCTCAGTGCACCCAAAGAGCTTACACCTGCAGACGATCGACGACGACATAGTTCCAACGTACAACGCACCCCTACAGGCGATACAGGGGGACATAGTCCGTCAACACATCGCACCTCTGGAGGCAATACACGGGGACAGAGTTCCTCCTTACAGCTCAGCCATCCAGTGGATCATATTGAGCTGGACCGGATTACCCCACCCCTTCAACGTCAGGATCGGGTTCGCAGGGCAGGTTGGCAGCAGCGGACCCCATACACTGACCCCTCTCGGTCGAAGAGGCCAAGGATTAGGCCACAACCAGCACATGTATGGGCGTCCCACGCATTGATAGATCCTGACCACCTTGCGGCGTACCAAGCCTATAAGAGGAACTCGACTGGGGAATTGTAAGTATAATCGCAGATATTACAAAAATTGTTTTGTATTTTGAAACTGCTAAGTAAAACTACTTTCTTATATAACTTCTTCAACAATTATGCAGGCGTGATGTGGATCTACTCGAGCCAGTTGGTGTCCCTTGGTTCCATCGATTTCAAACCAACATCATGGAGTTGGAGGATACGGTATGGTCCTTACCTGAACATTGTGTATAAGATGTTTTTGAAATAGTAGAATGCTAACAATAAAAAATGTTGAAATTGTCAGCATATGGATGCGTACTTGCATATTCTGTGGAAGCGTCAGAGATATTACTCCATTGTCTACGGTCCGAGGATCAACATACTGGATTCACAGTTCTATGTAAGTGTTTAATTTGTACGGCTTTTGAACATCTATTTATGTGTTTCGTATATGTTTTATCTAACGTTTTATAAATTTTCTTTGTACAGTCATGGTTATTGAATGACTGGGAGAGATTGATGGGAAGTGGGGCCGACAAACCCCGCCGCAGTTGGTCTATGTTCAAGCATCAGTGGTCCGCTGAGGACCTTACGGTGGTACGAGGATTGGTCCCGGCAGGAACCAAACCATGGAACGAAGTTGACGTGGTCAGTGTTTTATTTACATTGTTTGAATTTGAATTTTAAATAAATTTCCCACTGATAACACTTTGTTGAAACACATACAGGTTTTGATTCCTTGCAACCTTGGACATACGCATTGGGCACTAGCTAGCGTCGACCTCACAACAGGGAGTATTTACCCGATGGACCCGTTCAGACAGGAGGTACCATTTTGCCATAGGAAAACGTAGCTCGCTTGCTTACGATATTTTTTACCGTCGATGCTGCATGCGGTGGACTTTCACGGTCGCAGACAGAGGGGCGATATGACGTATACATTGCAGAATAAGCCCTTTCCACTCAACATTGTGTCTAGAGACCGTGTGCCCCAACAGGATAGAGGGTATGACTGTTTAAAGATCTTATTCTATCCTAATCGGTTTTAATAACATTCAATTCTAACGGTTGTTTATGTGGTGAATTGCAGTGGTAACTGTGGTGCCCATACTTTGAGATTGATAGAGTACCTGGCAGCGAACAGGGATACGTTCGACTGGTCAGAAAATGAAATGGGCACCATCCGAGAGAAGATGGCTGTGGAGGTTTTTTGTAACTCAAAGGATTGGTCTTCCAGTTAGTGATTTAGTTGATGTACATAACATTTGAGTAATGAAATGAAATTATTTTTTAAAAAAATTTTAGTTGTTTGCAATTAACACTTGAACACACATTTGATATATTGAAATCCATAAACAATACAATGAATTGTAGACACTATAACAAAAGATACAGTATGACATTAAACGAATGACCAATAAATATATCATAATAGTTCAACATAAAAAAGCATGATAACCAACGGTCTCATAACACTATTGTATCAAGCATGGTTCCCAACATCTGGACGATGTTGGAAGACATCAAGTTAGAGACATGTTCCTCTTGTACTGCCTTGTTATGTTTGATCGCCTTCTTCAATGGCTCCATTCATTCCACGGTAGAGTCTTTCTCTGGGCACGTTTGTTTATTGTGTCCAATTGAATGACAGATGCTGCACTTGCGACGGTATTCATCGGGAACACTTATGCTGAGACCTTCATTAACCATCGGTGGGTTGGAGCACCACCTGCTATTATGTCCTGATTGTCCATATCTTTTACACAACTGTGTGGTTGTCCTCTCCGAAGACGAGGCATGTCGACCCTCCATCGGGCGACCTGATTGTCTCTTCGACTTTGGATTTAAAACCACCCGAGATGCGATGTCGGATGGCACTACCCATGAAGAAGGATGGCCAACAGGCATAATAGGAACCGAGTATGCATCAATAAGTGTCTCTCTCTTGTAGTAGTCCGCACACAGAGATGTGAAATCCAAGTTTCGCTCCCTACAACAATGAAAACAATGAGATTCACGAACCCAAATAATATAAATCGTTAACTGTAACATCTCATGTACCTTGCCGCTGTGAGTGCATGAGAACATGGGAAATAGTCCATTTGGAATTTGTTGCATGTGCAAGTCTTCAAGTGTAAGTTAATCGTCCATTGGTTTCCCTTCAATTTGACGGAGAATATGTTCCAGTCAACTGGATTTACGGTCATATAATTGCACTTCTCGACACGTTTTAGGATCACAAGATGTGCTGCGTCGGTCAGTTGATGACGCATAGACCGTGCAGCTGCATGACTATCTCGAAACCACTTTTGTAGCATATTCCTAATGAATTCCGCCAGTGTCATCATTGGCAGTTGCCGTGCGAATTTTAGGTATGAGTTTATGCATTCTGCAACATTTGTGGCCATCAGCCTGTACCTTATTTGGGGACAGTGTACGCGAGACCACTTGTGTGGACCGGCAGCAATGGGATATTCGAATGCACCCTTGTGCAGCCTATGTAACTCCTCCATGTGCCTGTTATAATTGAATTCACTGTACGTCCTAGCTGCTGAATCCATTATGTCGGCAACATCCTTTCTGTGGAATCGCTTCTTCATATTTTCACCAAAATGCCAGCAACATATAGTATGGGTTGCATAAGGGAACACTTTAGAAATCCCCGCTTCAATGCTTGCATGGCGATCGAAAATGAAAACCAGATCATCTATATGGCCAAGGGCACCCCTCAAGCATTCCAAAAACTACTCCCATGAAAGGTTGTTCTCTAAGTCACCGTACCCAAAAGCAATTGGATACACCTGTTCGTTTCCATCTTGTGCAGTTGCAACAAACATTGTACCCCCGAATCTTCCCTTCAAATGGGTACCATCAACTACAATCACAGGACGCATACACCTCCGAAAACCTCTAATTGAGGACCCTAACGACATGAAAAAGTACAAAAATGTATCATCGTCTGCGCATTGTAAGTCGGTGATTGTGCCAGGATTTTGCTGTTCCAGAACGTATGCAAACGATGGTAACAATTTGAAACTTTCTTCATGCGTTCCATAGGTCAAGGACAATGCATATTGCAAGGCATCATGTGCCTTACTGTACATGACTTGGATGCCATACATTGTTTTCATATCGGCGATTATGTCCTTCGGACGCATGAGACGACCATCATGTTGTTGAAGTCTAGGTGCAATGACTTCTCCGATTATGACTGCACTAGCTTATCGGTGGCGACGGTGAACCTCCTCCAAAGGACAACTGTGTTGGTTGACAAAACTTCTGACTTGGAAGTAAGTCCCTTCATCTCTCCTCACCGCTCTTAATTTCCACGTACAGTTGTCAATGATGCAAACTAGATGTAACGTTGTCTTATTAGACCTTTTCACCTTCCATTCAAAGTTCTCTCGCATTGAAAAAAGGCCAACTAGCCTCTTCAAATTCTTTTTACTCGGGAAAAATTGACCTTTATAAATCATGCATGTAGGTTCTTGCGTTGCCAAGGTGCTGCTTCTACCAATACCAAACGAGTATGAATCTGCTCTGGGAATAACCCACGTTATCGTATTATCAGAATCAGATACAGTTATATTATGTCGGACCTCGGAAGTCCCAGGCATATTTGGTACAGTGCAACTAACTCCTTGTACATGTCTTCCTTGTGTTTGAATTTGTGTGTGCTCTTCATCCACATTTTCTAGATCATCTACCTGTTCATTATTTGCCTCATTATCCACCTCATGGTTCGGGTAATTGTTCATCTCATTGTACTGCTCAATTCGACAACCAAACACTTCGCCAAATTGAGGTTCAACTACTTGGTCAACCGCTACCGGTGGGACACCACACATGTTTTCCCCACTTTCGGCGAAACTCCTTTGGGGATACAGTTGGTTGCTACCGCTAAAGGATCCAAATTGTTGGGTATTTTCAGGAGGAGGAATATCATTCCCTATCACATCTCCAAGTGTCCTCTGAGTTAGACTTACACATATTTGAGGGATCACCCGATCTTTCCCTAACATAAACTGAACATCATCGTTATTTCTTATAAATGTACGACATGTACTGCCAGGAACGATTGATACTGATGCCAGATCAACATTGAATTTGTTTACATCATACTTCACAATGGTATGCACGATCGCCACCAATTCTTCGTAAGTCATATTCTTTGACACATACATTCCCTGGTTATCGGATCCAACAAACCTCTGACTTCCGTCGGGTAGTTGCTCCCATTAGCCGTTGTAAGATATTACTATTTTAACCCGATTCATGATGCTGTCAAATTAATCAAAACTATTAATAAAAACTCAGGAGTACAAAATATTTTCATAAATTACATTTACAAAGGCTCGGGTGAGGATATTTAAAAGGCTCGGAGAACACTAGCAAAGTCTCGAAGAATACATGAAAGTCTCGAAAAAGACATTTTTGGTCTCGAAAAAGACTTTAAAAGACTCGATTAGTAATTCAATAAAAAGTCTCGGAGAAGACCTAACAAGGCTCGATTAGTGATTATTTGAAAAGTCTTGGAGATGACTTGAAACGTCTCGGAGAAGACTTGAAAATGCTCGATTAGTGATTTTTAAAAAGTCTCGGAGATGATATGAAAAAGCTCGGAGAAGACATGAAAAGGCTCGAAGAAGACATGAAAAGTCTCGATTAGTGATTTTTGAGAAGACACGGAGAAGACATGAAAAAGCTTGGAGAAGACTTGAAAATGCTCGAATAGTTATTTTTTAAAAGTCTCGGAGAAGACTTGAAAATGCTCGATTAGTGATTTTTGAAAAGTCTCGGAGAAGACATGAAAAAGCTCGGAGAAGACTTGAAAAGGCTCGAAGAAGACTTGAAAATGCTCGAATAGTTATTTTTTAAAAGTCTCGGAGAAAACTTCAAAAGGCTCGGAGAAGACTTGAAAAGGCTCGGACAAGACATGAAAAAGCTCGGAGAAGACTTCAAAAGGCTCAATTACTGATTTTTGAAAAGGCTCGAAGCAGACATGAAAAGGCTCGGACAAGACATGAAAATGCTCGATTAGTGATTTTTAAAAAGGCTCGGAAAAAGGTGACAAAGTCTCGGAGATCCACAATTGTCACAATGAAAATGTGAACAAATGAAAATAAGTATTTGCACGGAATATTACCTTGTTGTAATGAAGCACGTCCAGTTGTTTGGATCTTGAACTTCTATTTGTATTGAGAGAGAGATAGAGAGAGAGAGAGAGAGAGAGAGAGAGACTAACCCCGTTATCGTTTTTGTTGGAAGTGTGGAGAGAGAACCAGACAAACAGAATAACATAAATAATTATCTAAGGGCAATTTTGGTAGTTCACCATAATAGGTGCCTTTTAAACTTAAGTAACCGGTCATAGAGTCACGAAATGAGTTGGAAAAGGTGATACTTTCCACCATTTCCATTACTATTAACATTAGGATGAGTACTTATAGTAATATTTATTTTTAAAATTTTAGACATGGGTATATTTATAAAAATAGACATATTAGTAAATTTTATGGGTGTCAATATCTGTACCTATGATTAAATCCTAAGATTATGTAATCCATAATCAGTAAAAATTCTATTGATAACTAGCTGGAGTCGAACCTTTTCTTGTTGTTTTCATCTCCAAATCTCAAGTTTTTAGTTTAGGCCGGAGTGCATCAGGATTCACGCTCCGAAGCAGGCATGAGATTTTTTCACTTCTCTTTGTTTCCTTGTCAATTGTCACCGTCATGTTGAACTTTCCTGAGCATGTAGCATCTGCCGGCCTTGTCCACTCCCCATGCATCTAATATTTGTAGGGAACCCAATCAGTTGATTCCACTGTTCACATATAGCTTAATTTACAATCAACATCCATTGTGTAAATATATATATAATGACGATCCAATATTGTATATATATATATATATATATATATAGGAGATACTATTAGACCATCCATTGCCAGAGTCACTAGTTAATGACCATAACCATGTCCACGGCAAATTTCTGTCCTTTCAAGTGTCTCCTTTCTCTTTTCCTCCTTGTATGGACTGCCACCTCATCGTCCGTGTCTGGAGATCGAAAGACTTACATTATTCACATGAACAAATCAGCAATGCCGGCTCCCTTTTCAACCCACCATGATTGGTACATTTCCAAACTTTCCTCACTCTCATCATCATCAGATGGTGTTGCCCCAACCCATCTCTACACTTACACCCATGTCATGGATGGCTTCAGTGCCGTGTTGTCGCAAGCCCACCTAGACCAAATCCGTAACATTCCAGGTCATCTTGATGCGTATCCAGATACAATTGGCCACCTCCACACCACTCGCACTCCAAAGTTTCTCGGCCTGAAGAAGCGTGCTGGGATATGGCCGGCTGCAGGGCTTGGCAATGACATAATTATTGGTGTCATTGATTCTGGAATTTGGCCAGAAAGTGAGAGCTTCAATGATGATGGCATGCCTCCGGTGCCTGCACGTTGGCGTGGCATATGTGAAGTTGGAACTGAATTTAACTCTTCTCACTGCAATAGAAAACTGATTGGGGCACGTTCATTTAGCAAAGGATACAAGCAACGTGGATTCAATATATCAAAAACAGACGACTATGATTCTCCAAGAGATTTTTTGGGTCACGGTACTCATACATCATCAACAGCAGCTGGTAGCCGTGTTCAACATGCCGATTACTTTGGCTACGCTGAAGGAACAGCTATTGGAGTCGCACCAATGGCTAGGATTGCCATGTACAAGCCATTGTTCTCTCACGAGACTGATTTAAAAGCTGCAGCCACTGATGTTCTGGCTGGTATGGATCAAGCCATAGAAGATGGTGTGGATGTCATGTCATTGTCCTTAGGTTTCCCTGAGACAATATTTGATGGGAACCCAATAGCCATCGGAGCATTTGCAGCCTTGAAGAAAGGGATTTTTGTATCATGTTCGGCAGGAAACTCTGGCCCCGATGCTTACACAATTTTTAATGGAGCTCCTTGGATTACCACCATTGGCGCTGGAACTATTGATAGAGATTACGCAGCTCACATCACTCTAGGCAACACTGAGATAACCGTGACCGGAAAATCTGTTTACCCAGAGAACCTCTTTGTGTCACAGGTTCCTATATACTTCGGACATGGTAATCAATCCAAAGAACTTTGTGCTCTATACTCATTAGACCCTAAAGATGTTGCAGGAAAGTATATCTTTTGTGCCTTTGACTATGATGGACTTGTGGGCTTTGCTCAGCAATTGAAGGAATTGAATAGAGCCGGAGCTGCTGGAGCCATCTTTAGTTCAGACATGGGGAAATTTCTTGATCCCACAGACTTTAACATGCCTTATGTTACAATAAATCCGAAAGATGGAGAGTTGGTGAAAAATTACATGATGAATTTGAAGAATGCAACTGTGAGTATCAAGTTCCAGATCACAGTGTTAGGTACCAAGCCAGCTCCTCAGGTGGCATATTTTTCATCAAGGGGGCCAGCTCGCCAATCACCTTATATACTAAAACCTGATATATTGGCTCCTGGGGTTGATATATTGGCTTCATGGGTTCCCAACAGAGGTGTGCAACCGATTCGTGATCAACAACTACTCTCTAATTACGCTCTCATCTCAGGAACATCCATGTCATGCCCTCATGTCGCAGGCATAGCTGCGTTGCTTAAAGCAGTCCACCGTGATTGGAGTTCAGCTGCCATCCGTTCAGCAATGATGACAACTGCTTACTTGTATGACAATACTAATGGTATAATCACCAACATGGAAACCGGGGCTGCAGGCACTCCTCTCGATTTTGGAGCCGGGCATGTGAATCCTAACAAGGCAATGGATCCAGGACTTGTGTACGATATTGAGGTCGAGGACTACATCAACTACTTGTGTGGATTGAACTACACAAGTAAACAGATTAGAGTTCTGACAGGAACATCAGACTTCACATGTGAACATGCTAATTTAGACCTTAATTATCCGTCTTTTATCGTCATCTTGAACAACACCAATTCTACAAGCTTCATCTTCAAGAGGGCGTTGACAAATGTAGCTGATGGAAGTTCGATATATCGTGCAATGGTGAATGCTCCGGAAGGTATGAAAGTTGTTGTGCAACCGGCAACCATATCATTTGCCGGAAAATATAGCAAAGCAGAGTTCAATATGACTGTGGGCATCAGTTTGGGAACTAATGCTATTCCACACGATGATTATATAGGAAATTTTGGGTTTTTGAGTTGGTACGAGGTTAATGGGAAGCACACGGTGAGAAGTCCCATTGTCTCTGCATTTGCTCCTTAAATCGTCTAAACACAATCAGAAATAAGGTGTGATTGAGAACCCCTGTTACCCTTTAAATTAAACAATCTTTCACTTTGTTAAAGTTTTTAAATGATATCAATTGTTTACCGAAAAAGTATTGGAAAGTATTAGACACTTCAAGTTAAAGCTGTTAAAAATATAACAACACATCTAAAATAAAAAACGATACAGCTACTATAATGAAATTTTTACAGTTAGAATTATAAATTAAAATAGCATAAGAATTATCGAAGTAAAATAGCAATCATTATTAAAATATATATTAATAAAATAGCAATTATAAATTAAAATAGCATAAGAATTATCAAAAGAAAGATATGATGCATGCCTCTCGTGCCTGCACATTGGCACGGCGTATCTGAAGTTGGAACTGAATTTAACACTTCTCATTGCAACAAGAAATTACAGCATGCATGCTCATTTAGCAAGGAATTAAGAAACACGAATCCACGAGATTTTTTAGAGTCGCACCAATGGCTAGGATTTCCATGTACAAGGTGTTTGATATATCTTATTAGTTTAATTTCTTCCGATATCTTATATAATAATTTTTTTTATTATATTTGTGAATTTTGTAGTACTTATTGTAACGACTAGTAGACTTTTTAATTAAATAAATGTAGTGTTAATACTTAAGATTTTTAATTGAATGCTTATAGATTTATAAATTTTAATATATATGTTGAATGCTTGTGGATATTTATATCGAATGCTTTGGAGTTTAATCTTCTAATTATTTACACTAAACAAGCTACGTATAAAATCAATAAATTAATTTTGAATTTATATTTAAAAAGAAGATACTCATTGACCATAGACAATGCCCGTTGTCAGTAACGCATCAACAACGAGCAATGAGTGTTTTCAGTAACGCATCGACAATGGGCATTGCCCGTTGTAAATAATGCATCGAAAATGGGCAATGACCGTTTTCGATAACATATAAACAATGGGCAATGCCCGTTGTCGAAAAGGGCGCTTTTCCCCTACTGCTCCATCTATAGAGGGCACTATGCCCGTTATCAATACTCATCTACAACGGGCATTGTCCATTGTCGTTAAGTGTTTTCTTGTATGAGTTCATCATGATAGGCTTATCATATTCTATTACCAATATGAATTACTACAGTATTTATATACTTTCAAAAAAAAATTACATTATTTATATAGACAACAAGACAAAATAAAAAGATAGATTGAAACAAAATTGGAATGAGTTTAGAAGTTTGATCATGTAACAAATGAATTGAACATAAACCTTATGACCCAATTGAGTTCATATTAATTAATAAGAAAAAGTTTTGCAAAGTTTATTCCGAATCACATCAGATTTGAGGTTTGATTAATATATTTGATAATTAAAAACTATAAAACAGAAAAAGATCCAACAAATTAACATACGAAGTCGAAACTCTTTTAATCTATATTTATAAACTTCGATCGCCACCCAATATGGTTCGGTGATAATAGAGCGTATTCATGATAATATTGTAGATTCGAGTAGCCGTAACGTAAGTGGTATATTAAAAAAATTCAATAATTCAAATACTCTGTTTATGACCCGAAATGTTTTCAAATATGGATGCTTTTACGAACACTAATCAAACATCTTAAAGCAAATAATCAAAGAGTGTTATTAATAAAAATTTATCTAATTGAAAATTAATAAAAATTGATATCTTTACTTTACTTTAACGATGTTTGAATTCATAAGCCGTACATGAAATTTACCGCAACAAGTAGTTATGCAAATAAAACCATGCAGGCATAAAATAAAATTAATTAGAAGCATGAAATGAAGCAACCTGATCCAATATATCGAAAACAGACAATTATGATTCTCCCAGAGATTTTGTGGGTATGGTACAAAATAAAATGATAGATTTACCGTAGAATGGTTGGTTTGAGATAATTTCTTCTCTTTTTTTTTTTTTTTTTTCAAATTTCTGTGCATTAATTTTTTTGCTGTTCTTGGTCGGTTCCCAATGTTGTGACATAAGTTGTAAATGCACATTTGATATGGACCTAATGATATTGAAAATGCATGTTCACGGACTCAATTATCATATCACATATAGTTAGATGACTCTGCTAGTCTGCTTAATATTGAACCTTTCAGGCTATAATACCAGGTTGTTATTGTTCAACTTTGTTGATTCAATTAGAGCGTTTATGGGTATCCAATCGAGATACATGAACTCTTCTTCATGGCATTAAGGTGTGCTTTAGTTTTGCTTAATCAAGATGTTGAGGGCAAGGAATTCATAGATCGTATAGTTAAACCTCTTCACGCCTTAAGCTATCACATGCGCGATTATTTTTGGCTCGATTTGAAGCAGCTTAATGATATACAGAGACGGAACTAGGGGTGAGCTTGGGTGGGCCTGGCCTTTAAAAAAAAAAATTTAAAGATAAAAAGAAATTAATTATTAATATCATATACTAGGAAATAGGAATCTATGATTATAGGCAACAATTACATATAATATAATTTGTCAGACTTCTATATCACAACTTACCAGCCACGTGGCAAAAGAGTCATCGGATATCAATTTTTTTTTTTTTTTTTTGTTTTTATTTTCCTTTTTCTTTAATAATTATTATCTCCATCATATTTTTCCAAATTTTGTTTCAACTTTCTTTCCAAAAATACAATTGGAGGAAAACCATTCTTCCAGAGTCTAGAAGAAATCTTTCTTCAAAAGGAGAGCCTTCTTTGCGAAATTAATGGCCATTTTGTTAGCCCCTTTACGGTCAGGAATCAAGATCTTCCAATCAATTTTTATGAATATTGTGAATTTAAATATTTTGTTTCGTAATAAAATTTTAGAATTAATCTAATTACTTGTTATTCTAATTTTAATTTACTAACTAACATTATTGTTGAAATTTATATATATCATACATGCTTGTTAATTTTATTTTTATTTTGGTTTTTAATTAATGACATGCCTTCAACTAATTAACTTCGATGGATTGATCATATATTAAATAGTAGAATGATGGATTTGTTTAATTTTATTTTAAGTTTGGTTTTTAATTATTCTTTTGTTTTAAGATTTGTTGTTATAAATTACTGCATTAGAAAAACAATACAAACAAGAAAATAAATCCCTGATATAGCTATTAATCAAAATTTCCATAAATTTAGTTACAAACTACCAAAATGAAGACTTGAAGAGTTGCATGTCTCATTAATATTGTTTTTGGTAAATAGTAATATAAGTTCACAATTTAATTAGTATTTGATTGTATTTGCATTTCATATTTATTTTATAATTTGTTTTGACTTTATTTGTATTTATTTAGAAATTACATTTACATAGAAATCCCCGTTATGTCTTTTTAAATAGGTGTATCTTTATTTTTAATTAATACAATTTTCTTATATTGTTAATGTTTGGAAAAAATAAATTCTAGCTCATCCTCATGTTTAATACTAGTTACGTCCCTGATGACATATATAGGTATAAAACAGAGTACTCTCATATTGCAGTTAACAAATTCAATGTGATGCCGGATTCTCTGCCAGATTGGGTGTTTGATTTCATGCCAAGTCGCGGTGGCTACTTCATAGGCAATGTGAGTCCTGCAAGAATGGATTTTCGTTGATTTTGCTTGGGAAATTGTGTGGCCATTTTGTCTTCTTTAGCTACTCCTGAGCAAGCTTCAGCTATAATGGATCTCATTGAATCGCGTTGGGAGGAGCTGGTCGGAGAAATGCCATTGAAGATCTGTTATCTAGAATTTTTTTTTTTTTTTTTTTTTGAGATAGAAACTAAGGTCTCATTGGTCTTGTTGTAGGCCTTAATTGTTTTTTTTTTTTTTTGGTTTCTTTATGTACATAGAACAAGTTTGGTGATGATATGATTTTTGTAATGTTAACTGTAGGATTTCTTTCCGGGTTTTGTGGTGATAGAATTAGAAAGATGAAGATGATGATGAATAGAGATTAGATTTATTTATTTTAGGAAAATAGAAATCAAATACAGTACTCTTATTCATAGAATGAAGAATGAAGCAGTGTAGTAATCAAATACTCCATGGATTTCGTCTCCATCAATGGTGATGGAGCCATAGACCCATGGATCTCCATCGATGGAGATCCCTGCCACCAGCACCAGTTACTCATACACTTTTTTTCTTTTCTTATTTGCTTTTATTTTTTTATTTTTTTATTTTTTATTTGATCTCCACTGATTCAATTTATTTTTTAAAAACTTTTCTCTATTATTTAAAATTTTTAAATGAATTAATTTTTTAACTTATTAGGTTTTTTTTTTTTTCTAAAAAAAATTTGAATCTCCACCCTCAATCTCTTTAGATGGATGGTAGAAATCCATTAAAAAAAAAGATTTTTTTTTTTAATTTAGAATTTTCAGTGTTATTTTGGTATTTTGACAGTTAAACTTGGTCTAATTAAGTTTGACTAAATTTAACTAACGACATGGAGGTCAACTAATTGTAGAGGGCTTTTTTACTGATTGTTTAAATCAGAGGGTTTGATTTGTCATTTAATCAAATGTCATAAGGTCATTAACAAAAAACTTCCTTCTATAAAATATTGCTAATTTTTTTTTCTCGAAACTAAAAATTTGTTAATTATAAAAGCATTTAAAAGTTAATAAATGATCGTTAGTTTATCTATCGGTATACACATTTGATAACAAGGCTAAAAAAATCTTTTAAATTAAACTGAATGATAATATTCATTTTTCAAAAATTTTTTTATAAATTTCAAATATCATTGGAATTAAAATTTAGAGAAAAAGCAATATTTTTTAAAAAAATCATAATAGATCACACCACATTGAAATTATAATAAATAATCACAAAAAATATTCTATTACTTAGAATTAAAATATCTTGAAATATGTCTTTTTAACATTGATTGTTTATTTATTTTTTATTTTTTTGAGAATCAAAAGTTTTAGAAATTAAAACAAAAACTTAAATTACAATGCTTGATTTTTTTTAAGTACAATTACAACCGGGACCTGACGAGATTAGATTCTATAAGCACAGCCTGAAATACTACTTTCACTATCGGGGAGATGTTACAATTAGATTATAACTCTCACAACTTAAGAGAGGATAGCTCCCACTATATCGAGAGAGAGGACTCCCCATACTTTGGCATTTAATAGCCAAATGTGAAATAATTATGTACGTACCAAGGCTTGAACCTTGGTGGTGGAATATCTTTTGGGAGACTCCAACCACCAAGGCAAGAGACCATTGGTAAATTACAATGCTTAGATTCTTTTCAAAAAAAAAGAATAAATTTCAAATACAATATGTTTGTTTTAAACATTAAGTAATTTAATATTAGATATACGAAGGCCTAATTTTATATTTTCACTTACTGCTTCAAATGTTGAGCCAGTTTTGAGTACATGTAATTTAAAATCAGCAGACGGATTGGTTAAGTGGTAATATTCAACTAAGAAGAAATATATATTATTTTGAAGGAAACCAATCTGTTTGAATTTATTCGTTAAGGGGTAATATTAAACTAATATAGGTACAAAGTACAATTAATATTATTATTTTTTTGGTTCCATTGGGTAGAAGATGTGCAGCGTCGGCCCTGAGGTGGGTTGACTAAGGGCGTCCGCCTAGGGCTTAGGAAAAAAAAGGCCTAAAAAGGGTCTATTTTTTATTTTTATTTTATATATTTAGTGTTTACATCTTTAAAATTTGATAAATAAAGAGCCTAAAAAGGGTCCAAATTTGTTGTTATTTTTCAAACTTTATATAATTATAGAGTGACGGTATTTACACCCCTGAAAAATCGTATGTGCACCCCTTTTTTTATGCACACCTCATTAAATTTTTTTAAATGCTATAATTTGTGAGGACACCTCACATATTACCGATAATATCCTTTTATTTTAACTTTTTGTGAAATACTAAACTACTAGAATATTACTCTTTCCAAAAAAAAAAAAAAGAAAAAAAACTAATAGATTATTATAAGAAGTGAATCGGTGACAGAACCATGGGATTGGGATTGGGATTATCATCGCTGTTTTAATCATTTTCGTTTAGTGAAAGGCAATTCCTTTCATGCACACCTAGAATTCTAGAAATCAATTCACTTAAACAATGATGGGTCGATAAATAAGTCATAAAAATAAAGCCATATATATATATCCAGTACTGGAGAAGAAGCAAAGTAATGGCGAGCAAAATGGGTGAAGCTGTGAGCAACAAGCAAACAAACAAGTGATATTGATTGTCAAAGAACTATGTGAATTGCCCAAAAGAATCAGACACGCATTTGAGCAACGGTTCGATTTTCTTAAAAGTTGAACAAAGATCTAATGTTGTTAATATTAAGTGTTTTTGCTTGTCCTGTCAAGGCTGTGATCCACACGTGAAATACAAAGAAGATCTTAAGTTTTACAGGGGTGTAAATATTACCACTCATAATTATATCAAATTTGGGGTCCAAATAAGAAAAAGGATGTGGAAATCAATTTCTTATGTAAAGATTAAGCTTAAAATGGACATTCATCTGAATTATTAAAAGGAAATGAGTAGTTCTATTTGCACTCTTGAAAATTTGTATGTGCATCCCTTTTTGTATATACACCTCATTAAGAGTTTTTTAAAAATTATATTTTGTAAGCGCGCTCCAAACATTATCAAATATACATTTTCTTTTATTTATTTTTTAAATTCTAAAAAAAAATAAAATAAAACAAAATAAAAAAGGAGGAGGTCTCCTCATCCCTTTTCATTTTCTAAGCAAATTCGCCTCTCCTTATTTACATGCGTTATTTTTTTGGGTGGAAACTATCATGCAGATCTATTTGATCATAACTTTTTTTTTTTCTCAATTTTGTTTTTTCTATATATCGCGAATAAACTTGATAAAAATTACTTTGATTAAGTTTTTATAAATTTTCTCAAAAAATAATAAAAATATATATATATTATTATTGTTATTATTATTAAGTACAGGATTTTACAAGATTCAGCTACAAAATTAAATAAAGGACCCCATTTTATATATTCGCCCTTGAGTCTCCAAAACCTCAGAACTGGCACCGAAGATGTGAGATATTAAAATTATATATGATACTACAAATAGTTTGAATTCTTCACCGTACCATAACCTCCCATCTAATTTCTGCTTTGTTTGATAGAAACGGCATTGCTCAGTAGATATGTTTACATGCCTACAACACTTTAAAACAAATATGAACTTTGTTTTTCTTTTTTCGAAGCTATGCTTTGTTAGTACACGAAAATTTAACTTGTAATGTGGTGTGCTTGTCTCTATTGTTGTTACTGGTAATATTAATTCCAGTGTGAATAAAGCTATAGCAATTGGTATTGACGTTAACACATCATGTACTCAATTTGAGAGGCAAAAGATGAGTCTAGAGTTTGAGACAACTATATATCGAGATGGTGTTAGCGAGTCATAGCTAGGGCCCGGCCCTTGTGGTAGGCCCACGAGGCAACCGCCTAGGGCTCTCAATTTTAAATTTTCAGTTTGAAAAAAAACAATTGTGAATTTAAGAATATAATGCTGGAGTTATGGATGAGCTTGGGGCTTGGGTAAATGACTTCCAGGTCAACGGCTCGAATCCTACCAATGGCGAAAGCTTTTCAAAAAAATACCTGTTCAAAAAAATACCTGGTCCATATTAATAAATATTGTCAAAAAACAAAAAAAAAAAAAAATTAAAGATCTACCAGTATATGACTTAAAAGCCCATCATTTATATATGTTTTTTTTTTTCCTTTTTTTTTTAAAGGCCAACCAATCAATACAAGAAATTTACCACTAAAAAAGGCCCAGCAAAAATACTATTATAATTATTACAACAGACAACAACACATTAAATCCCTTTATCAGATATTTGAAAAACAAATTGAAATCAAGTTTCGGGTTTTTGAGAACTCTTCTAATAAGAAAATTTAGACACGAAATCTCAAAAATCGTGTAATTCGTTTGTAGAAGAGTTGAATTCGTTATCGTTTTGAAGGTAATTGAATCTAACATTTCTTTTCCTTCTTCTTTTTTCGAAAAACTTTTTTCATTTTTTTTTTCCTAGTATGTTAGAATTTTACTTGTTAGAGTTCGAATTTTAACACAGTTTGAATTTCATGTTTGCATTTATAGCTTATTTGTTTTTTTTTTTTTTTTTTTTTCCTTTAGAATTGAATAGAAAGACAGAAAGAGTTGAAATAAAATTTTATTTCGGAGACTTTTTATCTACTATTTTGTTATGTTACGGTCTTTATTTTGAGTTATTATGTTGATTTTTATAAGTCTTCACTAGAGAGAAAAAAAATCAAGTAAACATATGTGGAGGGTCGAGAGTCTCATTTTTAAATTTCACCTTGGGCTCCCAAAATTCGGGACCGATCCTGCCATTCAACTCGAGACAATTTCATCAAGGGTTGAGACAGGGCAGTGGCCTGCCTATTGATTCAAGTCGAGTATGGCAAAATCTGTAAGTCAAATCAGGGCGAGTCAAGCAAACTCAGTGGTGTTTTGGATGATAATAATGTTCAAAAAGCTTTTCCTATAATAGATAGAGGCCACATTTGTTCTGTTACTGAATTGTTTATGAAAGCAATTGTTGAATTTTTTATTTTCCTAATATCCTCTCCAATGGAGCGTAATTCTCTACTGATAATTAACTAGTGAGAGTTTCAATGAACTCTAGTCGATGAATATCACTAAGTTGGGGATGGCTAGCTAGTTTACAGCTCCGAAAGAGAGTCTTCTAATGTTTATGATGAAAGAGTTAAGCAATTTCCACAACAGAAAATGTCTACACAAAAAAAACCTGTTAGAATATTATTCTTTCAATACTGTAATTTGTAATAAGCTTCTAGAGTTTACAATACACCTTGACACCATTAACATCATCACCACATAATGTAAGTTCTGTTATCCTAATATACTCTACCTGCACATAAAAAAGGGAGATAGTTTTTAATACACTTAGACATCATCAATATCATTACCACATGACGTAAGTTTCTCCTTTGTTGGTTGCTCATAGCACATGACACAATATCAATTATCCGAATATATTAAAGCAAAGTCTTCAAACAAGCAATTGTTTTTGCCGCTGTTGATGACCATCTTCAAACAATGAGCGCCACCCTTGTCGAACTTGCATAGAATTTGTTGCAGACATCACGGCCATCTCAGGAAGAAGGTAAGGATGACTCAATAACATCTCAGCAGTCCATCGCTCCCTTGGATTTCTTGTAAAACACCTTGTCAAGAAATCTTTGCCCAAATCCGACATGTATTCTGGTATGTTGGGTTGTTGCATGACAAAAGCACATCCAGACTCCAAGTTTCTATGAACATCACCAAACCACCGCATAGCATGTTTTCCGGTGAGCATCTCCACCACAACACAGCCAAGAGACCATATATCCAACCCCCATTCAATCTCTCCAAACAAAAAAGATTCCGGCGACATGTAGAGCGGTGTGCCGCGAAACCTGAACCTGAAATAATCTCCATATTGCTTCTCTTCTCCAGGCTCTTTCGCCAACCCGAAATCGGCTATTTTCAGATAATTAGTTCCGTCTTGTAAAGGAAGGACCAGAATGTTGTCAGGCTTGAGATCACAGTGAACGTATCCCTTCTCATGTACTCCACAAAGACCCTTCAATATCATCCTTGTGTAGTCTTGAACTTCACGTTCCGGCAAACGACCTCCTCGCTTCTTTATAAGATCAGAAAGCGAACCTCCAGGCGCATATTCAAGAAAAAGATCGTAAGCCAAGCCTCCAAGTTGGTCATCAAAACTGACTGTGTCTGCAAGAAAGGCGAGAATGTGAGCAGAGCCGTAAAGATGATCAAGAATTCTCTTCTCCTTCTCCAATGACTTCAAGGAATGTGAATCCTCCAATCTCGACGATTTGATAGCAATGGAAGGCAAACTGGGATCTTCTGAATTGACTGCAAGCGTTACAACTCCGTAAGACCCTTTACCAAGAACTCGAACTTTAACCCACTGCATGATGAAGAAGATGATCAAGAAACGCTGATGAAGATTGAAACTGAAGATGAAGATGGTGGTGTGTGAAAGAATTTTTGATGGGTATTTGATTTGATAATTGCGCGTGTGAAGTCTGATTAAGAGAAGACTGAAGAGAGCTCTGTTTTACTCTCTGCTTCAGCACTTTGTTTCTTGACAGCTAAGTAGAATGGAACGGAGACTTAACTGACTCTGGTTCACTTTGACGTTTAAACCCTTCAGCCGACTCTTTTATTTATTTATTCTATTTTTATTTTGTTATTTTGTCAAAAATGTATTGTTAATTATAATAAAATTTGCTTAACAATTCCTTAACAGAATATATAAAACCACTTCCAACCAGCTGTATTTTTTTTTTTTACACAGTAGGATTGTATTGTTAGTTTGATCCGATTAAGGAAAATAGAAAAAAAAAAATAAATAAATAAATTTTTTTTATCAAAATAACAAAATTGAGTTAGCAACATATTCTAAAATAGACTCCTAAATAAACTCAATGACAAAACAAAGTAAACATTTGACATAACTTTCTAGTAGGGTTTACAAAACTTCCTTTTATAAAAATTTGTCAATTATTAAATTTATATATATATATATATTTAGTGAATAAATCATTGCTGGTGTATCTATCAATATATAAAAAAAGCTAATATACATAAAATTTTGTCGGACAAGATCTTGATCGTTTGGTAAGTAATAATATTCAACTTGGATTCTCTAGCTTGATAAATAACACATGTGGTAATACATCTCCTTTTCACATTGGAGGTAAGCAGTTCAAGTCGCACCATGTACATTTTACAAATACATATGGGAAGTAATATCTCTGTTTGTAGAAGCAGATATACATACCGCACATGTTTTGTCTGATCTTATCAAGTTCTGACAGTCCTATTATAGTTGTAATACTTCAAAAAAATAATAAAAATAATAAAAAATAATTCAAACAGACCTAATTCATTTTCCCAACTGAATCTTAGTTTTTTCCGATCAAAATTTTTGTGTTACATTTTCCTCAACACCATGTGAATCTTATTTAAGGAATTTTGTAAAAAATAATAATAATAATAACTTTGTTTGATTTCATAGTTGAGAAAAAAGAAACTCTTAAGGAATTATTTGGTAAACTTGTAAGAATTAAACAAAAACCTAGGACTAGTTTGATAATTAAAATTAAACAATTTTTTACACTTTGTTGAGTGCTGTAGGTTGAGTTTGTCATCTCCCCAAATCCTGAATTACGTAGTTTGTTTGTTTGTTTGTTTTTGACTTCTTTTTGGGTAAATTTCAAGATTTCTCCATGCTTAAATCAATTTAAGAGTCCTAGATCTAGTTGGAGTCGGTTTTATATTTTTCTATTTAAACATAAATTCGAAAACTTTTTTTTTTTTTTAAGCCGAAACGAATTGTCATCTTTAATTATTATTATTAATAAAACTGTTCCTTTGAGGTAAATCCTTGTCTTGGACTCAAGAAAAAGTTTTTCTAGCGCACATATTTTGATGTAGATCCCAATCCGGAGTTCATGTTAAATTTTCACTTTTTGGAAAATTCAGTAGATTTTCATTGTTTCAGTAGATTTTATTGTTATCTACATTTATCAAATATTAATAAAATCATCCACTTCAAATAATATTTATTGTGGATTTTGGTCATCTACTTGATTTTACTTCGATACACCGTCATTGCAACCTAAACAATCAAGCTAACTATCTCATCAAAAGTTCTCATGATATAGACCGTTATGATTTGTTATATGGAGATTTAGGCATATGACCTAGTTTTAGATGAAATTAAAATCATGATTATTTCTTAATTAATAGCTACTTGGAGTTCTTCTTTGTCAGGTTGGGCAAATAATTTTTTTTCTTTCTAATTTTTATATTTAATTTATCTAATTACTGATCGTAGTTTGAAGAATTGATATATAAAGAAGTTATATTTTGTTTCCAAAGTTTCTTTCACTTAGATTTTTGAAAGGTTTCTTGTCATTTTTGAAATCAATGATTTCGATCAATGAACTTGCACCTTTTTTAAAACACTATTTGGTTGAATTTGTTGCTTTTTTTTATCACTTAACTAACCCAAATAATCCCTAATATCTCATTATGAGACAAATATACGGTCCAAATTTTTGATAATTAAAAGAAAAAAAACAGTTATAGTTCTTGAAAAAACAAATTCAAATTTTGTTTATAAGTAGATTTCAATAAATTTATCATTCAAAAAAAAAAAAATCAAATCAAATCAAAATTTATTAAAACCTATTGATTTCATTAAGAATCAAGATACTTATTTTGTATTAAAATAATAAATCTTTTAAGACAGAATCAGTGTATGTGGTAGATTTCGATAAACTTATCATAAAAAAAATCAAATCAAAATTTATTAAAACCTATTGATTTCATCAAGAATCAAGATACTTACTTTGTACTAAAATAATAAATCTCTTAAGAGAGTTCCAACGCGTGTGTGTGTGTGTATATATATATATATCACAATACAATCAATAATGTTAGGATTCTTAATTTGAATCTCTAAAGATTTAATATGGTTTAAAAATTTAATAGCACTTTTTAAAGAATAAGTTTTAATACTATTACTAAATTAATAACTTAAATTTTAATAGCATCTAAAGTGTGGATCTAACAAAAATACCCTTAACCACACTTACAAAAATAAGTTTCGCGTTTTTTTTTAGACATTTTTTTCATGTTTTTCGAGACTTAATTTCATGTTTATGAGATTTTTAATAATTTCTCAGTCTTTTTAATAGTTTACAAGACTTTCCGAAACTTCTTGTAGGTAATTTCCGAGACTTACTTTTTCCTGAACAATTTTTTATTTTTGTCACCTTCTTCTTTGAAACCTATGGTTGTCTTCTTCTTCTTTGAAACCTATGGTTTTTAACTACTTTCTCAACCGCCAGTGTTATTCTATTACGGCAATGCCATTCTCAATCTTAATTTAATTTGGTGTGTGAGATTATTTGGTAGGTTGAAGTTGAAGTTTGAACTGAACTATTACGTGGGATTAAAAAAAAAAAAAAACTGAGATTGTTTAAGAATAATCATTTGATTAATATTAATATTTCAGGTAGTACAATCTACATTTATTTATGTTTTAACTGATTTTTTTTTTAATGACGGGTAATTTAGTCTTTTCTCTTGTGTCGATATTTTGGTTAGCCAACCTACCAGTCAAGTAGTCAACTATTTTCAGGACATGTCCGTTTAAAACAAAGCTTAATTGCTAGAGAGAATTTTACACACATATATACGGTCTTTCTACAATCAGTTCGTTCTAATATAAAATATGTTATGACGAAAAATGTGGACGAAAAATGTGGACGAAAGGTTATAGAGAAGTTTTAACAAGTGCATACACTTTGAGTCAAAGTATGTAAATCTAATGGTTCACATTCTTCGTCCTGGAATATTTTATATTATGACGAATTGACAATAGAAAAATTGCACACACACACATATATATACAGTCTTTCTATTATCAGTTCGAACTGACAAAAGTTATATCAGTTCTTTACATGTGGGTCATTGGATTTAAATACTTTGACTGACAAGTGCATACAACTAAGTCAAAGTATTTAAATCCAGTGGCCCACATGCAAGGAACTGATATAACTTTTGTCAGTTCGAACTGATAATAGAAAAACTATATATATATATATATATATATATGAGGAATGTTAGATACACTCTCCCAACCCACTCTCCATTTCTTTTGACACTTGTCCTATATTGACTTTTTAGAATAAGTTTTAGAGCAATCATTAATAAATTATTTTTGCATGTTATTTAAAATTCAAATCATCCACATCTTTCCAAATTGACCTTCTTTTACACCAAATTGTCATTTCCAAATATGTGAGCAAAAATTTTCAAAGGTAAAATGGGTTGAATAATATTTATTAAATTTATTTTATATATTTTTTTAAAAAATAGCAAATATATTATCAACAATATTAAATTTATCAAAATGCAATAAACATCGACATCTTACGTTTTTTAGTATATTTGAGTTTTGATATTATTAATGAAATTTTAATTTTTTTAACTATATTTTTCAAATTGCGTAAAAATAATTACTTTATAAAATATGATGAACTTATGATAATATAGACAAAAACGATAATTTTTCAAGTATAAATAGTGTTTGTTATGATGTTTTAGAAAATAAAAAAGAGGTATATAAAATAATAAAATTATTAATATTTAAGAAAAGGACTATGACAATTTGGTGTAAACAAAAGGGTAATTTGGGAAGATATGATGGTTTAAATTGTAAATAATATGTAAAACCAATTCATTAATGATAGCTCTAAAATTTATTTCAAAAAAGTAAATAATGGACAGGTGTCAAAAGGAGAAGAGAGAGTGGTTTGAGAGAGTGATTCTAGCACTCATCTCTCTCTCTCTCTCTCTCTATATATATATATATATATGTTCAAGTCAGTGCGCACTGATGTAAATATATAATGACACTAAATGTGCCACTCATTTTCCATGCTTTGACTTAGTGTGTATGCACTTGTTAAAACTTCTCCATAATGAGTGGCTCACATTTAATATCCTTATATATTTACATCAGTGCGCATTGGTGTGAACGGGACCGTATATATATATATATATATATCTATATAATCTTTCTCTTGTCAGTTCGTTCTGATATAAAATATATCAGTTCCTTGAATGTGGACCATTGGATTCAATTGCTTTGACCCGGTGTGTATACACTAGAACATTTCTCAAATTTTATTCATAGGTAGATTTCAATGAACTTATCATCCACAAAAAAATTCAAATCAAAATTCATTTAAATCGATATGATTTCATGATGGTTCTTACCGAAATTAAAATAAGGGATCCCTTATGAGAAACTCACTCATATATATATATATATATATATAGGAAGTTAGTGCAATTTTCCTAGATAACATTATAGAATAGGTTTTTTATTTCATTTTTTATTTTTCAAAAGAATGTCATTCTTTATATAATGTTTTCTCTAAATAAAGACAGCTACCGTACATTCCTATGATATGCACCTCTCTTTACATATTAACGGTGAGAGTTCGAGTTTTATTAAATTTCTCCCTAATAACGTGAGGGTAGGTATCCGAATTATGGCAAGTCTTAACAGATCCCTAACCAGTTCGATATCAAATTTCAAATATATATTATAACGATCCTTCAAAATTGGAGTATATACCTCACATAAAATTTGTCTTTTAATTCAGTACATATCAAATCAATGTTTTTGAACTTGTTCAGATCTGCAAAGAACCCACTTCAAATTGAAGATAAATTGAACAAACAATCATTAAGGATAAAGTCAACTATTAGTCAAATCAATGTTTTTGGCATGTAAAAGAACTCATGTACTGAGCATTTTTAGCCATCTATTGATGCTTGGCATAAACAATCATTAAGGATAAAGTCATCTAATTGCAAAGAACATAAATTGAATCAAAAGGGTTTGTTCACTTGCTTTCAAAAAGAGCAACAACTGTTTCAAAGAAAGAATCATGGCAAAGTTCTCCAGAAAACATAGGAAATCGTTCCATGCTAGTCCTGAAACTCTGATCTAATTAAAATACAGTACCTAAGAGGATTCAATAGCTGGTTGGGTCACACCAACCTTCACTAACAGCTTACTAAGGGACTCTGGAGAGCATATATGGTACTTCACTTTTCCGGAAGGCAAAAGGAAGACCGCAGCCAATTCGAGCTTTTCTGAAGTAAGACTTGTGTTGTCCATAGTCTTACTAAGCACCTTCAGCATAAGCTTAATTGCCTCTTCTCTCGTGATGTCATCCTTATAGTCCTGCTTTAGCATTGATTGTGCTGTCCGGTTGTTTGCCCTGATTGCTGCAGCCTTCCACCCAGCTGTAGTTTCCACTTGGATTGCTCATATAGAGTTGGAAACCATAGTTTTTGTCCCATCCAGCAAAGAGAAACGAGACACCAAATGGGCGAAGTCCACCAAACTGTGAGTAGCCTTGTTTGGTGTCACAAAGAGATTGGACAAGTTGTTCAACATGCATTGATTCTTGGTAAGCAAAGGTGTATCGATTGGCTTGGACTCTGGCAGTGTTAATAAGGATGTTGGCATCAGACATTATCCCAGCCATAGCACAAGCTACATGATCATCAATCTTGTACATCTTTTTGGTAGATGTTGAGGTTTGAAGAAGCTAAGAAGTGACCTTTTTTTCACCAACTAAAACAACCCCATCTTTAGCCAATATCCCAATTGTTGATCCTGCATTTCCAATGGCCTCCATCGCGTACTCAACTTGGTAAAGGCGACCTACTGGCGAGAAGATTGTTGTGCGGCTACCATACCTTCGGGACATGTTGAGCAATCTGAAAAAGAAAAGAGAATCGAGTTTGCCTAGCGACCAAGAATATGAGAGTGCTGCAGTTACATTTAATATTTAAATTATAAATTTTAATTCTTTATATCCAAAACAACATAGATGCACACAAATAAGAGATTAAAGGTCCACAAATCACAATCTCTAAATCATTTAAACCAACAAAAACAAAACCCCCACCACTACTCAAACAAACCCAAAATCCAAACTTTTCAACCAAACCAGAGTCCAATTCTCATAATTCATAAATATCAAAACTTTCAACACCCTAGATATTTAAAAACCTCTAAACCTCCCCTGAATCTAGCATGATTTTGTAAAAGATAAAATACTGATTATTTTCCAGGAAATCGAATACAAACCCAACAACTCGTTGATTTAAATTATATAAAAAACCAAAATATATCCATATACAATTAGCAATGAACCAAACTAAATTAACTAAATTTTGTCAATCAATAAATGAATCCCATAAGCTTATAACATGATAATTAGTTTCCCAAAAACCTGAATTTGTACAAATAGAAAATGAAGTTTTTAAGCATATAGGAAAGGCATGAATTTATTTAAGAACCTATGTGAGTCCTTCCTCCATGAGCGATCTCTCTTCTTCAACGGAACCCATGATTACGAATGATGTCTCTCTGTTTTCTTCCTTTCTTCTTTGAGGGTTTGAAGATTCAAATGACGAAGTTGTTGATTGTTGATTGGAAGATAACGCAAGAAAGAAGCGAAAACAATTAACAATTGCCTCCTCAGATAACAAATCCAAATCCCCACCAAAAACAGAAAACAATTGTCTAAGATTCGGAGTTTCGTTGGAGAAACTGGGTCTGTATGAGTTGCGATTGAATAAAGGGAGAGGTAAGTGAGGTGGTAGAGGATGGTTCAGTGGAGGCATGCAGTGGGTCGATGAAGAGAGAGAGAAGATCTGTATTTGGGTTGAAGAGAGAAGATCGGATTATTAAATGAAAGGTTGGCGGTGGACAAAATAAGGGTATCAGGAATGAAGAGAGAGGTAAATTTTAGGAGGGAAAATTTGGGACAAGTAAAACAAAATGGAGGGCATTTTTGATAATTCAAACCCAAAAGTGACAAGTATAATCAAAAATAATTTTTTGGCTAAAAACAATAAAGCAATAAAATTTTTATTCATTTCCTTCAATTTCCTCAATTAAGAAACATGGATCCAATATATCGAAAGCAGAAAGCAGACAATTATGATTCTACAAGAGATTTTTTTGGAGTCGCACCAATGGCTAGGATTTCCATGTACAAGGTGTTTGATATATCTTATTAGTTTAATTTCTTCCGATATCTTATAAAATAATTTTTTATTATATTTGTGAATTTTTTAGTTCATCATGATGGGCTTATCATATTCTATTACCAATATGAATTACTACGGTATTTATATACTTTCAAAAAAAAAAATTACATTATTTATATAGACATCTAGACAAAATAAAATGATAAATTGAAACAAAATTGGAATGACTTTAGAAGTTTGATCATGTAACAAATGATTTGAACATAAACCTTATGACCCAATTGAGTTCATATTAATTAATAAGAAAAAGTTTTGCAAAGTTAATTCCTAATCACATCAGGTTTGAGGTTTGATTAATATATTTGATAATTAAAAACTATAAAACAGAAAAAGATCCAACAAATTAACATATGAGGTCGAAACTCTTTCAATCTATATTTATAAACTTCGATCACCACCCAATATGGTTTGGTGGTAATAGAGCGTATTCATACATGATAATATCGCAGATTTGAGTAGCCATAAGTGGTATATATAAAAAAATAAAAATAAAATAAAAAAATTTAATAATTCAAATACTCGTTGATGACCCAAAATGTTTTCAATGGATGCTTTTACAAACACTAACCAAACATCTTAAAGTAAATAATCAATAAGTGTTATGTTCTAATTGAAAATTAATAAAAATTGATATATATATTTATTTTACTTTAACCATGTTTGAATTCATAATCCGGACACGGGATTTACCGCAACAAGTAGTTATGCAAATAAAACCATAAAAGCATAAAATAAAATTTAGAAGCAAGAAATGAAGCAACATGATCCAATATATCGAAAATAAAATTTAGAAGCAAGAAATGAAGCAACATGAATCCAATATATCGAAAACAGACAATTAAGATTCTCCCAGAGATTTGTTGAGTCAAGGTACTCATACATCATCAACAGCCGCTGGCAGTCGTGTTCAACGAATTACTTTGCATACGCCGAAGGAACCTGCTATTGGAGTCGCACCAATGACTAGGATTGCCCTGTACAAGGTGTTTGATATAGCTTATTGGTTTAATTTCTTCCAATATCTTATAAATAATTTTTGATTATATTTGTGAATTTTGTAGTTCATCACGATGGGCTCATCATATTCTATTACCAATATGAATTATTACAGTGTTTATATACTTTCAAAAAAAAAAAAAAAATTACGGTATTTATATAGACATCGAGGCAAAATAAAATTATAAGTTGAAACAAAATTAGAATGATTTTAGAAGTTTGATCATGTAATAAATGATTTGAGCATAAACCGTATGACCCAATTGAGTTCATATTAATTAATAAGAAAAAGTATTCCAAAGTTTATTCCGAATCACATCAGATTTGAGGTTTGATTAATATATATTTTTTTAACATCAATATTTTATAAAAAACCAAAAGGAGCCTAGCCAAAGAACACAAGAACAAGCTACAGCCAAACACAAGCAAATAGCAACCAGCAAGCTAAACGCCAATCCAAAACCAAATCACACAAAGCGGCTAAACGAAAAGAAAACCGAAACCCAATACAAAGACTATAAAACAGAAAAAGATCTAACAAATTAACTTATGAAGTCGAAACTCTTTTAATCTATATTTATAAACTTTGATTGCCACCCAATATGGTTTGGTGGTAATAAAGCTTATTCATGACAATATTGCAAATTCGAATAGCCACAACTTAATTAGTATATAAAAAAAAAAATTCAATAATTCAAATACACAGTTGATGACCCGAATTGTTGTCAATGGATGCTTTTACAAGCACTAACCAAACACATCTAAAGTATATAATCTATGAGTGTTATGATCTAATTGAAAATTAATAAAAATCGTTATCTTTACTTTAACCATGTTTGAATTCTTAATCTGGACCTGAGATTTACAGCAACAAGTAGTTATGCAAATAAAACCATGCAAGCTTAAAATAAAATTTAGAACACTAGATTTACGTGAAAAAACCTTTATTGTGGGAAAAAACCACGAAGACTCTTTGTCTCCAATTGTGGGAGAAAAAGGTTGATCTGTTCCAGCTAGGAGAAGGAGTGATGCCGGCAAGTTTTAAAGTGCTCCATGACCATGTAAGAAACTCCGAGAAATTGATTGCAGACGTTGGTAAGAGTGCAATAGGAAGAGTGGCTCCTGTTGATTCAGGATTTTGGTGGATTATATTACTTCGCGCGTACACAAAGTCTACAGGAGACTCTTCCTTGGCTGAAATGCCCAAATGCCAAAGGGGTATGCGCCTTATTCTGAGTTTGTGTCTCTCCGAAGGCTTTGTCACATTCCCAACTCTTCTATGTGCCGATGGATGCTGCATGATTGACCGTAGAATGGTTGGTTTGAGACATAAGTTGTAAATGTACATTTGATATGGACCTAATGATATTGAAAATGCATGTTCATGGACTCAATTATCATATCACATGCTGGTCTGCTTAATATTGAACCTTTCTGGCTATAATACCAGGTTGTTATTGTTCAACTTTATTGATTCAATCAGGGCGTTTACAGGTATCCAATCGAGATACAGGCACTCTTCTTCATGGAATTAAGGTGTGCTTTTAGTTTTGCTTTAGCAAGATGTTGAGGGCTAGACCGGATAATTAAACGTCTTCACGCCTTAAGTTATCACATGCGCAGTTATTTTTTGCTCAATTTGAAGCTGCTTCATGACATATATAGGTATAAAACAGAGGAGTATTCTCATACTGCAGTTAACAAATTCAATGTGATGCCCGATTCTCTGCCAGATTGGGTGTTTGATTTGATCATGCCAAGTCACGGTGGCTACTTCATAGGCAATGTGAGTCCTGCAAGAATGGATTTTCGTTGGTTTTGCTTGGGAAATTGTGTGGCCATTTTGTCATCTTTAGCTACTCCTGAGCAAGCTTCAGCTATTAATGGATCCCATTGAATCGCGTTGGGAGGATCTGGTCGGTGAAATGCCATTGAAGATCTGTTATCCAGCTATAGAAATTTTTTTTGAGTGATACGTGTCTTAATGAGTGCATCCGATGCACCACTGTCAGATTCCAAGTTTTTTGAGATAGAAACTAAGGTCTCATTTGTCTTGTTGTAGGCCTTAATTGTTTTTTTTTTTTGTTTGTTTCTTTATGTACATAGAACAAGTTTGGTGATGGTGTGAATGTATGATTTTTGTAATGTTAACCGTAGGATTTCTTTCCAGGTTTTGTGGTGATAGAATTAGAAAGAAGAAGATGACGATGAATAGAGATTAGATTTATTTATTTTAGGAAAATAGAAATCAAATACAGTACTCTTATTCATAGAATGAAGAATGAAGCAGTGTAGTAATCAAATACTCCATGGATTTCGTCTTCATCAATGGCGATGGAGCCATAGACCCATGGATCTCCATCGAAGGAGATCCTTGCCACCACCACTGGTTACTCATATTTTTTTTATTTTTTTTTATTTTTTTATTTTATTTTTTTTATTTTTGTTATTTGATCTCATTCAATTTATTTTTCAAAAAAATTTCTCTATTGTTTAAAATTTTTAAATGAATTATTTTTTTTTTAACTTATTATTATTATTATTATTTTATATATTTTTTTAATTTAGAATTTTCAGTATTATTTTGGTATTTTGACAGTTAAACTTGGTCCAGTTAAGTTTGATCAAATTTGACTAATGACGGAGGTCAACTAATAGTCAACTAATAGTAGAGGGCTTTTTTACTGATTGTTCAAATCAAAGGGTTTGATTTGTCATTTGATCAAACGTCATAGGGTTATTTTAAAAAATATTTAATTTTTTTTTTAAGGGGTACAAAGTACAATTGAAGAGGAGAACATTTAATTTTTTTTTTTTTTTTTGGTTCCATAGGGTAGAAGATGTGAGATATTAAAATTATATATGATACTACAAATAGCATATATAGTTTGCATTCTTCACCGTACCATAACTTCCCATCTTTCTGCTTTGTTTGACAGAAACGGCATTGCTCAGTAGATATGTTTACATGCCTACAACACTTTAAAACAAAATATGAACTTTGTTTTTCTTTTTTCAAAGCTATGCTTTTTTAGAATTTTTAAGCTTATATGCTTGCAAAATGTTGGAGAGCTTGCAATTGTAATGTGGTGTGTTTATCTCTCTTCTTGTTGTTACCGGTAATATTAATTCCAGTGTGAATAAAGCTATAGCAATCGGTATTGACATTAAAACATCGTGTACTCAATTTAAAGGGCAAAAGATGAGTCTAGAGTTTGAGACAACTATACAATGAGATGGTGTTAGCGAGTCATAGCCAGGTCCCAGCCCTTGGGGTATGCCCATGAGGCAACCGTTTAGGGCCTTTAATTGTAAAGGGCTCTAAATTTTGAAATTTTAGTTTTTTTAAAAAAAATTTTGTGAATTTATAAATATAATGTTGGAGGCCCCGTACGCATTTTAAACAAAAACAATCAACAATTATAATTAAAGATCAAGCAGTATATAACTTAAAAGCCCACCGTTTATATATGTTTTTTTTTTCTTTCTTTTAAAAAGCCCACCGATCAATACAAGAAATTTACCGGTGAAAAAATGGCTCACCAAAAACACAATTATCATTATTACAGTAGACAACATATCAAATCCCTTTATCAGGCATTCGAAAAACAAATTGAAATCAAATTTAGGGTTTTTGAGAACTCTTTTAATAAGAAAATTCAAGCATGAATTCTCAAAAATCATGTAATTCGCTTGTTGAATAGTTGAATTCGTTATCGTTTCAAAGGTAATTGAATCTAACACTTCTTTTCCTTCTTCTTTTTTCGAAAAACCTTTTTTCGTTTTTTTTTTTCCTAGTATGTTAGAATTTTGCTTGTTAGGGTTCGAATTTTGACACAGTTCAAATTTCGTGTCTGAATTTATAGTTTATCTGGTTTTTTTTTTTTTTCCCTTTAGAATTGAATGGAAAGACTGAAAGAGTAGAAATAAAATTTTATTTCGGTAACTTTTTATTTACTATTTTGTTGTGTTACGGACTTACGGTCATTATTTTGAATTATTATATTGATTGTTATAAAGTAAACATATGTGGAGAGTTGAGGACCTCATTTTTACATTTCACCTCAGGCCCCCAAAATCTCAAGATCGGTCTTGGTCATAGCCAATCAACTCGAGACATTTGTTCTGCTACTGAATTGTTTACTGAAATTTTTTATTTTCCTAATTCGCTTTCCAATGGAGCGTAATTCTCTACTGATAATTAACTAGTGTGAGTTTCAATTAACTCTAGTCGATGAATATCACTAAGTTGGGGATGGCTAGCTAGTTTACAGCTCCGAAAGAGTCAAGCAAACACAAAATGTATTCACAAAAAAACGTGTTAGAACATTATTCTTTCAATACCGTAATTTGTGATAAACTTCTAGAGTGAGTTTTCAATACACCCAGACACCATTAACATCATTGCCACATAATGTAAGTTTAGTTATTCATAGCTGATGACGTAATATATATTAATGATCCTAATATACTCTACCTGCGCATAAAAAGGGGAGATAGTTTTTAACACACTTAGACATCATTAATATCATTACCAGTTTACCACATGACGTAAGTTTCTCATAGCACATAACACAATATCAATTATCCGAGAATATATTAAAGCAAAGTCTTCAAACAAGCAATTGTTGTTGCCGCTGTTGATGACCATCTTCAAACAATGAACTTGCATAGAATTTGTTGCAGACATCATGGCCATCTCAGGAAGAAGGTAAGGATGACTCAATAACATCTCAGCAGTCCATCGCTCCCTCGGATTTCTTGCAAAACACCTTGTCAAGAAATCTTTGCCCAAATTCGACATGTATTCTGGTATGTTGGGTTGTTGCATTACAAAAGCACATCCAGACTTCAAGTTTCTACTAACATCACCAACCCACCGCATAGCATGTTTTCCGGTAAGAGACCATATATCCAACCCCCATTCAATCTCTCCAAACAAAAAAGATTCCGGTAAAACAGAAAAAAAAAAAAAAAAAAAATTATCAAAATAACAAAATTGAGTTAGCAACATATTCTAAAATAGACTCCTAAATAAACTCAATGACAAAACAAAGTATACATCTGACATAACTTTCAAGTAGGGTTTACAAAACTTCCTTTTATAAAAATTTGTCAATTATTAAAGTTTTATATATATATATATATATATATATATAGTGAATAAATCATTGCTGGTGTATCTATCAATATATAAAAAAAGCTAATATACATAAATTTTTGTCAGACAAGATCTTGATCGTTTGGTAAGTAATAATATTCAACTTTGATTCTTTGGCTTGATAAATAACACATGTGGTAGTACATCTCCTTTTCACATTGGAGGTAAGGGGTTCGAGTCGCACCATGCACATTTTACAAATACATATGGGAAGTAATATCTGATCTTATCAAGTTCCAACAGTCCTATTATAGTTATAATACTTCAAAAAAAAAAAAAAAAAATTCAAACATACCTAATTCATTTTCCCGACTGAATATTAGTTTTTTCTGATCAAAATTTTTGTGTTACATTTTCCTCAACACCATGTGAATCTTATTTAAGGAGTTGTGTAAAAAAAATAATAATAATAACTTTGTTTGATTTCAAAGTCAAGAAAAAGAAACTCTTAAGGAATTATTTGGTAAAGTTGTAAGAATTAAACAAAAACCTAGGACTAGTTTGATAATTAAAATTAAACAATTTTTTACACTTTGTTGAGTGGCTGTAGGTTGAGTTTGTCATCTCCCCAAATCCTGAATTACATAGTTTGTTTGTTTTTTGTGACTTCTTTTTGGGTAAATTTCAAGATTTCTCCATGCTTAAATCAATTTAAGAGTCCTAGATCTAGTTGGAGTCGGTTTTATATTTTTCTATTTAAACATAAATCCGAAAACTTTTTTTTTTTTTAAGCCGAAACGAATTGTTACCTTTAATTATTATTATTAATAAAACTGTTCCTTTGAGGTAAATCCTTGTCTTGGACTCAAGAAAAAGTTGTTTCTAGCGCACATATTTTGATGTAGATCCCAATCCGGAGTTCATGTTAAATTTTCACTTTTTGGAAAATTCAGTAGATTTTCATTGTTTCAGTAGATTTTATTGTTATCTACATTTATCAAATATTAATAAAATCATCCACTTCAAATAATATTTATTGTGGATTTTGGTCATCTACTTGATTTTACTTCGTTACTATTGCAACCTAAACAATCAAACTAACTATCTCGTCAAAAGTTCTCATGATATAGACCGTTATGATTTGTTATATGGAGAATTAGGCATATGACCTAGTTTTAGATGAAATTAAAATCATGATTATTTCTTAATTAATAGCTACTTGGAGTTCTTCTTTGTCAGGTTGGGCAAATAATTTTTTTTCTTTCTAATTTTTATATTTAATTTATTGAATTACTGATCGTAGTTTGAAGAATTGATATACAAACAAGTTATATTTTGTTTCCAAAGTTTCTTTCACTTAGATTTTTGAAAGGGTTCTTGTCATTTTTGAAATCAATAATTTCGGTCAATGAACTTACACCTTTTTAAAACACTATTTGGTTGAATTTGTTGCTTTTTTTATCACTTAACTAACCCAAATAATCCCTAATATCTCATTATGAGACAAATATACCATCCAAATTTTTGATAATTAAAAGAAAAAAAAAACAGTTATAGTTCTTGAAAAAACAAATTCAAATTTTGTTTATAAGTAGATTTCAATAAATTTATCATTTAAAAAAAAAATCAAATCAAAATTAACTAAAACCTATTGATTTCATCAAGAATCAAGATACTTACTTTGTATTAAAATAATTAATCTCTTAAGACAGAATCGGTGTATGTGGTAGATTTCAATAAACTTATCATAAAAAAAGTCAAATCAAAATTTATTAAAACCTATTGATTTCATCAAGAATCAAGATACTTACTTTGTACTAAAATAATAAATCTCTTAAGAGAGAACCAACTTGTGTGTGTTTATATATATCACAATACAATCAATAATGTTAGGATTCTTAATTTGAATCTCTAAAGATTTAATACGGTTTAAAAATTTAATAGCACTTTTTAAAGAGTGAGTTTTAATAATATTACCAAATTAATAATTTAAATTTTAATAGCATCTAAAGTGTGGATCTAGCAAAAATACCCTTAAACATACTCACAAAAATAAGTTTCGCGTTTTTTTTTTTTTGGACATTTTTTCGTGTTTTCCGGACTTAATTTGGTGTTTATGAGATTTTTAATAATTTCTCAGACTTTTTAATAGTTTACAAGACTTTCCGAAACTTCTTGTAGGTAGTTTCCGAAACTTATTTTTTTCAAAACAATTTTTTTTTTTTTTTGTCATCTTCTTCTTTGAAACCTCTGGTTTTTAACTACTTTCTCAACCGCCAGTGTTATTCTATTGCGGCAATGCCTTTCTCAATCTTAATTTCATTTGGTGTGTGAGATTATTTGGTAGGTTGAAGTTGAAGTTTGAACTGAACTATTACTTGGGATTAAAAAAAAAAAACTGAGATTGTTTAAGAATAATCGTTTGATTAATATTAATATTTCAGATAGTACGATCTACATTTATTTATGTATTAACTGATTTTTTTTTTAATGACGGGTAATTTAGTCTTTTCTCTTGTGTCGATATTTTGGTTAGCCAACCTACTAGTCAAGTAGTCAACTACTTTCAGGACATGTCCGTTTAATTAATTAAAAGCTCAACTGCTAGAGAGAATTTTACACACACATATACAATCTTTCTATTATCAGTTCGTTATGATATAAAATATATTAGAACGAAGAATGTGGACGAAAGATTATAGAGAAGCTTTAACAAATGCATACATTTTGAGTCAAAGTATGTAAATCTAATAGTCCACATTTTTCGTCCCGAAATATTTTATATCATGACGAACTGACAATAGAAAAATTGCACACACACACATATATATACAGTCTTTCTATTATCAGTTCGAACTGAGAAAAGTTATATCAGTTCTTTGCATTTGGGCCATTAGATTTAACTTTTGTCAGTTCGAACTAATAATAGAAAGACTATATATATATATAAGGAATGTTAGATACACTCTCCCAACCCACTCTCCATTTTCTTTTGACGCTTGTCGTATATTGACTTTTTAGAAATAAGTTTTTGAGCAATCATTAATGAATTATTTTTGCATGTTATTTAAAATTCAAATCATCCACATCTTCCCAAATTGCCCTTCTTTTACACTAAATTGTCATTTCCAAATATGTGAGCAAAAATTTTCGAAGGTAAAATGGGTTGAATAATATTTATTAAATTTATTTTATATATATTTTTTAAAAATAGCAAATATATTATTAACAATATTAAATTTATCAAAATGCAATAAACATCTACATCTTACGTTTTTTAGTATATTTGAGTTTTGATATTATTAATGAAATTTTAATTTTTTTTTAACTATATTTTTCAAATTGCATAAAAATAATTACTTTATAAAATATGATGAACTTATGATAATATAGACAAAAACGATAATTTTTCAAGTATAAATAGTGTTTGTTATGATATTTTAGAAAATAAAAAAGAGGTATATAAAATAATTAAATTATTAATATTTAAGAAAAGGACTATGACAATTTGGTGTAAACAAAAGGGTAATTCGGAAAGATATGATGGTTTGCATTGTATATAATATGTAAAAATAATTCATTAATGATGGCTCTAAAATTTATTTCAAAAAAGTAAATAATGGACAGATGTCAAAAGGAGAAGAGAGAGTGGCTTGAGAGAGTGATTCTAGCACTCATCTCTCTCTCTCTCTCTATATATATATATATATTCAAGTCAGTGCGCACTGATGTAAATATATGATGACACTGAATGTTCCACTCATTTTCCATGCTTTGACTTGGTGTGTATACACTTGTCAAAACTTCTCCATAATGAGTGGCTCATATTTAATGTCCTTATATATTTACATCAGTGCGCACTGGTGTGAACGGGACCGTATATATATATATATATATAATCTTTCTCCTGTCAGTTCGTCCTGATATAAAATATATCAATTCCTTGAATGTGGATCATTGGATTCAATTGCTTTGACCCAGTATGTATGCACTTGTCGGTGCTTCTTCATAATCTATGGTCATATTCAAAGAACTAATATATTTTAGGGATAATATCATTTTAGTCCCTATGTTTTAACATATTATCTATTTTGGTCCCTGTCGTTCTAGTATTGACCATGTAGGTCCAAACGTTTTCAATTAACTCCTCTTCTAAACCCTACCATCCAATTCCGTCAGAAATTTTGAAACCAACGTTAATACAGCAAGGGTAAAATGGTAAAATCATCCTTACCCTTCTAGAATGTTGTATAAGAAGGGCAAAACTGTAACTTTATTTAAATTAAAATTTGATAAAATTAAAAAATCAAAAAAAACAAGTGGTTGAGATGTGATCATATCTCAAATACTGACACGTCATAAAACACTTTACAAAAACCTAACTCTAGTGGTTAAACTTCACAAATTTGAGATTGCTGTAGTTTTTCTTCAGAAACCACAACACCATAACCTTCAACCTTCGTGCCAAAAATAGTAAAGAACCCACCTTTTGTGACTGTTTTCACTTTTTTTTCACGTTCGTCTCCAAGTCGTGTGCAACGTCCTGAGTTCTAGACGTTCGTTTTTGGGAATACTTGCAGAATAACGCCTTTTGCTAGTAAGATTTGAAGGTTGTTGAGTTTAAGGTTAGTTTTTGAAAGAATGATGGATGATTTACTGTTTTGATTGATATTTGTCGCATGTAGTGTTGTTATATCTAGATTCTTTAAAGATTTCATCTAACTAGGGTTCTAGTGTATGAGAAATTGGGGGGTTTTTCCATTGAAAGGCAATAAAGTGTAATTCTTGGTTGTTGAAGTTGTTTTCTGTGTGTTATTACCTAAAATAGAGGAAATTTTCGAAAATAATTGATTTTCTTTTCTTAAACTGTCGGGTTCGAATCCCTTATGATTTATTTCAGCTCTTTTATGTTTGGTTGGATAACTATTTCATATTGAGTTTTCTGTTTCATTGTTGCATGTGTTATTGTGTTTCCAGTTTTTGCTTTCATTTTCGGACATAAGCATCTTTTTTGCTTGTTCAAAGTTGCATGTTTCGTTTTGTTTTGAGGATTCCAGTAAGTATGTTTGTATATATGAGAGTGTTTTGGTGCAATGTGAATGAGTTTGCATGAAAATTGGTTTTTATGATCTGATTGCATTCCTATATGTTTTTGTGATGACCTGAGACCTTTTATTTTTTATTTTTTATGAGCTAATTATTTTTTTGATGATCTGATTGCATTCATATATATTTTTGTGATGACCTGATACCGTTTTTTTTTTTTTTTGATGATATGATTACAATCATATATATTTTTGTGATGATTTGAAACCTCTTTTATTTTTGTGATGACCTGACACTTATATATATATATATATATATATATGATCTGATTGTATTTATTTTATTTTATTTTTTTGATAATTCGATTGCATTCATATATATTTTTGTGATGATATGAAACCTTTTATATTTTTGTGATGACATGTTACCTTTTTTTTTTATTTATTTAATGATCTGATTGCAATCTTACATATTTTTGTGATGATCTGAAACCTCTTATATTTTTGTGATGACCTGATACTTTTATATATATATATATATATATATATATGATCTGATTGTATTTTATTTATTTTTTTGTTAATCTGATTGTATTCATATATATTTTTGTGATGATCTAAAACCTTTTTTTTTTTTTCCTGATGATCTGATTTTTTTTTTCACAAGTGACATAGATATTTTCATAGTAAATGTGAAATTTGGGACTGAGGTGGTTGAGGTAGGTCAGTGTAATTGTGATCATATAAGTCTTATTTCCTTGATTCGTGTAACAATTCACGAGCTTAGTGAAAAAGATGAAGTGCCTGACGAAAATTGCCTTGTTTGGATACACTTACCTTGGAGTGGTGAGAGAGTTCAGGTGAATAGTGATAGTGAGTTAATTGAGTTTTTTAAGGTGTTTGGGGATCATGGGTTAGGAGAAATAGTTTTTGAGTTAGAGAAAACATGTTATGTTCCAAGTCCTCCAGAAGGGTCAACTTCTAGACCCAATAAAGAGCCTGAAGTGTTAGATCACCAGGGTGGTTACCAAGCTTTGGGTTGGTGTGACTTTAAGGCTGAAATGTTGAATTATAATGGTGACAGTGAGAAAGATGATGATAAGGATGTTGAGGATAGTGAGGATGGTGAGGAAGAGGGTAGATAGGTTAATGAAGGACATAATATACAATATGATAAGGTCCCAGTATTTGAGGAAGAATATGTTGATGGGGATGATGACATATTAAAGGAGTGCATGGATTTATTTGAAGGGTATCAATCGAAGTTTGATGATAAGTACTTTAGTGATTCAAAGCTTGAACCTAAACAAGTTAGGATTGCCAAGTTGATGAAAGGTATACCTTTCAAGAAAATGATAGGTGGTGAGATTAAATTTGAAGTAGGTCAGACATTTGACAATGCGGAGCAAATGAGAGAATTATTCAGGAAGTATGCAATTCAAGAGAGGGTAGCTTTAAGTAGAGTTAAAAATGACCTTCTTAGACAGACCTACAAGTGCAAACAAGCTGGTTGTCCTTGGAGGGCACATGGTTCACGCCTCCTTGATAAAATGACACTCATGATTAAGACATTAGTTGATACACATGAATGCCATAGGATTTACAACAATAAAAAGGCTAAGGTAACGTGGATTGCCTTTAAGTTTGAGGACCTTGTAAGGAGAAATCCTAGTATTTGTGTTAAGGTGATAAGTGATCTATTAAGGGAGAAGTATAAGGTCTCGGTTGACAGTTAAAGGCTATATAAGGCCAAGAGACGAGCCTTAGAGGGGTTAGTAAAAGACCATGCTACATATTTTGGTAAATTGAGGAGATATGCTTACATGGTCAACCAAAGTAACCCTGGATCAACTGTTCATATCTCCACCGAACAACCACATCCTACTTTTCATAGGATGTTTTTAAGTTTTGAAGCTCAAAAATTAGGTTTCCTAAAAGGCTGCAGGCCTTTTATTGGAGTAGATGGATGCCACTTAAAAGGCCCATATGGAGGAGTGCTACTTTCAGCGATGGCATTGGATGCAAACAGTGGGTTATTCCCACTGGCTGTTTGCATTTGTGAGAAGGAGATGCAATCTAGTTGGGAGTGGTTTTTACACAATTTGAAGATTCATCTCAAATACCCATCAGGCAGACTCTTGACTTTCATGTCCGACAGACAAAAAGGTGTCATTCATGCATTGCAGGAGCATTTTCCATTGGCAAATAGAAGGTAATTTGCTTTTTCATTTTCATTTTCGAAGTTATGTATATATCGTTGCATCTATAATATTTAGTACATGACATCAGGCAATTGCATCTATATGTCATTGCATCTATAGCAGGCTGTTTAATGTGGTCCAGGTGATCTCTGGCGTCTTTTCCTCAAGGGTTGTAGTGCAATTTCCTTAATGTTCTGTTTTGTGCAGTGTTGTTAGGAGTCAAGGATGGGTTGGAATGTATGTTGAGGCTTCATTTTTTTTCTAGTCCTTTTGGCTCTTGACTAAGCTGTCGTTTCCATGTTCTGTTTCTGTTTTTTGGTGTAGGCTGAATTGTATTAATGTAGTGTGAGGTCCTTGCTATGGGTTGTTTGTGCATGGTTTTTGGACCGGTTACTTTTGGATTTATTGCCTCTTTTGGCTTTTAAAAAAAATATGCTGCTTCAAAAAAATAATAATAATATATAATAAAAAAATTCTATAATAATTAGAAATGAAATAGTATGCTTACAAAGTAATAGAAAATAAATTAAAAAGGGGTTGTTGGCATTTTATTAGGGCAGTTTCAATAGTCTTTAAAGATGATATTAAATTCAACACGACTGAAGCCATCAAATATGCATGCATATATCTGTCAATTATTCCCTTTTGCATTTTCCATATTTTCATCAACATTTATTCAACTTTAAAAAGGAATAACATGCGATTCATAGTATGCCATTGTAATTTACATGCCATTGTTTTTTTTTTTTTTTCCAGATTTTATTACATTGTAATTTACATGCCATTGGTTTTTTTTTTTTTTTTCTTTTCAGATTTTATTACAGCTATATATGCTTCTGATTAATTAGTCCAATGATGAATAGCAATTACATCTTTAATTTCCAATTGGCAGGTACTGTGCTAGGCATATATATGCCAACTTCAGACTAACCTATAAGGGTGACCATTTCAAGAAATTGTTTTGGAGAGCTAGCCGAAGCTCGAATGTGTTCGACTTCAAAGAGGCAATGGATGAGATTGGTGGTATAAACCTTGCAGCCAAGAGTTAGTTACAAGAAATTGAACCAAAGCATTGGTCTAGGTATGCTTATGACCAAACAATTAGGTGTGACCATGTCACCAACAATATGACCGAAGCCTTTAATAGCATGCTAGGTACCCATAGAGCTTCTTCTTACTTAGATTTGCTTGAATTTATTAGAAGGATGGTTATGAGGAAATTCCAAGATAGAAAGGAGGATTGTGAGCAATGGAATTCAGTTTTGCCAGCAAGGGTGAACGCAAAAATATTAAAGAGTAGTAAAGAAAGTAGGGTGTTGACAATTATAGCTGCTGGGAATATGGAGTATGAGATTTTAGGTCCAAAAGAGGGATATACTGTTAAACTTGGTGAGTATAGTTGTCAGTGTGGTAGTTGGCAAGTGAGTGAGATTCCTTGTAGTCATGCAATGGCTGCCATAAGCCACCATTGTGGGAAGGATGTAGTGAAGGATAAGGTAACTGCATATGTCCATCAAAGTTTGACTAAGAGTGCCTACATACAGACTTATAATGGAATGATCCACTCAATTCCTGATAAAAAGAGCTGGCCAGAAGTCCCTGCCTGTATTCTAGTTGAAGGTCAAACTGAACACATAGATCCACCCCCTTGAACTGTGCAACCTGGAAGGCCTAAGATTCTAAGGAAGAGAGAACCGGGTGAGGGCCCTAAAGGAGGAAAGTCTGAAACTGTGACATGCAAAATTTGTAACCAAGTTGGTCACAACAAAAGAACATGCAAAAGTGAGAAAAAAAAAGTATGACATAACAAATTTATTCATCTAATTCCTTTAGATTCACTTTTTCAAACTTGTTAATCTAATTCTTTTTTTTTTTTTTTTAATTTCTTTTTTTTTTACAAAAAAATGGAACCTCCACTACAACCTCTTCTTCACATCAACCAATCCAACAACAATTAACCTTTGAACAGTCATCTTCACGAACATGCAGAAGTAAGAAAAAAAAGGTATGGCATCACAAATTTCTTCATCTAATTCTTCTAGATTCATTTTTTCTAACTTGTTAATCTACTTTTAACAGAAAAATGGAACCTCCACTACAACCTCTTCTTCACATCAACCAATCCAACAACAATCAACATTTAAACAGTTATCTTCATGAACATGCAAAAGTAAGAAAAAAAAGGTATGATATCACAAATTTCTTCATCTAATTTTTCTAGATTCATTTTTTCTAACTTGTTAATCTAATTCATTTTTTTTTCTTTTTACAGAATACTAGAACCTCCACTACAACATCATCTTCACATCAACCAATCCAACAACAATCAACCTTTGAAGAGTTATCTTCACAGCCACCACCAACCCAGACTCAAACGCAAATGGACTTCGACTAATGGAAGACAGCAGCAGCACCACCAGCATTTCTTGGTTAAACAAACTCTAGTTTTATTTTAAATCTTTAAAGCTGAATTCTACTTTATTTTGTCACATGCCTATTTTTTGTTTAAATGTGTGGTCTTGTTGCTAGCATTTTTTTAATTATGGTTTGTAAACCATTAGATATGCTGATATTTGATTTTTGAATGTGCTAGCACACACACCATGTAGATAGTTGGCAGTTATTGGCTGTGATTTTGTTATGCATTGTTATACAACGTAAGAAAATTATGAACTCTAACTGCTTTTTATTTATGCTTATGCTTTACTAATTACGATTTCTTTGTACATATAATTGCATCCATATCTGTATGTATGTTGGCGCATTTAGAAAATTATAATCTACTGAGTTTGAATTATTTATATTGTTTTAATTGTTTGTATTGCAATCCCATGTTTTGCTTAATTCAATGATAACTAGGTATGTTTAGTTTATTGGTAGTATGTCAATTTACGGTTTGGTTTGGTAAACATGTTTACTGGGATTCTCTGTTATGAATAGATATACGCCTAATTGTTGTTATTTTTCTTCTCATTTAAGTAGCACAATTTGGAATTGCAGAATCTTGAATGGGAATCTAGGCATTATTGTGCAGCTGTTAATCTATTTCCTCTTTTGACACACCATGTAGATAGTTGGCAGTTATTGGATGTGACTTTGTTATGAAGTGTTATGCAATGTAAGAAAATTATGAACTCTAACTACTTTTTATTTATGCTTATGCTTTACTAATGATTACATTCTATGATTGCTTGTAATACTAAATACAAACACTGTCATTGTTACACCAAACAACACCATGTTAACTACCCACATTAGCCTTGACCCTCCTTGTGTAGACTCTAGGGTATGCATTCTTCCATGAATGTTAGTTTCCAAATTATGCATCCTTACATGTAAGCTTTCTAGGTGCTGCACCCTTTGCCATAAAGTATCCAATGTCTGCATTACATTTCTCATTTCTTGTTGAACCTGAAAATTTTCTCTACCATCATATCTTTGTGAACTGCTTCCAATGAATTCAGTTTAGTTGAATTCTTCATTGTCAGAATCCCAAAATTTATAGAAATTGCATTTTCCTCTCTCGCAAAAGAAATACAATTTTTTTGGATTGTTTTGAGATTCAGATATCTTAACAGCGGTTTTAATCCCACATGAGCATTTTCAGTTTTTGAATTTGATTATCTCGCCATTGATGGCCATTGTTGAGCTTGATGATGTCTCCATGATTGTGCTTGATGCTCTTGATTTATGTTGTTTGTAAATGCTTGATATTGTTGTGGTTGGTTGATAGTAGCAGAAAATTAGAAGAAAATGTATGAATACAGTGAATGAGTTTGTTAGAGCAATGTGAATGAGTTGTATGAAATGAGAGTGTGTGAGTTGTTTGGAATTTATTATGCAGGTGCAGGGGTTTTTATAAGGAAAAAAAATGAAAGAGTTGTTGCTTTACTTGCAACGGTCAGATTTTATGTAGGGAAAATAACAAGGGCATAATGGTCATTTTTGTTTATGCACATGTCAGAATTTATGTAGGGAAATTAATAAGGGTATAATGGTCATTTCGGTTTCTACACATGTCAAATTTTATGTAGGGAAAATAATAAGGGTATAATGGTCATTTTGGTTTCTATACATGTCAGATTCTATGTTTTTAACGGAAAAGATAACAAAAGGACCTGTATGGCTAATACTGGAACGACGGGGACCAAAATGGATAATATGGTAAATTATAGGTACTAAAATGATATTTTCCCTATATTTTATATCAAAACGAACCGACAAAAGAAGGACTATATATATATATATATAACGTGAGTCTCTTATAAGGATCCCTTATTTTAATTTCGGTAAGGACCACTATGAAATCATATCGATTTGAATGAATCTGGATCTGAGTTTTTTTGTGGATAATAAGTTCATTGAAATCTACTTATGAATAAAATTTGAGAATTTTTCAAGCACTAAAACTATTTTTCTTGAATTTTCTATATTTTGCATATTTTTCCGATGCCTTCATATTTGAAATAATCGGGATAAATAATTCTAGTATTTGAACATTTCTCAAATTTTGCTCATAGGTAGATTTCAATGAACTTATTATCCACAAAAAAAATTCATTCAAATCGACATGATTACCGAAATTAAAATAATGGATCCTTTATGAGAAACTCACTCATATATATATATATATATATATATATATAAGTTAGTGCAATTTTCCTAGATAACAATATAGAAAAGGTTTTTTATTTCATTTTTTATTTTTCAAAAGAATTCATTCTTTATATAATGTTTTCTCTAAATAAAGACAGCTCCCGTACATTCCTATGATATGCACCTCTCTTTACACATTAATGGTGAGAGTTCGAGTTTTATCATGTGTATTTTAAAAGTATGTGTTAGAAATTTTCTCCCTAATAACATGAGGGTAGGTATCCGAATTATAGCAGGTCTCAACAGATCCCTAACCAGTTCGATATCAAATTTCAAATATATACTATCACGACCCTTCAAAATTGGAGTATATACCTCACAGAAAATTTGTCTTGTAATTCAATACATATCAAATCAATGTTTTTGAACCTGTTCAAATCTGCAAAGAACCCACTTCAAATTGAAGATAAATTGAACAAACATTGATTCCGAGTTGCATTCCAATTGACGGTTGTATTTGAAGTTACATGTCATGAAAAACAAGCTTCGATACAAGCTAAAATAATCATTCATGGGAACAAATCTTCCCAATAACAACCTATCCACACTAATAGCATGCCTAGCCATAGGAAATAAGCCAAACTAAAAATGCTGTGTGATCAAGAATAATCATAGGAAGCCAAATAACAAAATCCATCAACCGGATTAAACATCATTTAAGAGAGGAACCATATAATCTCAACTAGCTTTTATTATTTCTCAACAATTAACTTAATCTTATGACAAGTCAAGAAATTAACATAATATTACTCATTAGGCTCAGTTCAATTATATACTTGTACACCTATACTACTCATTAGGCTCAATTCAATTACATTTAATATTTTTTTTTTTTAAAGACCTCTTGGTATGTAAAAGAACTCATGTAATGTAAAAGAACTCATGTACTGGGCATTTTTAGCCATCTATTAATGCTTGGTACAAACAATCATTAAGGATAAAGTCATCTAATTGCAAAGAACATAAATTGAATCAAAAGGGTTTGTTCACTTGCTTTCGAAAAGAGCAGCAACTGTTTCATAGAAAGAATCATGACAAAGTTCTCCAAAAAACACACGAAATCGTTCCATGCTAGTCCTGAAACTCTGATCTAATTAAAATATAGTACCTAAGAGGATTCAGTAGTTGGCTGGGTCACACCAACCTTCACTAACGACTTACTAAGGGACTCTGGAGAGCATTTATGGTACTTCACTTTTCCTGAAAGCAAAAGGAAAACCTCAGCCAATTCGAGCTTTTCCGAAGTATGACTTGTGTTGTCCATAGTCTTACTAAGCACCTTCAGCACAAGCTTAACTGCCTCTTCTCTCGTGATGTCATCCTTATAGTCCTGCTTTAGCATTGATTGTGATGTCCGGTTGTTTGCCCTAATCGCTGCAGCCTTCCACCCGCTGTAGTTTCCACTTGGATTGCTCATATAGAGTTGGAAACCATAGTTTTTGTCCCATCTAGCTAAGAGAAACGAGACACAAAATGGGCGAAGTCCACCAAACTGTGTGTAGCCTTGTTTGGTGTCACAAAGAGATTGGATAAGTTATTCAACATGCATTGATTCTTGGTAAGCAAAGGTGTATCGCTAGGCTTGGACTCTAGCAGTGTTAATAAGGATGTTGGCATCAGACATTATCCCAGCCACAGCACATGCTACATGATCATCAATCTTGTACATCTTTTCAGTAGATGAGGTTTGAAGAAGCTTGGAAGTGACCTTTTTTTCACCAACTAAAACAATCCCATCTTTAGCCAATATCCCAATTGTTGATCCTGCATTTCCAATGGCCTCCATCGCGTACTCAACTTGGTAAAGGCGACCTTCTGGCGAGAAGATTGTTGTGCAGCTACCATACCTTCGAGACATGTTGAGCAATCTGAAAAAGAAAAGAGAATCGAGTTTGCCTGGCGACCAAGAATATGATAGTGCTGCAGTTACATTTAATATTTAAATTACAAATTTTAATTCTTTATATCCAAAACAACATAGATGCACACAAATTAGAGATTAAAAGTCCACAAATCACAATCTCTAAATCATTTAAACCAACAAAAACAGAACCCCCACCACTACTCAAACAAACCCAAAATCCAAACTTTTCAACCAAACCAGAATCCAATTCTCATAATTCATAAATATCAAAACTTTCAACACCCTAGATATTTAAAAACATCTAAACCTCCCCTGAATCTAGCACGATTTTGTAAAAGATAAAATTCTGATTATTTTCCATGAAATCGAATACAAACCCAACAACTCGTTGATTTAAATTATATACAAAACCAAAATATATCTATATACAATTAGCAATGAACCAAACTAAATTAACTAAATTTTGTCAATCAATAAATGAATCCCATAAGCTTATAACACGATAATTATTGAATATTTTTACTTTTCCAGAAAACCTAAATTTGTACAAATAGAAAATGAAGTTTTTAAACATATAGGAAAGGCTTGAATTTATTTAAGAACCTATGTGAGTCCTTCCTCCATGAGCGATCTCTCTTCTTCGACGGAACCCATGATTACGAATGATGTCTCTCTGTTTTCTTCCTTTCTTCTTTGAGGGTTTGAAGATTCAAATGATGAAGTTGTTGATTGTTGATTGGAAGATAACGCAAGAAAGAAGCGAAAACAATCAACAATTGCCTCCTCAGATAACAAATCCAAATCCCTACCATAAATAGAAAACAGTTGTCTCAGATTCGGAGTTTCGTTGGAGAAACCGGGTCTGTATGAGTTGCGATTGAAGAAAGGGAGAGGTAAGTGAGGTGGTAGAGGATGGTTCAGTGGAGGCGTGCAGTGGGTCGATGAAGAGAGAGAGAGAAGATCTGTATTTGGGTTGAAGAGAGAAGATCGGATTTTGAAATGAAATGTTGGCGGTGGACAAAATAAGGGTATCAGGAATGAAGAGAAAGGTAAATTTTAGGATGGAAAATTTGGGACAAGTAAAACAAAATGGAGGGCATTTTTGATAATTCAAACCTAAAAGTGACAAGTATAATCAAAAATAATTTTTTTGCTAAAAACAATAAAGCAATAAAATTTTTATTCATTTCCTGCAATTTCCTCAATTAAGAAACATGGATCCAATATATCGAAAGCAGAAAGCAGACAATTATGATTCTACAAGAGATTTTTTTGGAGTCGCACCAATGGCTAGGATTTCCATGTACAAGGTGTTTGCTATATCTTATTAGTTTAATTTCTTCCGATATCTTATAAAATAATTTTTTATTATATTGTGAATTTTGTAGTTCATCATGATGGGCTTATCATATTCTATTACCAATATGAATTACTACGGCATTTATATACTTTCAAAAAAAAAAAATTACATTATTTATATGGACATCTAGACAAAATAAAATGATAAATTGAAACAAAATTGGAATGACTTTAGAAGTTTGATCATGTAACAAATAATTTGAACATAAACCTTATGACCCAATTGAGTTCATATTAATTAATAAGAAAAAGTTTTGCAAAGTTTATTCCGAATCACATCATTGATTAATATATTTGATAATTAAAAACTATAAAACAGAAAAAGATCCTACAAATTAACATATGAGGTCGAAACTCTTTCAATCTATATTTATAAACTTTGATCACCACCCAATATGGTTTGGTGGTAATAGAGTGTATTCATGTATGATAATATTGCAGATTTGAGTAGCCATAAGCGGATATATAAAAAAATAAATAAATAAATAATTCAATAATTCAAATACTCTGTTGATGACCCGAAATGTTTTCAATGGATGCTTTTACAAACACTAACCAAACATCTTAAAGCAAATAATCAATGAGTGTTATGATCTAATTGAAAATTAATAAAATTTGATATATATTTATTTTACTTTAACCGTGTTTGAATTCATAATCCGGACACGAGATTTACCGCAACAGGTAGTTATGCAAATAAAACCATAAAAGCATAAAATAAAATTTAGAAGCAAGAAATGAAGCTACATGGATCCAATAGATCGAAAATAAAATTTAGAAGCAAGAAATGAAGCAACATGAATCCAATATATCGAAAACAGACAATTAAGATTCTCCCAGAGATTTGTTGGGTCATGGTACTCATACATCATCAACAGCCGCTGGCAGTCGTGTTCAACGAATTACTTTGCATACGCAGAAGGAACCTGCTATTGGAGTCGCACCAATGGCTAGGATTGCCCTGTACAAGGTGTTTGATATATCTTATTGGTTTAATTTCTTCCAATATCTTATAAATAATTTTTGATTATATTTGTGAATTTTGTAGTTCATAACGATGGGCTCATCATATTCTATTACCAATATGAATTATTACAGTGTTTATATACTTTCAAAAAAAAAATATTACAGTATTTATATAGACATCGAGACAAAATAAAATGATAAGTTGAAACAAAATTAGAATGATTTTAGAAGTTTGATCATGTAATAGATTATATGAACATAAACCGTATGACCCAATTGAGTTCATATTAATTAATAAGAAAAAGTATTCCAAAGTTTATTCCTAATCACATCAGATTTGAGGTTGGATTAATATATATCTTTTTAACATCAATATTTTATAAAAAAAAATCCAAAAGGAGCCTAGCCAATGAACTCAAGAGACCCGAACAAGCTACAGCCAAACACAAGCAAACAGAAACCAGCAAGCTAAACCCCACTCCAAAACCAAATTACACAAAGCGGCTAAACGAAAAGAAAACCGAAACCCAATACAAAGACTATAAAACAGAAAAAGATCCAACAAATTAACGTATGAAGTCGAAACTCTTTTAATTTGTATTTATAAACTTTGATCGCCACCCAATATGGTTTGGTGGTAGTAAAGCTTATTCATGACAATATTGCAAATGGGGTAAAAAATTAAATAGCACTTTTTTGGAGTGGTCTAGTGCAAATAGCACCACATTAATAAGTGTTGTTTAAATAGCACCAAAAATGGTATTGAGACTAAAATACCCCCACTTTTACTTTTGTCCGTTTTAATTTTCATTTTCAATTTTCAATTTCCCTTACTTTGTCCAAACAGTTGTCTCCTTACTTCCACCATCACCGTCCAAGCTTCCATTTCAGAATTTGTTCTTTATTCCACCATCACCATCAAATCTTCCATTTCAGAATTCGTTCTTTCTTCCACCATCACTGTCCAGTCTCCTTTCTTCCACCGTCATCTTCCAAGACTTCGACGGCAGCCACAAGACTCCGTTGACATGTCGACGAGAGTTCTCTAGTTTCAATTGAAGGTATTTTAGTTAGGGTTTTGTTTTCAACTTTGATTTTGTTGATTTTCCGAAACGTTTTTCGTTTGGTTGATTTCGATTTAGTTTTGATGATGTTTTGTTGTTTGCGTCTGAATGTCGATTCATATTTAGTTTGAATTAGAATTTTGATTTTTTTTTTTTTGTTATTTTGCTTTGAATTTGTGTTGTTGGTTGGTAGATTTCCATTTTTGTTACTTTGCTTTGAATTTGTTTTGTTGTTTGGTAGATTTCGATTCTTTTTATTAAAAAAAAAAAAAAAAGAATTTGAATGGTGGTGTTGGTGGGTTAGGGTTTTTTGATTTGGAGAAGGTGATGAACAATATTATTCACAATTAGGGATTTTTTTAGAAGTATCAGCCTTTTGTCGAGACTTAATTATGTTTTTCGAGATTTATTATATAGTTTGCGAGACTTATATAGTTTGTGAGGATTATATCAACGAGCTTATCAAGAGGATGAACTAGGTTTCTTCCCAAATATTTTTGGTTTGAAGTAATTTGATGGTCTATATATATATATATATTTTAATGTTTTTGCTATCTTACCAGCTAAGTAGAATTTGAAGGAGAATAAATTTGCAATGTTGTTTTGACCATCCGAAGTTTACATTTGATATTTTTGTCTAGGAAGTAAGGTTGATCTTTTTACCTATATGAAGAAATTGATCTTTTTGGTATAAAGGATTCTATTGATTGAAATTTGCAAGATACAATTGCTATGTGACTCTGCCCTTGCAAACGTGACAGTGATCCAATTTCAGTTTTTCAATCAACAAACCATGAAGGTTCATTCATTCAAAAAATATATATTTTGCGCAATTGAAGTTCAATGTTGATGGGGCTAGTAGTTTTATGGAGGGGCGTGCATGTATAGGTGGTGTTCTCCGCAATTCCAAAGGAGATGTCATGGTTTGAGTTTAGGGTTGGGTGGCCTCTATTTTCTTTTGCTGCTACTGTGGTGGTTTTTGGTCTACTAGTTTTGTTTGTTGTTTGCTTGGCTTTGCTTTGCTTTGTTTGCGGGGTGTGGCTTGTCTGCCCTGATTTGTCTTGTTTTCCAGAAACAATTGTTTTATTGGAGACTTGCAATGCTATGTAGTTATGATTGTATGTTTTGTTTGTATTATTATATATGCAGATGGTGAATCTTAAGAGGCAACTGAAAACTCCCATGTCCGATTGGTACGATGGAACAATCACTCGTCATAGTAATTGAATTATATATACAAATGGTGTATTTATAATGAATTATATTGTGTTTGACAAGGAATTGAATTTGTTGATTAGTTTTGAATGGTTATGTTGAATGGAATTGACATGGACTATATGTTGGATGTGTTTATAATGAATAGTGAATTATGTTATGTTTCCCGTAAGTATGATCCAGGGATGAATTATGTTGATTATTTTTAAATGGTTATGTTGGATAGAATTGACATGGATTATATGTGTGACTGTGTTTATAATGGATGGAATTGAATGATTATTATATTTTTGAATGGAATTGAATGATTATTTTTTAATGATTATTATAAGTCTCTAATTAATTATATTCGAGACCTATTATAATATTGTCGAGACTTATTGTATATTCGAGGCTTATTCAGAACATTCGCGACTTATTACAATAATTTCGAGACTTATTCGGAACATTCGAGACTTATATCAATAATTTCGAGACTTGAATATGCCTTTTCGAGACTTATATATGTATTTTCGAGACTTATTTGGCACATTCGAGACTTATTTGGTTCATTCGAGACTTACTGGGAGCAAATGTCATTTTGTATTACAAACCTTTTATCATACACTTACGAATTTTATAATGCAACATAACACCTACTAACCATCCACTTACAAATTATAAACCAAGAATTGTAAGGCCCAACTCTCTACATCCATGCAATGATTTAAACAACAAAGTTTCATCACTCTCTACATTCCACAAATGAACAAAATAAGAAAAACAAAAGGTGGACTGATAAAAAGTGAACATCGATAGCTATAACTAACTAACATCTGCATGAAGCTTCTGGTTTTCAGCTTGCAATGCATCATTATCTACCTTGAATATAAGATATGTTGGACACAAATGTCATCCTATATTACAAACCTATACACCTACAATAATGAAAACTTTATAATGCAACATAACACCTACTAACCATACACATGCAAATTACAAACCAAAAAAAGTCATTTAGCTTTTACAAATAATAAAGAAATGTCGATACATAAAAACTTGAAAATACGATTAAGGATAATGGAAGCATTACAGTCATCCAGAAAGTGAGATAAAGTATAATAAATTAATTACAAACATTACAATCATCCAAGGATTTCATCCTTTTTTGGGCAAGTTTTTTTGTTGTGCCCGATTTCATGGCACAAACTACAGTTCTGACGGTAAGTATCTAGAATGGTACTACTGGTACTGGGGCCCGGATTTAGGCACTGCCGTGAATTGTGACCTTATGTTCCGCATTTTGTACATTTTTGTTTACTAGGCCTCTCGGAGGCAGAGGTGGAGGCAAATCGAGTTCTTCGGGGCCGACCAGATTATGTATGGATATCAGACGTTAAGATGACCTGATCGTTGATGTCTTCTGGAACTACCCGACCAGATTGTGTGTGTTTCTACGGGATTTTGATTCATTTCAATGTCACCACCTTTGACACATTCTTCGCATCTTCTTTTAACAAGTGTAACACACACTTTCAGAATTACCTTATCTTCCCCTAGTAGAAACTGAACGTCATCATCATCCGCTATCATAGTGCGACATTTACTGTCTGGACCAACAGATATTGATTGTATGTCAATTTCATACCTGTTCGGATCATATTTCACAATGGCCTTTACAACCCCCAACAGTTCTTCATATGTCAAATTCTTCCAGACATGTACACCTTTATTAACGGCACAGACATATCTCTGGCTTCCATCGGGTAGTTCATTCCATCGTTCATTATATGATATCAATATTCTAACACGATCGTCCTGGAAAAAAATAACAAAATCAAAAAACCATATGAAAACTAGTCAAAAAAATTACTGTCAAACTAATTCATCCCAGTAAGTCTAGAATTTTTCCATTTAAATCTCAAAATTGATATAAATAAGTCTTGATAAAGGTATAAATAAGTCTCGATAATATATACATAGATATCCAACATTATATAAGTCTCGATTATAGAATAAAAATATGTCCCGAAAATAACAATGTTAAGTCTCAAAAAAATCAAATAAGTCTCGAAAAACAAACACTATTCCAGCAAATCAGATCGAAATGGAGAATTATCTTCAGTTCAGCATAAACATCTAACAAATTGAAAGTGCAAGTTTCCAGACCATAACTAAATAAAATGCCATTCATGAGTTTGTCAACTACTTTATAGAGGAAATTTACCTTATCAACTCTTCCAATATTCCAAATAGCTTGTCTAGATCTGAAATTAAAAATGGAGAAATTTCATTAGTTCAACATAAATATCTAACAAATTGAAAGTGCAACCTTGAAGACCAAAACTGAAAAAAAATTTCTAACAATGAACAAGTTTCTCAACTAGTTTATTGTTCAAATTTACCTTCCAAAAATCCAATTAACTTGTTTGAATCTGAAATTACTGCAGGAAATTACTCTTCAAACCTGGGTGGAAGAATGGGCTGTCAAATGGAAGAAAGGAGAGGAAGAACTTGGGTCGACTTTGATTGAAAACTGGAAATGGAAGAATGAGCTGAAACCTAGGTCACGATTTGGTTGAGAAGTGAAGATGGAAGAATGCATTGTGTCTTGGAAGAAAGGAGTTCACTGTTCGGATAAAGTGAGGGAAAATGAAAATTGAAAATAAAAAATGAAGTGGACAAAAGTAATGAAAAGTAGACAACAGTAAAAGTGGGGGCATTTTGGTCTGAATTTCCTTTTTGGTGCTAAGAAAACTAGACTTAGTAATGTGGAGATAGTTGCACAAGTCTAAGTTTAAAAAGTGATACTTTGCCTCATTCCCTCTATTGCAAATTCGAATAGCCACAACTTAATTGGTATAAAAAAAAAAAAAAAAAAAAAATCAATAATTCAAATACACCGTTGATGACCCGAAATGTTCTCAATGGATGCTTTTACAAGCACTAACCAAACACATCTAAAGTAAATAATCTATGAGTGTTATGATCTAATTGAAAATTAATAAAAATCGTTATCTTTACTTTAACCATGTTTGAATTCTTAATCCGGACCTGAGATTTCAGCAACAAGTAGTTATGCAAATAAAACCATGCAAGCTTAAAATAAATTTAAAACACTAGATTTACGTGAAAAAACCTTTATTGTGGGAAAAAAACACGAAGACTCTTCGTCTCCAATTGTGGGAGAAAAAGGTTGATCTGTTCCAGCTAAGAGAAGGAGTGATGCCGACAAGTTTTAAAGTGCTCCATGACCCTGTAAGAAACTCCGAGAAATTAATTGCAGACGTTGGTAAGAGTGCAATAGGAAGAGTGGCTCCTGTTGATTCAGGATTTTGGTGGATTATATTACTTCGCGCGTACACAAAGTCTACAGGAGACTCTTCCTTGGCTGAAATCCCCGAATGCCAAAGGGGTATGCGCCTTATTCTGAGTTTGTGTCTATCCGAAGGCTTTGTCACATTCCCAATTCTTCTATGTGCCGATGGATGCTGCATGATTGACCGTAGAATGGTTGGTTTGAGACAATTTCTTCTCTTTTTTTTTCAAATTTCTGTGCATCAGTTTTTTAGCTGTTCTTGGTCGGTTCCCAATTTTGTGACATAAGTTGTAAATGCACATTTGATATGGACCTAATGATATTGAAAATGCATGTTCATGGACTCAATTATCATATCACATGCTGGTCTGCTTAATATTGAACCTTTTTAGCTATAATACCAGGTTATTATTGTTCAACTTTATTGATTCAATCAGGGCGTTTACGGGTATCCAATCGAGATACAGGCACTCTTCTTCATGGAATTAAGGTGTGCTCTTAGTTTTGCTTAAGTAAGATGTTGAGGGCTAGACCGGATAGTTAAACGTCTTTACGCCTTAAGCTATCACATGCGCAGTTATTTTTTGCTCAATTTGAAGCAGCTTCATGACATATATAGGTATAAAACAGAGGAGTACTGTCATACTGCAGTTAACAAATTCAATGTAATGCCCGATTCTCTGCCAGATTGGGTGTTTGATTTGATCATGCCAAGTCACGGTGGCTACTTCATAGGCAATGTGAGTCCTGCAAGAATGGATTTTCGTTGGTTTTGCTTGGGAAATTGTGTGGCCATTTTGTCATCTTTAGCTACTCCTGAGCAAGCTTCAGCTATTAATGGATCCCATTGAATCGCGTTGGGAGGATCTGGTCGGTGAAATGCCATTGAAGATCTGTTATCCAGCAATAGAAAGTTTTTTGAGTGATACGTGTCTTAATGAGTGCATCCGATGCACCACTGTCAGATTCCAAGTTTTTTGAGATAGAAACTAAGGTCTCATTGGTCTTGTTGTAGGCCTTAATTGTTTTTTTTTTTTTTGTTTTTTGTTTTTTATGTACATAGAACAAGTTTGGTGATGGTATGGATGTATGATTTTTGTAATGTTAACTGTAGGATTTCTTTCCAGGTTTTGTGGTGATAGAATTAGAAAGAAGAAGATGATGATGAATAGAGATTAGATTTATTTATTTTAGGAAAATAGATATCAAATACAGTACTCTTATTCATAGAATGAAGAATGAAGCAGTGTAGTAATCAAATACTCCATGGATTTCGTCTTCATCAATGGCGATGGAGCCATAGACCAATGGATCACCATCGATGGAGATCCTTGCCGCCACCACCACCGGTTTCTCATATTCTTTTTTTCTTTTCTTATTTGCTTTTTTTTTTTTAATTTTTTGTTATTTGATCTCCACCGACCATCGGTGGAGATCATTCAATTTATTTATTTTTTTAAATTTCTCTATTGTTTAAAAATTTTAAATGAATTTTTTTTTTTAACTTATTAGTTTTTTTTAAAAAAAAAATTGAATCTCCACCCTCAATCTCTTTAGATGGATGGTGGAGATCGATTTAAAAAAAAAAAAAAAAAACTGTTTTTGTCTTTTTTAATTTAGAATTTTCAATGTTATTTTTGTATTTTGACAATTAAACTTTGTCCAGTTAAGTTTGACCAAATTTGACTAATAGGTCAACTAATAGTAAAGGTCTTTTTAACTGATTATTCAAATCAAAGAGTTTAATTTGTCATTGATCAAACATCATCAAGTTATTAACAATTCTTCCTAAAAAAACATTCCTTCTATAAAAGAATTGTTAAATTTTTTTTCTCAAAACTAAAAATTTGTTAATTATAAAAGCATTTTAAAGTTAATAAATGATCGTTAGTGTATCTATCGATATACACATTTGATAACAAGGCTAAAAAAATCTTTTAAATTAAACTAAATGATAATATTCATTTTTCAAATTTTTTTTTATACATTTGAAATATCATTGGAATTAAAATTTAGAGAAAAAAGCAATATTTTAAAATAAAAAAAAAATCATAATGGATCACACCACATTGAAATTATAATAAATAATCACAAAAAAATATTCTATTACTTAGAATTAAAATATCTTGAAATATGTCTTTTTAACATTGATTGTTTAATTTTTTATTTTATTTTTTTGAGATTCAAAAGTTTTATAAGAAGTTTTAGAAATTAAAACAAAAACTTAAATTACATTGTTTAGATTCTTTTCATAAAAATAAATAATAAAAAATAAATTAAAAAAATTTAAAAAAAAATTAAAAAAAAGATTAAATTTCAAATACAATATGTTTGTTTTACATTAAGTAATTTAATATTTTACAAAGGCCTAATTTTATATTTTCACTGAATGCTTCAAATGTTGAGCCAGCTTTGAGTACATGTAATTTAAAATCAGCAGACGGAGTGGTTAAGTGGTAATTTAAAATCAGCTTTGAGTACATGTAATTTAATATTCAAATGCTTTGAGTACATGTAATTTGAGTACTCAAAGAGAAGAAATATTATTATTTCTTTGAGTAAGATATATTATTTTGAAGGAAACCAATCTGTTTGAATTCATTCATTAAGGGATATAGGTACAAAGTACAATTGAAGAGGAGAACATTTAATATATATATATTTTTGGTTCCATAGGGTAGAAGATGTGAGATATTAAAATTATATATGATACTACAAATAGCATATATAGTTTGTATTCTTCACCGCACCATAACTTCCCATCTTTCTGCTTTGTTTGACAGAAACGGCATTGCTCAGTAGATATGTTTACATGCCTACAACACTTTAAAACAAAATATGAACTTTATTTTTCTTTTTTCAAAGCTATGCTTTCATAGAATTTTTAAGCTTATATCCTTCCAAAATGTTGGAGAGCTTGCAATTGTGTTTATCTCTCTTCTTGTTGTTACCGGTAATATTAATTCCAGTGTGAATAAAGCTATAGCAATTGGTATTGACATTAAAACATCGTGTACTCAATTTGAGGGGCAAAAGATGAGTCCAGAGTTTGAGACAACTATATATCTAGATGGTATTAGCGAGTCATAGCCAGGGCCCAACCCTTGGGATAGGCTCACGAGGCAACTATTTAGGGCCTTTAATTGTAAAGGGCTCTAAATTTCAAAATTTTAGTTAAAAGAAAAAAAACACATTGTGAATTTATGAATATAATACTGGAGGCATCCTACGCATTTTAAAAATAAAATGACTTAAAAGCCCACTGTTTATATATGTTTTTTCTTTCTTTTTTAAAAAGACTTACCAATCAATACAAGAAATTTACCACAAAAAAAAATAAAAATAACTCACAAAAAACACAGTTATAATTATTACAAAAGACAACGTATCAAATCCCTTTATCAGGTATTTGAAAAACAAATTGAAATCAAATTTAGGGTTTTTGAGAACTCTTTTAATAAGAAAATTCAAACGTGAATTCTCAAAAATCGTGTAATTCACTTGTAGAATAGTTGAATTCGTTATCGTTTCGAAGCTAATTGAATCTAACACTTCTTTTCCTTCTTCTTTTTTCAAAAAACCTTTTTTCGTTTTTTTTTTTTTTTGTCCCTTTAGAATTGAATAGAAAAACTGAAAGAGTATAAATAAAATTTTATTTCAGTAACTTTTTATTTACTATTTTGTTGTGTTACGGACTTACGGTCTTTATTTTGAATTATTATATTGATTGTTATCAAGTAAACATATGTGGAGAGTCGAGGACCTCATTTTTACATTTCACCTCAGGCCCCCAAAATCTCAAGATCGGTCCTGGTCATAGCCAGTCAACTCGAGACATTTGTTCTGCTACTGAATTGTTTACTGAATTTTTTTATTTTCCTACTTCGCTTTCCAATGGAGCGTAATTCTCTACTGATAATTTACTAGTGTGAGTTTCAATTAACTCTAGTCGATGAATATCACTAAGTTGGGGATGGCTAGCTAGTTTACAGCTCCGAAAGAGAGTCTTCTAATGTTTATGATGAAAGAGTTAAGCAATTTCCACAACAGAAAATGTCTACACAAAAAAAACCTGTTAGAATATTATTCTTTCAATACTGTAATTTGTAATAAGCTTCTAGAGTTTACAATACACCTTGACACCATTAACATCATCACCACATAATGTAAGTTCTGTTATCCTAATATACTCCACCTGCACATAAAAAAGGGAGATAGTTTTTAATACACTTAGACATCATCAATATCATTACCACATGACGTAAGTTTCTCCTTTGATTGGTTGCTCATACCACATGACACAATATCAATTATCCGAATATATTAAAGCAAAGTCTTCAAACAAGCAATTGTTGTTGCCGCTGTTGATGACCATCTTCAAACAATGAGCGCCACTCTTGTCGAACTTGCATAGAATTTGTTGCAGACATCACGGCCATCTCAGGAAGAAGGTAAGGATGACTCAATAACATCTCAGCAGTCCATCGCTCCCTTGGATTTCTTGTAAAACACCTTGTCAAGAAATCTTTTCCCAAATCCGACATGTATTCTGGTATGTTGGGTTGTTGCATGACAAAAGCACATCCAGACTCCAAGTTTCTATGAACATCACCAAACCACCGCATAGCATGTTTTCCGGTAAGCATCTCCACCACAACACAGCCAAGAGACCATATATCCAACCCCCATTCAATCTCTCCAAACAAAAAAGATTCCGGCGACATGTAGAGCGGTGTGCCGCGAAACCTGAACCTGAAATAATCTCCATATTGCTTCTCTTCTCCAGGCTCTTTCGCCAACCCGAAATCGGCTATTTTCAGATAATTAGTTCCGTCTTGTAAAGGAAGGACCAGAATGTTGTCAGGCTTGAGATCACAGTGAACGTACCCCTTCTCATGTACTCCACAAAGACCCTTCAATATCATCCTTGTGTAGTCTTGAATTTCACGTTCCGGCAAACGACCTCCTCGCTTCTTTATAAGATCAGAAAGCGAACCTCCAGGCGCATATTCAAGAAAAAGATCGTAAGCCAAGCCACCAAGTTGGTCATCAAAACTGACTGTGTCTGCAAGAAAGGCGAGAATGTGAGGAGAGCCGTAAAGATGATCAAGAATTCTCTTCTCCTTCTCCAATGACTTCAAGGAATGTGAATCCTCCAATCTCGACGATTTGATAGCAATGGAAGGCAAACTGGGATCTTCTGAATTGACTGCGAGCGTTACAACTCCGTAAGACCCTTTACCAAGAACTCGAACTTTAACCCACTGCATGATGAAGAAGATGATCAAGAAACGCTGATGAAGATTGAAACTGAAGATGAAGATGGTGGTGTGTGAAAGAATTTTTGATGGGTATTTGATTTGATAATTGCGCGTGTGAAGTCTGATTAAGAGAAGACTGAAGAGAGCTCTGTTTTACTCTCTGCTTCAGCACTTTGTTTCTTGACAGCTAAGTAGAATGGAACGGAGACTTAACTGACTCTGGTTCACTTTGACGTTTAAACCCTTCAGCCGACTCTTTTATTTATTTATTCTATTTTTATTTTGTTATTTTGTCAAAAATGTATTGTTAATTATAATAAAATTTGCTTAACAATTCCTTAACAGAATATATAAAACCACTTCCAACCAGCTGTATTTTTTTTTTTTTACACAGTAGGATTGTATTGTTAGTTTGATCCGATTAAGGAAAATAGAAAAAAATAAATAAATAAATAAATTTTTTTTATCAAAATAACAAAATTGAGTTAGCAACATATTCTAAAATAGACTCCTAAATAAACTCAATGACAAAACAAAGTAAACATTTGACATAACTTTCTAGTAGGGTTTACAAAACTTCCTTTTATAAAAATTTGTCAATTATTAAATTTATATATATATATATATATTTAGTGAATAAATCATTGCTGGTGTATCTATCAATATATAAAAAAAGCTAATATACATAAAATTTTGTCGGACAAGATCTTGATCGTTTGGTAAGTAATAATATTCAACTTGGATTCTCTAGCTTGATAAATAACACATGTGGTAATACATCTCCTTTTCACATTGAAGGTAAGCAGTTCGAGTCGCACCATGTACATTTTATAAATACATATGAGAAGTAATATCTCTGTTTGTAGAAGTAGATATACATACCGCACATGTTTTGTCTGATCTTATCAAGTTCTGACAGTCCTATTATAGTTGTAATACTTCAAAAAAAATAATAATAAATAAATAAATAAAATAATTCAAACAGACCTAATTCATTTTCCCAACTGAATCTTAGTTTTTTCCGATCAAATTTTTTGTGTTACATTTTCCTCAACACCATGTGAATCTTATTTAAGGAATTTTGTAAATAATAATAATAATAATAACTTTGTTTGATTTCATAGTCAAGAAAAAAGAAACTCTTAAGGAATTATTTGGTAAACTTGTAAGAATTAAACAAAAACCTAGGACTAGTTTGATAATTAAAATTAAACAATTTTTTACACTTTGTTGAGTGCTGTAGGTTGAGTTTGTCATCTCCCCAAATCCTGAATTACGTAGTTTGTTTGTTTGTTTGTTTGTTTGTTTTTGACTTCTTTTTGGGTAAATTTCAAGATTTCTCCATGCTTAAATCAATTTAAGAGTCCTAGATCTAGTTGGAGTCAGTTTTATATTTTTCTATTTAAACATAAATTCGAAAACTTTTTTTTTTTTTAAGCCGAAACGATATCTTTAATTATTATTATTAATAAAACTGTTCCTTTGAGGTAAATCCTTGTCTTGGACTCAAGAAAAAGTTGTTTCTAGCGCACATATTTTGATGTAGATCCCAATCCGAATCCGGAGTTCATGTTAAATTTTCACTTTTTGGAAAATTCAGTAGATTTTCATTGTTTCAGTAGATTTTATTGTTATCTACATTTATCAAATATTAATAAAATCATCCACTTCAAATAATATTTATTGTGGATTTTGGTCATCTACTTGATTTTACTTCGTTACACCGTTATTGCAACCTAAACAATCAAGCTAACTATCTCGTCAAAAGTTCTCATGATATAGACCGTTATGATTTGTTATATGGAGAATTAGGCATATGACCTAGTTTTAGATGAAATTAAAATCATGATTATTTCTTAATTAATAGCTACTTTGAGTTCTTCTTTGTCAGGTTGGGCAAATAATTTTTTTTCTTTCTAATTTTTATATTTAATTTATCTAATTACTGATTGTAGTTTGAAGAATTGATATACAAACAAGTTATATTTTGTTTCCAAAGTTTCTTTCACTTAGATTTTTGAAAGGTTTCTTGTCATTTTTGAAATCAATGATTTCGATCAATGAACTTGCACCTTTTTTAAAACACTATTTGGTTGAATTTGTTGCTTTTTTTATCACTTAACTAACCTAAATAATCCCTAATATCTCATTATGAGACAAATATACCGTCCAAATTTTTGATAATTAAAAGAAACAAAAATAGTTATAGTTCTTGAAAAAACAAATTCAAATTTTGTTTATAAGTAGATTTCAATAAATTTATCATTCAAAAAAAAAAAAATCAAATCAAATCAAAATTTATTAAAACCTATTGATTTCATTAAGAATCAAGATACTTATTTTGTATTAAAATAATAAATCTCTTAAGACAGAATCAGTGTATGTGGTAGATTTCAATAAACTTATCATAAAAAAAATCAAATCAAAATTTATTAAAACCTATTGATTTCATCAAGAATCAAGATACTTACTTTGTACTAAAATAATAAATCTCTTAAGAGAGAACCAACGTGTGTGTATATATATATATATATATCACAGTACAATCAATAATGTTAAGATTCTTAATTTGAATCTCTAAAGATTTAATATGGTTTAAAAATTTAATAGCACTTTTTAAAGAATAAGTTTTAATACTATTACCAAATTAATAACTTAAATTTTAATAGCATCTAAAGTGTGGATCTAACAAAAATACCCTTAACCACACTTACAAAAATATGTTTCGCGTTTTTTTTTTTTTGAGACATTTTTTTCATGTTTTTCGAGACTTAATTTCATGTTTATGAGATTTTTAATAATTTCTCAGTCTTTTTAATAGTTTACCAGACTTTCCGAAACTTCTTGTAGGTAGTTTCCGAGACTTACTTTTTCCTAAACAATTTTTTATTTTTGTCATCTTCTTCTTTGAAACCTATGGTTGTCATCTTCTTCTTTGAAACCTATGGTTTTTAACTACTTTCTCAACCGCCAGTGTTTTTCTATTACGGCAATGCCATTCTCAATCTTAATTTCATTTGGTGTGTGAGATTATTTGGTAGTTTGAAGTTGAAGTTTTAACTGAACTATTACTTGGGATTAAAAAAAAAAAAAAACTGAGATTGTTTAAGAATAATCGTTTGATTAATATTAATATTTCAGGTAGTACAATCTACATTTATTTATGTTTTAACTGATTTTTTTTTTAATGACGGGTAATTTAGTCTTTTCTCTTGTGTCGATATTTTGGTTAGCCAACCTACCAGTCAAGTAGTCAACTATTTTCAGGACATGTCCGTTTAAAACAAAGCTTAATTGCTAGAGAGAATTTTACACACATATATACAGTCTTTCTACAATCAGTTCGTTCTAATATAAAATATGTTATGACGAAAAATGTGGACGAAAGGTTATAGAGAAGTTTTAACAAGTGCATACACTTTGAGTCAAAGTATGTAAATCTAATGGTCCACATTCTTCGTCCTGAAATATTTTATATCATGACGAATTGACAATAGAAAAATTGCACACACACATATATATATACAATCTTTCTATTATCAGTTCGAACTGACAAAAGTTATATCAGTTCTTTACATGTGGGTCATTGGATTTAAATACTTTGACTGACAAGTGCATACAACTAAGTCAAAGTATTTAAATCCAGTGGCCCACATGCAAGGAACTGATATAACTTTTGTCAGTTCGAACTGATAATAGAAAAACTATATATATATATGAGGAATGTTAGATATACTCTCCCAACCCACTCTCCATTTCTTTTGACACTTGTCCTACATTGACTTTTTAGAATAAGTTTTAGAGCAATCATTAATGAATTATTTTTGCATGTTATTTAAAATTCAAATCATCCACATCTTTCCAAATTGCCCTTCTTTTACACCAAATTGTCATTTCCAAATATGTGAACAAAAATTTTCAAAGGTAAAATGGGTTGAATAATATTTATTAAATTTATTTTATATATATTTTTTAAAAATAGCAAATATATTATCAAAAATATTAAATTTATCAAAATGCAATAAACATCGACATCTTACGTTTTTTAGTATATTTAAGTTTTGATATTATTAATGAAATTTTAATTTTTTTAACTATATTTTTCAAATTGCGTAAAAATAATTACTTTATAAAATATGATGAACTTATGATAATATAGACAAAAACGATAATTTTTCAAGTATAAATAGTGTTTGTTATGATATTTTAGAAAATAAAAAAGAGGTATATAAAATAATAAAATTATTAATATTTAAGAAAAGGACTATGACAATTTGGTGTAAACAAAAGGGTAATTTGGGAAGATATGATGGTTTAAATTGTAAATAATATGTAAAACCAATTCATTAATGATAGCTCTAAAATTTATTTCAAAAAAGTAAATAATGGACAGGTGTCAAAAGGAGAAGAGAGAGTGGTTTCAGAGAGTGATTCTAGCACTCATCTCTCTCTCTCTCTCTCTATATATATATATATATGTTCAAATCAGTGCGCACTGAAGTAAATATATAATGACACTAAATGTGCCACTCATTTTCCATGCTTTGACTTAGTGTGTATGCACTTGTCAAAACTTTCCATAATGAGTGGCTCACATTTAATGTCCTTATATATTTACATCAGTGCGCATTGGTGTGAACGGGACCGTATATATATATATATATATATATCTATATAATCTTTCTCTTGTCAGTTCGTTCTGATATAAAATATATCAGTTCCTTGAATGTGGACCATTGGATTCAATTGCTTTGACCCGGTGTGTATACACTTGAACATTTCTCAAATTTTATTCATAGGTAGATTTCAATGAACTTATCATCCACAAAAAAATTCAAATCAAAATTCATTTAAATCGATATGATTTCATGATGGTTCTTACCGAAATTAAAATAAGGGATCCCTTATGAGAAACTCACTCATATATATATATATATATATATATATATATATATGAAGTTAGTGCAATTTTCCTAGATAACATTATAGAATAGGTTTTTTATTTCATTTTTTATTTTTCAAAAGAATGTCATTCTTTATATAATGTTTTCTCTAAATAAAGACAGCTACCGTACATTCCTATGATATGCACCTCTATTTACATATTAACGGTGAGAGTTCGAGTTTTATTAAATTTCTCCCTAATAACGTGAGGGTAGGTATCCGAATTATGGCAAGTCTTAACAGATCCCTAACCAGTTCCATATCAAATTTCAAATATATATTATAACGACCCTTCAAAATTGGAGTATATACCTTACATAAAATTTGTCTTGTAATTCAGTACATATCAAATCAATGTTTTTGAACTTGTTCAGATCTGCAAAGAACCCACTTCAAATTGAAGATAAATTGAACAAACAATCATTAAGGATAAAGTCAACTATTAGTCAAATCAATGTTTTTGGCATGTAAAAGAACTCATGTACTGAGCATTTTTAGCCATCTATTGATGCTTGGCATAAACAATCATTAAGGATAAAGTCATCTAATTGCAAAGAACATAAATTGAATCAAAAGGGTTTGTTCACTTGCTTTCAAAAAGAGCAACAACTGTTTCAAAGAAAGAATCATGGCAAAGTTCTCCAGAAAACATAGGAAATCGTTCCATGCTAGTCCTGAAACTCTGATCTAATTAAAATACAGTACCTAAGAGGATTCAATAGCTGGTTGGGTCACACCAACCTTCACTAACAGCTTACTAAGGGACTCTGGAGAGCATATATGGTACTTCACTTTTCCGGAAGGCAAAAGGAAGACCGCAGCCAATTCGAGCTTTTCTGAAGTAAGACTTGTGTTGTCCATAGTCTTACTAAGTACCTTCAGCATAAGCTTAATTGCCTCTTCTCTCGTGATGTCATCCTTATAGTCCTGCTTTAGCATTGATTGTGTTGTCCGATTGTTTGCCCTGATTGCTGCAGCCTTCCACTCGCTGTAGTTTCCACTTGGATTGCTCATATAGAGTTGGAAACCATAGTTTTTGTCCCATCCAGCAAAGAGAAACGAGACACCAAATGGGTGAAGTCCACCAAACTGTGTGTAGCCTTGTTTGGTGTCACAAAGAGATTGGACAAGTTGTTCAACATGCATTGATTCTTGGTAAGCAAAGGTGTATCGATTGGCTTGGACTCTGGCAGTGTTAATAAGGATGTTGGCATCAGACATTATCCCAGTCATAGCACAAGCTACATGATCATCAATCTTGTACATCTTTTTGGTAGATGTTGAGGTTTGAAGAAGCTAAGAAGTGACCTTTTTTTCACCGACTAAAACAACCCCATCTTTAGCCAATATCCCAATTGTTGATCCTGCATTTCCAATGGCCTCCATCGTGTACTCAACTTGGTAAAGGCGACCTACTGGCGAGAAGATTGTTGTGCGGCTACCATACCTTCGGGACATGTTGAGCAATCTGAAAAAGAAAAGAGAATCGAGTTTGCCTAGCGACCAAGAATATGAGAGTGCTGCAGTTACATTTAATATTTAAATTATAAATTTTAATTCTTTATATCCAAAACAACATAGATGCACACAAATAAGAGATTAAAAGTCCACAAATCACAATCTCTAAATCATTTAAACCAACAAAAACAAAACCCCCACCACTACTCAAACAAACCCAAAATCCAAACTTTTCAACCAAACCAGAGTCCAATTCTCATAATTCATAAATATCAAAACTTTCAACACCCTAGATATTTAAAAACCTCTAAACCTCCCCTGAATCTAGCATGATTTTGTAAAAGATAAAATACTGATTATTTTCCATGAAATCGAATACAAACCCAACAACTCGTTGATTTAAATTATATACAAAACCAAAATATATCCATATACAATTAGCAATGAACCAAACTAAATTAACTAAATTTTGTCAATCAATAAATGAATCCCATAAGCTTATAACACGATAATTAGTTTCCCAAAAACCTGAATTTGTACAAATAGAAAATGAAGTTTTTAAGCATATAGGAAAGGCATGAATTTATTTAAGAACCTATGTGAGTCCTTCCTCCATGAGCGATCTCTCTTCTTCGACGGAACCCATGATTACGAATGATGTCTCTCTGTTTTCTTCCTTTCTTCTTTGAGGGTTTGAAGATTCAAATGACGAAGTTGTTGATTGTTGATTGGAAGATAACGCAAGAAAGAAGCGAAAACAATTAACAATTGCCTCCTCAGATAACAAATCCAAATCCCCACCAGAAACAGAAAACAATTGTCTAAGATTCAGAGTTTCGTTGGAGAAACTGGGTCTGTATGAGTTGCGATTGAATAAAGGGAGAGGTAAGTGAGGTGGTAGAGGATGGTTCAGTGGAGGCATGCAGTGGGTCGATGAAGAGAGAGAGAAGATCTGTATTTGGGTTGAAGAGAGAAGATCAGACTATTAAATGAAAGGTTGGCGGTGGACAAAATAAGGGTATCAGGAATGAAGAGAGAGGTAAATTTTAGGAGGGAAAATTTGGGACAAGTAAAACAAAATGGAGGGCATTTTTGATAATTCAAACCCAAAAGTGACAAGTATAATCAAAAATAATTTTTTGGCTAAAAACAATAAAGCAATAAAATTTTTATTCATTTCCTGCAATTTCCTCAATTAAGAAACATGGATCCAATATATCGAAAGCGGAAACCAGACAATTATGATTCTACAAGAGATTTTTTTGGAGTCGCACCGATGGCTAGGATTTCCATGTACAAGGTGTTTGATATATCTTATTAGTTTAATTTCTTCCGATATCTTATAAAATAATTTTTTATTATATTTGTGAATTTTTTAGTTCATCATGATGGGCTTATCATATTCTATTAACAATATGAATTACTACGGTATTTATATACTTTCAAAAAGAAAAATTACATTATTTATATAGACATCTAGACAAAATAAAATGATAAATTGAAACAAAATTGGAATGACTTTAGAAGTTTGATCATGTAACAAATGATTTGAACATAAACCTTATGACCCAATTGAGTTCATATTAATTAATAAGAAAAAGTTTTGCAAAGTTAATTCCGAATCACATCAGGTTTGAGGTTTGATTAATATATTTGATAATTAAAAACTATAAAACAGAAAAAGATCCAACAAATTAATATATGAGGTCGAAACTCTTTCAATCTATATTTATAAACTTCGATCACCACCCAATATGGTTTGGTGGTAATAGAGCGTATTCATACATGATAATATCGCAGATTTGAGTAGCCATAAGCGGTATATATAAAAAAATAAAAAAATAAAAAATAATTCAATAATTCAAATACTCTGTTGATGACCCGAAATGTTTTCAATGGATGCTTTTACAAACACTAACCAAACATCTTAAAGTAAATAATCAATAAGTGTTATGGTCTAATTGAAAATTAATAAAAATTGATATATATATTTATTTTACTTTAACCATGTTTGAATTCATAATCCGGACACGAGATTTACCGCAACAAGTAGTTATGCAAATAAAACCATAAAAGCATAAAATAAAATTTAGAAGCAAGAAATGAAGCAACATGATCCAATATATCGAAAATAAAATTTAGAAGCAAGAAATGAAGCAACATGAATCCAATATATCGAAAACAGACAATTAAGATTCTCCCACAGATTTGTCGAGTCATGGTACTCATACATCATCAACAGCCGCTGGCAGTCGTGTTCAACGAATTACTTTGCATACGCAGAAGGAACCTGCTATTGGAGTCGCACCAATGACTAGGATTGCCCTGTACAAGGTGTTTGATATAGCTTATTGGTTTAATTTCTTCCAATATCTTATAAATAATTTTTGATTATATTTGTGAATTTTATAGTTCATCACGATGGGCTCATCATATTCTATTACCAATATGAATTATTACAGTGTTTATATACTTTCAAAAAAAACAAAAAAAAATTATGGTATTTATATAGACATCGAGGCAAAATAAAATGATAAGTTGAAACAAAATTAGAATGATTTTAGAAGTTTGATCATGTAATAAATGATTTGAGCATAAACCGTATGACCCAATTGAGTTCATATTAATTAATAAGAAAAAGTATTCCAAAGTTTATTCCGAATCACATCAGATTTGAGGTTTGATTAATATATATTTTCTTAACATCAATATTTTATAAAAAACCAAAAGGAGCCTAGCCAAAGAACACAAGAGACCCCGAACAAGCTACAGCCAAACACAAGCAAATAGCAACCAGCAAGCTAAGCGCCACTCCAAAACCAAATCACACAAAGCGGCTAAACGAAAAGAAAACCGAAACCCAATACAAAGACTATAAAACAGAAAAAGATCTATAAAACAGAAAAAGATCTAACAAATTAACGTATGAAGCCGAAACTCTTTTAATCTATATTTATAAACTTTGATTGCCACCCAATATGGTTTGGTGGTAATAAAGCTTATTCATGACAATATTGCAAATTCGAATAGCCACAACTTAATTAGTATATAAAAAAAAAAAATTCAATAATTCAAATACACAGTTGATGACCCGAATTGTTGTCAATGGATGCTTTTACAAGCACTAACCAAACACATCTAAAGTAAATAATCTATGAGTGTTATGATCTAATTGAAAATTAATAAAAATAGTTATCTTTACTTTAACCATGTTTGAATTCTTAATCTGGACCTGAGATTTACAGCAACAAGTAGTTATGCACATAAAACCATGCAAGCTTAAAATAAAATTTAGAACACTAGATTTACATGAAAAAACCTTTATTGTGGGAAAAAACCACGAAGACTCTTCGTCTCCAATTGTGGGAGAAAAAGGTTGATCTGTTCCAGCTAGGAGAAGGAGTGATGCCGGCAAGTTTTAAAGTGCTCCATGACCATGTAAGAAACTCCGAGAAATTGATTGCAGACGTTGGTAAGAGTGCAATAGGAAGAGTGGCTCCTGTTGATTCAGGATTTTGGTGGATTATATTACTTCGCGCGTACACAAAGTCTACAGGAGACTCTTCCTTGGCTGAAATGCCCAAATGCCAAAGGGGTATGCGCCTTATTCTGAGTTTGTGTCTCTCCGAAGGCTTTGTCACATTCCCAACTCTTCTATGTGCCGATGGATGCTGCATGATTGACCGTAGAATGGTTGGTTTGAGACATAAGTTGTAAATGTACATTTGATATGGACCTAATGATATTGAAAATGCATGTTCATGGACTCAATTATCATATCACATGCTGGTCTGCTTAATATTGAACCTATCTGGCTATAATACCAGGTTGTTATTGTTCAACTTTATTGATTCAATCAGGGCGTTTACAGGTATCCAATCGAGATACAGGCACTCTTCTTCATGGAATTAAGGTGTGCTTTTAGTTTTGCTTTAGCAAGATGTTGAGGGCTAGACCGGATAATTAAACGTCTTCACGCCTTAAGTTATCACATGCGCAGTTATTTTTTGCTCAATTTGAAGCTGCTTCATGACATATATAGGTATAAAACAGAGGAGTACTCTCATACTGCAGTTAACAAATTCAATGTGATGCCCGATTCTCTGCCAGATTGGGTGTTTGATTTGATCATGCCAAGTCACGGTGGCTACTTCATAGGCAATGTGAGTCCTGCAAGAATGGATTTTCGTTGGTTTTGCTTGGGAAATTGTGTGGCCATTTTGTCATCTTTAGCTACTCCTGAGCAAGCTTCAGCTATTAATGGATCCCATTGAATCGCGTTGGGAGGATCTGGTCTGTGAAATGCCATTGAAGATCTGTTATCCAGCTATAGAAATTTTTTTCGAGTGATACGTGTCTTAATGAGTGCATCCGATGCACCACTGTCAGATTCCAAGTTTTTTGAGATAGAAACTAAGGTCTCATTGGTCTTGTTGTAGGCCTTAATTGTTTTTTTTTTTTTGTTTGTTTCTTTATGTACATAGAACAAGTTTGGTGATGGTGTGAATGTATGATTTTTGTAATGTTAACCGTAGGATTTCTTTCCAGGTTTTGTGGTGATAGAATTAGAAAGAAGAAGATGATGATGAATAGAGATTAGATTTATTTATTTTAGGAAAATAGAAATCAAATACAGTACTCTTATTCATAGAATGAAGAATGAAGCAGTGTAGTAATCAAATACTCCATGGATTTCGTCTTCATCAATGGCGATGGAGCCATAGACCCATGGATCTCCATCGATGGAGATCCTTGCCACCACCACCGGTTACTCATATTTTTTTTTTTTTTTTTTTTTTTTTTTAATTTTTTTTTTTTGTTATTTGATCTCCACCGACCATAGGTGGAGATCATTCAATTTATTTTTAAAAAAAATTTCTCTATTGTTTAAAATTTTTAAATGAATTATTTTTTTTTAAAACTTATTTTATATTTATTTTTATTTTTTTTTTAATTTAGAATTTTCATTATTATTTTGGTATTTTGACAGTTAAACTTGGTCCAGTTAAGTTTGATCAAATTTGACTAATGACAGAGAGGTCAACTAATAGTCAACTAATAGTAGAGGGCTTTTTTACTGATTGTTCAAATCAAAGGGTTTGATTTGTCATTTGATCAAACGTCATAGGGTTATTTTAAAAAATATTTAATATTTTTTTTAAGGGGTACAAAGTACAATTGAAGAGGAGAACATTTAATTTTTTTTTTTTTTTTTGTTCCATAGGGTAGAAGATGTGAGATACTAAAATTATATATGATACTACAAATAGCATATATAGTTTGTATTCTTCACCGTATCATAACTTCCCATCTTTCTGTTTTGTTTGACAGAAACGGCATTGCTCAGTAGATATGTTTACATGCCTACAACACTTTAAAACAAAATATGAACTTTGTTTTTCTTTTTTCAAAGCTATGCTTTTTTAGAATTTTTAAGCTTATATGCTTGCAAAATGTTGGAGAGCTTGCAATTGTAATGTGGTGTGTTTATCTCTCTTCTTGCTGTTATCGGTAATATTAATTCCAGTGTGAATAAAGCTATAGCAATTGGTATTGACATTAAAACATCGTGTACTCAATTTTAGGGGCAAAAGATGAGTCTAGAGTTTGAGACAACTATATATTGAGATGGTGTTAGCGAGTCATAGCCAGGGCCCAGCCTTTGGGGTATGCCCATGAGGCAACCGTTTAGGGCCTTTAATTGTAAAGGGCTCTAAATTTTAAAATTTTAGTTTTTTTTAAAAAAAAAAATTATGAATTTATAAATATAATGTTGGAGGCCCCGCATTTTAAACAAAAACAATCAACAATTATAATTAAAGATCAAGCAGTATATAACTTAAAAGCCCACCGTTTATATATGTTTTTTTTTTCTTTCTTTTAAAAAGCCCAAAGATCAATACAAGAAATTTACCGGTGAAAAAATGGCTCACCAAAAACACAATTATCATTATTACAGTAGACAACGTATCAAATCCCTTTATCAGGCATTCGAAAAACAAATTGAAATCAAATTTAGGGTTTTTGAGAACTCTTTTAATAAGAAAATTCAAGCATGAATTCTCAAAAATCATGTAATTCGCTTGTTGAATAGTTGAATTCGTTATCGTTTCAAAGGTAATTGAATCTAACACTTCTTTTCCTTCTTCTTTTTTCGAAAAATCTTTTTTCGTTTTTTTTTTTTCCTAGTATGTTAGAATTTTGCTTGTTAGGGTTCGAATTTTGACACAGTTCAAATTTCGTGTCTGAATTTATAGTTTATCTGGTTTTTTTTTTTTTTCCCTTTAGAATTGAATGGAAAGACTGAAAGAGTAGAAATAAAATTTTATTTCGGTAACTTTCTATTTACTATTTTGTTGTGTTACGGACTTACGGTCATTATTTTGAGTTATTATATTGATTGTTATAAAGTAAACATATGTGGAGAGTTGAGGACCTCATTTTTACATTTCACCTCAGGCCCCCAAAATCTCAAGATCGGTCCTGGTCATAGCCAGTCAACTCGAGACAATTTCATCAAGGGTTGAGACAGGGCAGTGGCCTTCCTATTGATTCAAGTCGAGTATGGCAAAATCTGTAAGTCAAATCAGGGCGAGTCAAGCAAACTCAGTGGTGTTTGGATGATAATAATATTCAAAAAGTTTTTCCCATGATAGAATATAGATAGAGGCCACATTTGTTCTGCTACTGAATTGTTTACTGAAATTTTTTATTTTCCTAATTCGCTTTCCAATGGAGCGTAATTCTCTACTGATAATTAACTAGTGTGAGTTTCAATTAACTCTAGTCGATGAATATCACTAAGTTGGGGATGGCTAGCTAGTTTACAGCTCCGAAAGAGTCAAGCAAACACAAAATGTATTCACAAAAAAACGTGTTAGAACATTATTCTTTCAATACCGTAATTTGTGATAAACTTCTAGAGTGAGTTTTCAATACACCCAGACACCATTAACATCATTGCCACATAATGTAAGTTTAGTTATTCATAGCTGATGACGTAATATATATTAATGATCCTAATATACTCTACCTGCGCATAAAAAGGGGAGATAGTTTTTAACACACTTAGACATCATTAATATCATTACCAGTTTACCACATGACGTAAGTTTCTCATAGCACATAACACAATATCAATTATCCGAGAATATATTAAAGCAAAGTCTTCAAACAAGCAATTGTTGTTGCCGCTGTTGATGACCATCTTCAAACAATGAACTTGCATAGAATTTGTTGCAGACATCATGGCCATCTCAGGAAGAAGGTAAGGATGACTCAATAACATCTCAGCAGTCCATCGCTCCCTCGGATTTCTTGCAAAACACCTTGTCAAGAAATCTTTGCCCAAATTCGACATGTATTCTGGTATGTTGGGTTGTTGCATTACAAAAGCACATCCAGACTTCAAGTTTCTACTAACATCACCAACCCACCGCATAGCATGTTTTCCGGTAAGAGACCATATATCCAACCCCCATTCAATCTCTCCAAACAAAAAAGATTCCGGTAAAACAGAAGAAAAAAAAAAAAAAAAAAAAAAAAAAAAAAAATTATCAAAATAACAAAATTGAGTTAGCAACGTATTCTAAAATAGACTCCTAAATAAACTCAATGACAAAACAAAGTATACATCTGACATAACTTTCAAGTAGGGTTTACAAAACTTCCTTTTATAAAAATTTGTCAATTATTAAAGTTTTATATATATATATATATATATATATATATATTTAGTGAATAAATCATTGCTGGTGTATCTATCAATATATAAAAAAAGCTAATATACATAAATTTTTGTCAGACAAGATCTTGATCGTTTGGTAAGTAATAACATTCAACTTTGATTCTTTGGCTTGATAAATAACACATGTGGTAATACATCTCCTTTTCACATTGGAGGTAAGGGATTCGACTCGCACCATGCACATTTTACAAATACATATGTGAAGTAATATCTGATCTTATCAAGTTCCAACAGTCCTATTATAGTTATAATACTTCAAAAAAAAAAAAAAAAAAAAAAATCAAACATACCTAATTCATTTTCCCGACTGAATATTAGTTTTTTCTGATCAAAATTTTTGTGTTACATTTTCCTCAACACCATGTGAATCTTATTTAAGGAGTTGTGTAAAAAAAATAATAATAATAACTTTGTTTGATTTCAAAGTCAAGAAAAAAGAAACTCTTAAGGAATTATTTGGTAAACTTGTAAGAATTAAACAAAAACCTAGGACTAGTTTGATAATTAAAATTAAACAATTTTTTACACTTTGTTGAGTGGCTTTAGGTTGAGTTTGTCATCTCCCCAAATCCTGAATTACATAGTTTGTTTGTTTTTTGTGACTTCTTTTTGGGTAAATTTCAAGATTTCTCCATGCTTAAATCAATTTAAGAGTCCTAGATCTAGTTGGAGTCGGTTTTATATTTTTCTATTTAAACATAAATCCGAAAACTTTTTTTTTTTTTAAGCCGAAACGAATTGTTACCTTTAATTATTATTATTAATAAAACTGTTCCTTTAAGGTAAATCCTTGTCTTGGGCTCAAGAAAAAGTTGTTTCTAGCGCACATATTTTGATGTAGATCCCAATCCGGAGTTCATGTTAAATTTTCACTTTTTGGAAAATTTAGTAAATTTTCATTGTTTCAGTAGATTTTATTGTTATCTACATTTATCAAATATTAATAAAATCATCCACTTCAAATAATATTTATTGTGGATTTTGGTCATCTACTTGATTTTACTTCGTTACTATTGCAACCTAAACAATCAAACTAACTATCTCGTCAAAAGTTCTCATGATATAGACCGTTATGATTTGTTATATGGAGAATTAGGCATATGACCTAGTTTTAGATGAAATTAAAATCATGATTATTTCTTAATTAATAGCTACTTTGAGTTCTTCTTTGTCAGGTTGGGCAAATAATTTTTTTTCTTTCTAATTTTTATATTTAATTTATCGAATTACTGATCGTAGTTTGAAGAATTGATATACAAACAAGTTATATTTTGTTTCCAAAGTTTCTTTCACTTAGATTTTTGAAAGGTTTCTTGTCATTTTTGAAATCAATAATTTCGGTCAATGAACTTACACCTTTTAAAACACTATTTGGTTGAATTTGTAGCTTTTTTTATCACTTAACTAACCCAAATAATCCCTAATATCTCATTATGAGACAAATATACCATCCAAATTTTTGATAATTAAAAGAAAAAAAAAAACAGTTATAGTTCTTGAAAAAACAAATTCAAATTTTGTTTATAAGTAGATTTCAATAAATTTATCATTAAAAAAAAAAATCAAATCAAAATTAACTAAAACCTATTGATTTCATCAAGAATCAAGATACTTACTTTGTATTAAAATAATAAATCTCTTAAGACAGAATCGGTGTATGTGGTAGATTTCAATAAACTTATCATAAAAAAAATCAAATCAAAATTTATTAAAACCTATTGATTTCATCAAGAATCAAGATACTTACTTTGTACTAAAATAATAAATCTCTTAAGAGAGAACCAACGTGTGTGTTTATATATATCACAATACAATCAATAATGTTAGGATTCTTAATTTGAATCTCTAAAGATTTAATACGGTTTAAAAATTTAATAGCACTTTTTAAAGAGTGAGTTTTAATACTATTACCAAATTAATAACTTAAATTTTAATAGCATCTAAAGTGTGGATCTAGCAAAAATACCCTTAAACATACTCCCAAAAATAAGTTTAGCGTTTTTTTTTTTTTTTTGGACATTTTTTCGTGTTTTCCGGACTTAATTTGGTGTTTATGAGATTTTTAATAATTTCTCAGACTTTTTAATAGTTTACAAGACTTTCCAAAACTTCTTGTAGGTAGTTTCCAAAACTTATTTTTTTCAAAACAATTTTTTTTTTTTTTTGTCATCTTCTTCTTTGAAACCTCTGGTTTTTAACTACTTTCTCAACTGCAAGTGTTATTCTATTGCGGCAATGCCTTTCTCAATCTTAATTTCATTTGGTGTGTGAGATTATTTGGTAGGTTGAAGTTGAAGTTTGAACTGAACTATTACTTGGGATTAAAAAAAAAAAAAAAACTGAGATTGTTTAAGAATAATCGTTTGATTAATATTAATATTTCAGGTAGTACAATCTACATTTATTTATGTTTTAACTGATTTTTTTTTTTAATGACGGGTAATTTAGTCTTTTCTCTTGTGTCGATATTTTGGTTAGCCAACCTACCAGTCAAGTAGTCAACTATTTTCAGGACATGTCCGTTTAATTAATTAAAAGCTCAATTGCTTGAGAGAATTTTACACACACATATACAATCTTTCTACTATCAGTTCGTTCTGATATAAAATATATTAGAACGAAGAATGTGGACGAAAGATTATAGAGAAGCTTTAATAAATGCATACATTTTGAATCAAAGTATGTAAATCTAATAGTCCACATTCTTCGTCCTGAAATATTTTATATCATGACGAACTGACAATAGAAAAATTGCACACACATATATATATATACAGTCTTTCTATTATCAGTTCGAACTGAGAAAAGTTATATCAGTTCTTTGCATTTGGGCCATTAGATTTAACTTTTGTCAGTTCGAACTGATAATAGAAAGACTATATATATATATATATATAAGGAATGTTAGATACACTCTCCAAACCCACTCTCCATTTTCTTTTGACACTTGTCGTATATTGACTTTTTAGAAATAAGTTTTAGAGCAATCATTAATGAATTATTTTTGCATGTTATTTAAAATTCAAATCATCCACATCTTCCCAAATTGCCCTTCTTTTACACTAAATTGTCATTTCCAAATATGTGAGCAAAAATTTTCGAAGGTAAAATGGGTTGAATAATATTTATTAAATTTATTATATATATTTTTTAAAAAAAATAGCAAATATATTATTAACAATATTAAATTTATCAAAAGCAATAAACATCTACATCTTACGTTTTTTAGTATATTTGAGTTTTGATATTATTAATGAAATTTTAATTTTTTTTTAACTATATTTTTCAAATTGCGTAAAAATAATTACTTTATAAAATATGATGAACTTATGATAATATAGACAAAAACGATAATTTTTCAAGTATAAATAGTGTTTGTTATGATATTTTAGAAAATAAAAAAGAGGTATATATAATAATAAAATTATTAATATTTAAGAAAAGGACTATGACAATTTGGTGTAAACAAAAGGGTAATTCGGAAAGATATGATGGTTTGCATTGTATATAATATGTAAAAATAATTCATTAATGATGGTTCTAAAATTTATTTCAAAATAGTAAATAATGGACAGATGTCAAAAGGAGAAGAAAGAGTGGCTTGAGAGAGTGATTCTAGCGCTCATCTCTCTCTCTCTCTCTATATATATATATATATATATATATGTTCAAGTCAGTGCGCACTGATGTAAATATATGATGACACTGAATGTTCCACTCATTTTCCATGATTTGACTTAGTGTGTATACACTTATCAAAACTTCTCCATAATGAGTGGCTCATATTTAATGTCCTTATATATTTACATCAGTGCGCACTGGTATGAACGGGACCGTATATATATATATATATATATATATAATCTTTCTCCTGTCAGTTCGTCCTGATATAAAATATATCAATTCCTTGAATGTGGATCATTGGATTCAATTGCTTTGACCCAGTATGTATGCACTTGTCGGTGCTTCTTCATAATCTATGGTCATATTCAAGGAACTAATATATTTTACGGATAATATCATTTTAGTCCCTATATTTTAACATATTATCTATTTTGGTCCATGTCCTTCTAGTATTGACCATGTAAGTCCAAACGTTTTCAATTAATTCCTCTTCTAAACCCTACCATCCAATTCCGTCAGCAATTTTGAAACCGACGTTAATACAGCAAGGGTAAAATGGTAAAATCATCCTTACCCTTCTAGAATGTTGTATAAGAAGGGCAAAACTGTAACTTTATTTAAATTAAAATTTGATAAAATTAAAAAAACAAAAAAAACAAGTGGTTGAGATGTGATCATATCTCAAATACTGACACGTTATAAAACACTTTACAAAAACCTAACTCTAGTGGTTAAACTTCACAAATTTGAGATTGCTGTAGTTTTTCTTCAGAAACCACAACACCATAACCTTCAACCTTCGTGCCAAAAACAGTAAAGAACCCACCTTTTGTGACTGTTTTCACTTTTTTTTCACGTTCGTCTCCAAGTCGTGTGCAACGTCCTGAGTTCTAGACTTTCGTTTTTGGGAATACTTGCCTTTTGCTAGTAAGATTAGAAGGTTGTTGAGTTTAAGGTTAGTTTTTGAAAGAATGATGGATGATTTACTGTTTTGATTGATATTTGTTGCATGCAGTGTTGTTATATCTAGATTCTTTAAAGATTTCATCTAACTAAGGTTCTAGTGTATGAGAAATTGGGGGGTTTTTCCATTGAAAGGCAATTAAGTGTAATTCTTGGTTGTTGAAGTTGTTTTCTGTGTGTTATTACCTAAAATAGAGGAAATTTTCGAAAATAATTGATTTTCTTTTCTTAAACTGTCGGGTTCGAATCCCTTATGATTTATTTCTGCTCTTTTATGTTTGGTTGGATAACTATTTCATATTGAGTTTTCTGTTTCATTGTTGCATGTGTTATTGTGTTTCCAGTTTTTGCTTTCATTTTCGGACATAAGTATCTTTTTTGCTTGTTCAAAGTTGCATGTTTCGTTTTGTTTTGAGGATTCCATTAAGTATGTTTGTATATATGAGAGTGTTTTGGTGCAATGTGAATGAGTTTGCATGAAAATTGGTTTTTATGATCTGATTGCATTCCTATATGTTTTTGTGATAACCTGAGACCTTTTATTTTTTATTTTTTATGAGCTAATTATTTTTTTGATGATCTGATTGCATTCATATATATTTTTGTGATGACCTGATACCGTTTTTTTTTTTTTTTTGATGATCTGATTGCAATCATATATATTTTTGTAATGATCTGAAACCTCTTATATTTTTGTGATGACCTGACACTTATATATATATATATATATGATCTGATTGTATATATATATTTTTTTGATAATCTGATTGTATTCATATATATATTTGTGATGATACCTTTTATATTTTTGTGATGACCTGTTACCTTTTTTTTTTTTTTTTGATGATCTGATTGCAATCTTACATATTTTTGTGATGATCCGAAACCTCTTATATTTTTGTGATGACCTGATACTTTTATATATATATATATATGATTTGATTGTATTTATTTATTTTTTTTGTTAATCTGATTGTATTTATATATATTTTTGTGATAATCTAAAACCTTTTTTTTTTTTTTTCTGATGATCTGATTTTTTTTTTCACAAGTGACATAGATATTTTCATAGTAAATGTGAAATTTGGGACTGAGGTGGTTGAGGTAGGTCAGTGTGATTGTGATCATATAAGTCTTATTTCCTTGATTCGTGTAACAATTCATGAGCTTAGTGAAAAAGATGAAGTGCCTGACGAAAATTGCCTTGTTTGGATACACTTACCTTGGAGTGGTGAGAGAGTTCAGGTGAATAGTGATAGTGAGTTAATTGAGTTTTTTAAGGTGTTTGGGGATCATGGGTTAGGAGAAATAGTTTTTGAGTTAGAGAAAACATGTTATGTTCCAAGTCCTCTAGAAGGGTCAACTTCTAGACCCAATAAAGAGCCTGAAGTGTTAGATCACCAGGGTGGTTACCAAGCTTTGGGTTGGTGTGACTTTAAGGCTGAAATGTTGAATTATGATGGTGACAGTGAGAAAGATGATGATAAGGATGTTGAGGATAGTGAGGATGGTGAGGAAGAGGGTAGACAGGTTAATGAGGGACATAATATACAATATGATAAGGCCCTAGTATTTGAGGAAGAATATGTTGATGGGGATGATGACATATTAAAGGAGTGCATGGATTTATTTGAAGGGTATCAGTCGAAGTCTGATGATAAGTACTTTAGTGACTCAAAGCTTGAACCTAAACAAGTTAGGATTGCCAAGTTGATGAAAGGTATACCTTTCAAGAAAATGATAGGTTGTGAGATTAAATTTGAAGTAGGTCAGACATTTGACAATGCGGAGCAAATGAGAGAAGTATTCAGGGAGTATGCAATTCAAGAGAGGGTAGCTTTAAGTAGAGTTAAAAATGACCTTCTTAGACAGACCTACAAGTGCAAACAAGCTGGTTGTCCTTGGAGGGCACATGGTTCACGCCTCCTTGATAAAATGACACTCATGATTAAGACATTAGTTGATACACATGAATGCCATAGGATTTACAACAATAAAAAGGCTAGGGTAACGTGGATTGCCTTTAAGTTTGAGGACCTTGTAAGGAGAAATCCTAGTATTTGTGTTAAGGTGATAAGTGATCTATTAAGGGAGAAGTATAAGGTCTTGGTTGACAGTTAAAAGCTATATAAGGCCAAGAGACGAGCCTTAGAGGGGTTAGTAAAAGACCATGCTACATATTTTGGTAAATTGAGGAGATATGCTTGCATGGTCAACCAAAGTAACCCTGGATCAACCGTTCATATCTCCACCCAACAACCACATCCTACTTTTCATAGGATGTTTTTAAGTTTTGAAGCTCAAAAATTAGGTTTCCTAAAAGGCTGCAGGCCTTTTATTGGAGTAGATGGATGCCACTTAAAAGGCCCATATGGAGGAGTGCTACTTTCAGCGATGGCATGGGATGCAAACAGTGGGTTATTCCCACTGGCTGTTTGCATTTGTGAGAAGGAGATGCAATCTAGTTGGGAGTGGTTTTTACACAATTTGAAGATTCATCTCAAATACCCATCAGGCAGACCCTTGACTTTCATGTCCGACAGACAAAAAGGTGTCATTCATGCATTGCAGAAGCATTTTCCATTGGCAAATAGAAGGTAATTTGCTTTTTCATTTTCATTTTCGAAGTTATGTATATATCGTTGCATCTATAATATTTAGTACATGACATCAGGCAATTGCATCTATATGTCATTGCGTCTATAGCAGGCTGTTTAGTGTGGTCCAGGTGATCTCTGGCGTCTTTTCCTCAAGGGTTGTAGTGCAATTTCCTTAATGTTCAGTTTTGTTCAGTGTTGTTAGGAGTCAAGGATGGGTTGGAATGTATGTTGAGGCTTCGTTTTTTTTCTAGTCCTTTTGGCTCTTGACTAAGCTGTCGTTTCCATGTTCTGTTTCTGTTTTTTGGTGTAGGCTGAATTGTATTAATGTAGTGTGAGGTCCTTGCTATGGGTTGTTTGTGAATGGTTTTTGGACCGGTTACTTTTGGATTTATTGCCTCTTTTGGCTTTTAAAAAAAATATGCTGCTTCAAAAAAATAATAATAATATATAATAAAAAAATTCTATAATAATTAGAAATGAAATAGTTTGCTTACAAAGTAATAGAAAATAAATTAAAAAGGGGTTGCTGGCATTTTATTAGGGCAGTTTCAATAGTCTTTAAAGATGATATTAAATTCAACACGACTGAAGCCATCAAATATGCATGCATATATCTGTCAATTATTCCCTTTTGCATTTTCCATATTTTCATCAACATTTATTCAACTTTAAAAAGGAATAACATGTGATTCATAGTATGCCATTGTAATTTACATGCCATTGTTTTTTTTTTTTTTTTTTTCCAGATTTTATTACATTGTAATTTACATGCCATTGGTTTTTTTTTTTTTTTTTTCAGATTTTATTACAGCTTCTGATTAATTAGTCCAATGATGAATAGCAATTACATCTTTAATTTCCAATTGGCAGGTACTGTGCTAGGCATATATATGCCAACTTCAGACTAACCTACAAGGGTGACCATTTCAAGAAATTGTTTTGGAGAGCTAGCCGAAGCTCGAATGTGTTCGACTTCAAAGAGGCAATGGATGAGATTGGTGGTATAAACCATGCAGCCAAGAGTTGGTTACAAGAAATTGAACCAAAGCATTGGTCTAGGTATGCTTATGACCAAACAATTAGGTGTGACCATGTCACCAACAATATGACCGAAGCCTTTAATAGCATGCTAGGTACCCATAGAGCTTCTTCTTACTTAGATTTGCTTGAATTTATTAGAAGGATGGTTATGAGGAAATTCCAAGATAGAAAGGAGGATTGTGAGCAATGGAATTCAGTTTTGCCACCAAGGGTGAACGCAAAAATATTAAAGAGTAGTAAAGAAAGTAGGGTGTTGACAATTATAGCTGCTGGGAATATGGAGTATGAGATTTTAGGTCCAAAAGAGGGATATACTGTTAAACTTGGTGAGTATAGTTGTCAGTGTGGTAGTTGGCAAATGAGTGAGATTCCTTGTAGTCATGCAATGGCTGCCATAAGCCACCATTGTGGGAAGGATGTAGTGAAGGATAAGGTAACTGCATATGTCCATCAAAGTTTGACTAAGAGTGCCTACATACAGACTTATAATGGAATGATCCACTCAATTCCTGATAAAAAGAGCTGGCCAGAAGTCCCTGCCTGTATTCTAGTTGAAGGTCAAACTGAACACATAGATCCACCCCCTTGAACGGTGCAACCTGGAAGGCCTAAGATTCTGAGGAAGAGAGAACCGGGTGAGGGCCCTAAAGGAGGAAAGTCTGAAACTCTGACATGCAAAATTTGTAACCAAGTTGGTCACAACAAAAGAACATGCAAAAGTGAGAAAAAAAAAGTATGACATAACAAATTTCTTCATCTAATTCTTTTAGATTCATTTTTTCAAACTTGTTAATCTAATTCTTTTTTTTTTTTTAATTTCTTTTTTTTTTTACAAAAAAATGGAACTCCATTACAACCTCTTCTTCACATCAACCAATCCAACAACAATTAACCTTTGAACAGTCATCTTCACGAACATGTAGAAGTAAGAAAAAAAAGGTATGGCATCACAAATTTCTTCATCTAATTCTTCTAGATTCATTTTTTCTAACTTGTTAATCTACTTTTAACAGAAAAATGGAACCTCCACTACAACCTCTTCTTCACATCAACCAATCCAACAACAATCAACATTTAAACAGTTATCTTCATGAACATGCAAAAGTAAGAAAAAAAAGGTATGATATCACAAATTTCTTCATCTAATTTTTCTAGATTCATTTTTTCTAACTTGTTAATCTAATTCATTTTTTTTTCTTTTTACAGAATACTAGAACCTCCACTACAACATCATCTTCACATCAACCAATCCAACAACAATCAACCTTTGAAGAGTTATCTTCACAGCCACCACCAACCCAGACTCAAACGCAAATGGACTTCGACTAATGGAAGACAGCAGCAGCACCACCAGCATTTCTTGGTTAAACAAACTCTAGTTTTATTTTAAATCTTTAAAGCTGAATTCTACTTCATTTTGTCACATGCCTATTTTTTGTTTAAATGTGTGGTCTTGTTGCTAGCATTTTTTTAATTATGGTTTGTAAACCATTAGATATGCTGATTTTTGATTTTTGAATGTGCTAGCACACACACCATGTAGATAGTTGGCAGTTATTGGCTGTGATTTTGTTATGCATTGTTATACAATGTAAGAAAATTATGAACTCTAACTACTTTTTATTTATGCTTATGCTTTACTAATGATTACATTCTATGATTGCTTGTAATACTAAATACAAACACTGTCATTGTTACACCAAACAACACCATGTTAACTAGCCACATTAGCCTTGACCCTCCTTGTGTAGACTCTAGGGTATGCATTCTCCCATGAATGTTAGTTTCCAAATTATGCATCCTTACATGTAAGCATTCTAGGTGCTGCACCCTTTGCCATAAAGTATCCAATGTCTGCATTACATTTCTCATTTCTTGTTGAACCTGAAAATTTTCTCTACCATCATATCTTTGTGAACTGATTCCAATGAATTCCAATGAAAATTTTCTTGTTGAATTCTTCATTGTCAGAATCCCAAAATTTATAGAAATTGCATTTTCCTCTCTCGCAAAAGAAATACAGCGGCTTTAATCCCACATGAGCATTTTCAGTTTTTGAATTTGATTATCTCGCCATTGATGGCCATTGTTGAGCTTGATGATGTCTCTATGATTGTGCTTGATGCTCTTGATTTGTGTTGTTTGTAAATGCTTGATATTGCTGTGGTTGGTTGATAGTAGCAGAAAATTAGAAGAAAATGTATGAATATAGTGAATGAGTTTGTTAGAGCAATGTGAATGAGTTGTATGAAATGAGAGTGTGTGAGTTGTTTGGAATTTATTGTGCAGGTGCAGGGGTTTTTATAAGGAAAAAAAATGAAAGAGTTGTTGCTTTACTTGTAACGGTCAGATTTTATGTAGGGAAAATAACAAGGGCATAATGGTCATTTTTGTTTATGCACATGTCAGAATTTATGTAGGGAAATTAATAAGGGTATAATGGTCATTTCGGTTTCTACACATGTCAAATTTTATGTAGGGAAAATAATAAGGGTATAATGGTCATTTTGGTTTCTATACATGTCAGATTCTATGTTTTTAACGGAAAAGATAACAAAAGGACCTGTATGGCTAATACTAGAACGACGGGGACCAAAATGGATAATATGGTAAATTATAGGTACTAAAATGATATTTTTCCTATATTTTATATCAAAACGAACCGACAAAAGAAGGACTATATATATATATATATATATATATATATATATATAACGTGAGTCTCTTATAAGGATCCCTTATTTTAATTTCGGTAAGGACCACTATGAAATCATATCGATTTGAATGAATCTGAACCTGAGTTTTTTTGTGGATAATAAGTTCATTGAAATCTACCTATGAATAAAATTTGAGAATTTTTCAAGCACTAAAACTATTTTTCTTGAATTTTCTATATTTTGAATATTTTTCCGATGCCTTCATATTTGAAATAATCGGGATAAATAATTCTAGTATTTGAACATTTCTCAAATTTTGCTCATAGGTAGATTTCAATGAACTTATTATCCACGAAAAAAATTCAAATCAAAATTCATTCAAATCGACATTATTACCGAAATTAAAATAATGGATCCTTTATGAGAAACTCACTCATATATATATATATATATATATATATTTATGGGAAGTTAGTGCAATTTTCCTAGATAACAATATAGAAAAGGTTTTTTATTTCATTTTTTATTTTTCAAAAGAATTCATTCTTTATATAATGTTTTCTCTAAATAAAGACAGCTACCGTACATTCCTATGATATGCACCTCTCTTTACACATTAACGGTGAGAGTTCGAGTTTTATCATGTGTATTCTTAAAGTATGTGTTAGAAATTATCTCCCTAATAACATGAGGGTAGGTATCCGAATTATAGCAGGTCTCAACAGATCCCTAACCAGTTCGATATCAAATTTCAAATATATACTATCACGACCCTTCAAAATTGGAGTATATACCTCACAGAAAATTTGTCTTGTAATTCAATACATATCAAATCAATGTTTTTGAACCTGTTCAAATCTGCAAAGAACCCACTTCAAATTGAAGATAAATTGAACAAACATTGATTCCGAGTTGCATTCCAATTGACGGTTGTATTTGAAGTTACATGTCATGAAAAACAAGCTTCGATACAAGCTAAAATAATCATTCATGGGAACAAATCTTCCCAATAACAACCTATCCACACTAATAGCATGCCTAGCCATAGGAAATAAGCCAAACTAAAAATGCTGTGTGATCAAGAATAATCATAGGAAGCCAAATAACAAAATCCATCAACCGGATTAAACATCATTTAAGAGAGGAACCACATAATCTCAACTAGCTTTTATTATTTCTCAACAATTAACTTAATCTTACGACAAGTCAAGAAATTAACATAATATTACTCATTAGGCTCAGTTCAATTATATACTTGTACACCTATACTACTCATTAGGCTCAATTCAATTACATTTAATATTTTTTTTTTTGAAAGACCTCTTGGTATGCAAAAGAACTCATGTACTAGGCATTTTTAGCCATCTATTAATGCTTGGTACAAACAATCATTAAGGATAAAGTCATCTAATTGCAAAGAACATAAATTGAATCAAAAGGGTTTGTTCACTTGCTTTCGAAAAGAGCAGCAACTGTTTCATAGAAAGAATCATGACAAAGTTCTCCAGAAAACACACGAAATCGTTCCATGCTAGTCCTGAAACTCTGATCTAATTGAAATATAGTACCTAAGAGGATTCAGTAGTTGGCTGGGTCACACCAACCTTCACTAACAGCTTACTAAGGGACTCTGGAGAGCATATATGGTACTTCACTTTTCCTGAAAGCAAAAGGAAAACCTCAACCAATTCAAGCTTTTCCGAAGTAAGACTTGTGTTGTCCATAGTCTTACTAAGCACCTTCAGCACAAGCTTAACTGCCTCTTCTCTCGTGATGTCATCCTTATAGTCCTGCTTTAGCATTGATTGTGCTGTCCGGTTGTTTGCCCTAATCGCTGCAGCCTTCCACCCGCTGTAGTTTCCACTTGGATTGCTCATATAGAGTTGGAAACCATAGTTTTTGTCCCATCTAGCTAAGAGAAACGAGACACCAAATGGGCGAAGTCCACCAAACTGTGTGTAGCCTTGTTTGGTGTCACAAAGAGATTGGACAAGTTATTCAACATGCATTGATTCTTGGTAAGCAAAGGTGTATCGCTAGGCTTGGACTCTAGCAGTGTTAATAAGGATGTTGGCATCAGACATTATCCCAGCCACAGCACATGCTACATGATCATCAATCTTGTACATCTTTTCGGTAGATGTTGAGGTTTGAAGAAGCTTGGAAGTGACCTTTTTTTCACCAACTAAAACAATCCCATCTTTAGCCAATATCCCAATTGTTGATCATGCATTTCCAATGGCCTCCATCGCGTACTCAACTTGGTAAAGGCGACCTTCTGGCGAGAAGATTGTTGAGCAGCTACCATACCTTCGAGACATGTTGAGCAATCTAAAAAAGAAAAGAGAATCGAGTTTGCCTGGTGATCAAGAATATGATAGTGCTGCAGTTACATTTAATATTTAAATTACAAATTTTAATTCTTTATATCCAAAACAACATAGATGCACACAAATTAGAGATTAAAAGTCCACAAATCACAATCTCTAAATCATTTAAACCAACAAAAACAGAACCCCCACGACTACTCAAACAAACCCAAAATCCAAACTTTTCAACCAAACCAGAATCCAATTCTCATAATTCATAAATATCAAAACTTTCAACACCCTAGATATTTAAAAACCTCTAAACCTCCCCTGAATCTAGCACGATTTTGTAAAAGATAAAATACAGATTATTTTCCATGAAATCGAATACAAACCCAACAACTCGTTGATTTAAATTATATACAAAACCAAAATATATCTATATACAATTAGCAATGAACCAAACTAAATTAACTAAATTTTGTCAATCAATAAATGAATCCCATAAGCTTATAACACGATAATTATTGAATATTTTTACTTTTCCAGAAAACCTAAATTTGTACAAATAGAAAATGGAGTTTTTAAACATATAGGAAAGGCTTGAATTTATTTAAGAACCTATGTGAGTCCTTCCTCCATGAGCGATCTCTCTTCTTCGACGGAACCCATGATTACGAATGATGTCTCTCTGTTTTCTTCCTTTCTTCTTTGAGGGTTTGAAGATTCAAATGATGAAGTCGTTGATTGATGATTCGAAGATAACGCAAGAAAGAAGCGAAAACAATCAACAATTGCCTCCTCAGATAACAAATCCAAATCCCTACTAGAAACAGAAAACAGTTGTCTCAGATTCGGAGTTTCGTTGGAGAAACCGGGTCTGTATGAGTTGCGATTGAAAAAAGGGAGAGGTAAGTGAGGTGGTAGAGGATTGTTCAGTGGAGGCGTGCAGTGGGTCGATGAAGAGAGAGAGAGAAGATCTGTATTTGGGTTGAAGAGAGAAGATCGGATTTTGAAATGAAATGTTGGCGGTGGACAAAATAAGGGTATCAGGAATGAAGAGAAAGGTAAATTTTAGGATGGAAAATTTGGGACAAGTAAAACAAAATGGAGGGCATTTTTGATAATTCAAACCTAAAAGTGACAAGTATAATCAAAAATAATTTTTTTGCTAAAAACAATAAAGCAATAAAATTTTTATTCATTTCCTGCAATTTCCTCAATTAAGAAACATGGATCCAATATATCGAAAGCAGAAAGCAGACAATTATGATTCTACAAGAGATTTTTTTGGAGTCGCACCAATGGCTAGGATTTCCATGTACAAGGTGTTTGCTATATCTTATTAGTTTAATTTCTTCCGATATCTTATAAAATAATTTTTTATTATATTGTGAATTTTGTAGTTCATCATGATGGGCTTATCATATTCTATTACCAATATGAATTACTACGGTATTTATATACTTTCAAAAAAAAAAATTACATTATTTATATAGACATCTAGACAAAATAAAATGATAAATTGAAACAAAATTGGAATGACTTTAGAAGTTTGATCATGTAACAAATAATTTGAACATAAACCTTATGACCCAATTGAGTTCATATTAATTAATAAGAAAAAGTTTTGCAAAGTTTATTCCGAAACACATCATTGATTAATATATTTGATAATTAAAAACTATAAAACAGAAAAAGATCCAACAAATTAACATATGAGGTCGAAACTCTTTCAATCTATATTTGTAAACTTCGATTACCACCCAATATGGTTTGGTGGTAATAAAGTGTATTCATGTATGATAATATTACAGATTTGAGTAGCCATAAGCGGTATATATAAAAAAATAAAAAATAAAAAAATAAAAAAATAAAAAATTCAATAATTCAAATACTCTGTTGATGACCCGAAATGTTTTCAATGGATGCTTTTACAAACACTAACCAAACATCTTAAAGCAAATAATCAATGAGTGTTATGATCTAATTGAAAATTAATAAAATTTGATATATATTTATTTTACTTTAACCGTGTTTGAATTCATAATCCGGACACGAGATTTACCGCAACAGGTAGTTATGCAAATAAAACCATAAAAGCATAAAATAAAATTTAGAAGCAAGAAATGAAGCTACATGGATCCAATAGATAGAAAATAAAATTTAGAAGCAAGAAATGAAGCAACATGAATCCAATATATCGAAAACAGACAATTAAGATTCTCCCAGAGATTTGTTGGGTCATGGTACTCATACATCATCAACAGCCGCTGGCAGTCGTGTTCAACGAATTACTTTGCATACGCAGAAGGAACCTGCTATTGGAGTCGCACCAATGGCTAGGATTGCCCTGTACAAGGTGTTTGATATATCTTATTGGTTTAATTTCTTCCAATATCTTATAAATAATTTTTGATTATATTTGTGAATTTTGTAGTTCATCACGATGGGCTCATCATATTCTATTACCAATATGAATTATTACAGTGTTTATATAATTTCAAAAAAAAAATTATTACAGTATTTATATAGACATCGAGACAAAATAAAATGATAAGTTGAAACAAAATTAGAATGATTTTAGAAGTTTGATCATGTAATAAATTATTTGAACATAAACCGTATGACCCAATTGAGTTCATAATAATTAATAAGAAAAAGTATTCCAAAGTTTATTCCTAATCACATCAGATTTGAGGTTGGATTAATATATATCTTTTTAACATCAATATTTTATAAAAAAAAATCCAAAAGGAGCCTAGCCAATGAACTCAAGAGACCCGAACAAGCTACAGCCAAACACAAGCAAACAGAAACCAGCAAGCTAAACCCCACTCCAAAACCAAATTACACAAAGCGGCTAAACGAAAAGAAAACCGAAACCCAATACAAGACTATAAAACAGAAAAAGATCCAACAAATTAACGTATGAAGTCGAAACTCTTTTAATTTGTATTTATAAACTTTGATCGCCACCCAATATGGTTTGGTGGTAGTAAAGCTTATTCATGACAATATTGCAAATGGGGTAAAAAATTAAATAGCACTTTTTTGGAGTGGTCTAGTGCAAATAGCACCACATTAATAAGTGTTGTTTAAATAGCACCAAAAATGGTATTGAGACTAAAATACCCCCACTTTTACTTTTGTCCATTTTAATTTTCATTTTCAATTTTCAATTTCCCTTACTTTGTCCAAACAGTTGTCTCTTTACTTCCACCATCACCGTCCAAGCTTCCATTTCAGAATTTGTTCTTTATTCCACCATCACCATCAAATCTTCCATTTCAGAATTCATTCTTTCTTCCACTATCACTGTCCAGTCTCCTTTCTTCCACCATCACCGTCCAAGACTTCGACGGCACCCACAAGACTCCGTTGACATGTCGACGAGAGTTCTCTAGTTTCAATTGAAGGTATTTTAGTTAGGGTTTTGTTTTCAACTTTGATTTTGTTGATTTTCCAAAACGTTTTTCGTTTGGTTGATTTCGATTTAGTTTTGATGATGTTTTGTTGTTTGCGTCTGAATGTCGATTCATATTTAGTTTGAATTAGAATTTTGATTTTTTTTTTTTTTTGTTATTTTGCTTTGAATTTGTGTTGTTGTTTGGTAGATTTCCATTTTGTTACTTTGCTTTGAATTTGTTTTGTTGTTTGGTAGATTTCGATTCTTTTTATTAAAAAAAAAAAAAAAAGAATTTGAATGGTGGTGTTGGTGGGTTAGGGTTTTTTGATTTGGAGAAGATGATGAACAATATTATTCACAATTAGGGATTTTTTTAGAAGTATCAGCCTTTTGTCGAGACTTAATTATGTTTTTCGAGATTTATTATATAGTTTGCGAGACTTATATGGTTTGTGAGGATTATATCAACGAGCTTATCAAGAGGATGAACTAGGTTTCTTCTCAAATATTTTTGGTTTGAAGTAATTTGATGGTCTATATATAAATATATATATATATATATATATATTTAATGTTTTTTCTATCTTACCAGCTAAGTAGAATTTGAAGGAGAATAAATTTGCAATGTTGTTTTGACCATCCAAAGTTTACATTTGATATTTTTGTCTAGGAAGTAAGGTTGATCTTTTTACCTATATGAAGAAATTGATCTTTTTGGTATAAAGGATTCTATTGATTGAAATTTGCAAGATACAATTGCTATGTGACTCTGCCCTTGTAAACGTGACAGTGATCCAATTTCAGTTTTGCAATCAACAAACCATGAAGGTTCATTCATTCAAAAAATATATAGTTTGCGCAATTGAAGTTCAATGTTGATGGGGCTAGTAGTTTTATGGAGGGGCGTGCATGTATAGGTGGGGTTCTCCGCAATTCCAAAGGAGATGTCATGGTTTGAGTTTAGGGTTGGGTGGCCTCTATTTTCTTTTGCTGCTGCTGTGGTGGTTTTTGGTCTACTGGTTTTGTTTGTTGTTTGTTTGGCTTTGCTTTGCTTTGTTTGCGGGGTGTGGCTTGTCTACCCTGATTTGTCTTGTTTTCCAGAAACAATTGTTTTATTGGAGACTTGCAATGCTATGTAGTTAAGATTGTATGTTTTGTTTGTATTATTATATATGCATATGGTGAATCTTAAGAGGCAACTGAAAACTCCCATGTTCGATTGGTACGATGGAACAATCACTCGTCATAGTAATTGAATTATATATACAAATGGTGTATTTATAATGAATTATATTGTGTTTGACAAGGAATTGAATTTGTTGATTATTTTTGAATGGTTATGTTGAATGGAATTGACATGGACTATATGTTGGATGTGTTTATAATGAATAATGAATTATGTTATGTTTCCCGTAAGTATGATCCAGGGATGAATTATGTTGATTATTTTTAAATGGTTATGTTGGATAGAATTGACATGGATTATATGTGTGACTGTGTTTATAATGGATGGAATTGAATGATTATTATATTTTTGAATGGAATTGAATGATTATTTTTTTGATTATTATAAGTCTCTAATTAATTATATTCGAGACCTATTATAATATTGTCGAGACTTATTGTATATTCGAGGCTTATTCAGAACATTCGCGACTTATTACAATAATTTCGAGACTTATTCGGAACATTCGAGACTTATATCAATAATTTCGAGACTTGAATATGCCTTTTCGAGACTTATATATGTATTTTCGAGACTTATTTGGCACATTCGAGACTTATTTGCTTCATTCGAGACTTACTGGGAGCAAATGTCATTTTGTATTACAAACCTTTTATCATACACTTACGAATTTTATAATGCAACATAACACCTACTAACCATCCACTTACAAATTATAAACCAAGAATTGTAAGGCCCAGCTCTCTACATCCATGCAATGATTTAAACAACAAAGTTTCATCACTCTCTACATTCCACAAACGAACAAAATAAGAAAAACAAAAGGTGGACTGATAAAAAGTGAACATCGATAGCTATAACTAACTAACCTCTGCATGAAGCTTCTGGTTTTCAGCTTGCAATGCATCATTATCTGCCTTGAATATATGATATGCTGGACACAAATGTCATCCTATATTACAAACCTATACACCTACAATAATGAAAACTTTATAATGCAACATAACACCTACTAACCATACACATGCAAATTACAAACCAAAAAAAGTCATTTAGCTTTTACAAATAATAAAGAAATGTCGATACATAAAAACTTGAAAATACGATTAAGGATAATGGAAGCATTACAGTCATCCAGAAAGTGAGATAAAGTATAATAAATTAATTACAAACATTACAATCATCCAAGGAATTCATCCTTTTTTGGGCAAGTTTTTTTGTTGTGCCCGATTTCATGGCACAAACTACAGTTCTGACGGTAAGTATCTAGAATGGTACTACTGGTACTGGGGCCCGGATTTAGGCACTACCGTGAATTGTGACCTTGTGTTCCGCATTTTGTACATTTTTGTTTACTAGGCCTCTCGGAGGCAGAGGTGGAGGCAAATCGAGTTCTTCGGGGCCGACCAGATTATGTATGGATATCAGACGTTAAGATGACCTGATCGTTGATGTCTTCTGGAACTACCCGACCAGATTGTGTGTGTTTCTACGGGATTTTGATTCATTTCAATGTCATCACCTTTGACACATTCTTTGCATCTTCTTTTAACAAGTGTAACACACACTTTCAGAATTACCTTATCTTCCCCTAGTAGAAACTGAACGTCATCATCATCCGCTATCATAGTGCGACATATACTGTCTGGACCAACAGATATTGATTGTATGTCAATTTCATACCTGTTCGGATCATATTTCACAATGGCCTTTACAACCCCCAACAGTTCTTCATATGTCAAATTCTTCCAGACATGTACACCTTTATTAACGGCACCGACATATCTCTGTCTTCCATCGGGTAGTTCATTCCATCGTTCATTATATGATATCAATATTCTAACACGATCCATCGTCCTGGAAAAAAGTAACACTATCAAAAAACCATATGAAAACTAGTCAAAAAAATTACTGTCAAACTAATTCATCCCAGTAAGTCTAGAATTTTTCCATTTAAATCTCAAAATTGATATAAATAAGTCTCGATAAAGGTATAAATAAGTCTCGATAATATATACATAGATATCCAACATTATATAAGTCTCGATTATAGAATAAAAATATGTCCCGAAAATAACAACGTTAAGTCTCAAAAAAATCAAATAAGTCTCGAAAAACAAACACTATTCCAGCAAATCAGATCGAAATGGAGAATTATCTTCAGTTCAGCATAAACATCTAACAAATTGAAAGTGCAAGTTTCCAGACCATAACTAAATAAAATGCCATTCATGAGTTTGTCAACTACTTTATAGAGAAAATTTACCTTATCAACTCTTCCAATATTCCAAATAGCTTGTCTAGATCTAAAATTAAAAATGGAGAAATTTCATTAGTTCAACATAAATATCTAACAAATTGAAAGTGCAACCTTGAAGACCAAAACTGAAAAAAAAATTCTAACAAATGAACGAGTTTCTCAACTAGTTTATTGTTCAAATTTACCTTCCAAAAATCCAATTAACTTGTTTGAATCTGAAATTACTGCAGGAAATTACTCTTCAAACCTGGGTGGAAGAATGGGCTGTCAAATGGAAGAAAGGAGAGGAAGAACTTGGGTCGACTTTGATTGAAAACTGGAAATGGAAGAATGAGCTGAAACCTAGGTCACGATTTGGTTGAAAAGTGAAGATGGAAGAATGCATTGTGTCTTGGAAGAAAGGAGTTCACTGTTCGGACAAAGTGAGGGAAAATGAAAATTGAAAATAAAAAATGAAGTGGACAAAAGTAAAAGTGGGGGCATTTTGGTCTGAATTCCCTTTTTGGTGCTAAGAAAACTAGACTTAGTAATGTGGAGATAGTTGCACAAGTCTTAAGTTTAAAAAGTGATACTTTGCCTCATTCCCTCTATTGCAAATTCAAATAGCCACAACTTAATTGGTATATAAAAAAAAAAAAAAAAAAAAATTCAATAATTCAAATACACCGTTGATGACCCGAAATGTTCCCAATGGATGCTTTTACAAGCACTAACCAAACACATCTAAAGTAAATAATCTATGAGTGTTATGATCTAATTGAAAATTAATAAAAATCGTTATCTTTACTTTAACCATGTTTGAATTCTTAATCCGGACCTGAGATTTACAGCAACAAGTAGTTATGCAAATAAAACCATGCAAGCTTAAAATAAATTTAGAACACTAGATTTACGTGAAAAAACCTTTATTGTGGGAAAAAAAAACGAAGACTCTTCGTCTCCAATTGTGGGAGAAAAAGGTTGATCTGTTCCAGCTAAGAGAAGGAGTGATGCCGACAAGTTTTAAAGTGCTCCATGACCCTGTAAGAAACTCCGAGAAATTAATTGCAGACGTTGGTAAGAGTGCAATAGGAAGAGTGGCTCCTGTTGATTCAGGATTTTGGTGGATTATATTACTTCGCGCGTACACAAAGTCTACAGGAGACTCTTCCTTGGCTGAAATCCCCGAATGCCAAAGGGGTATGCGCCTTATTCTGAGTTTGTGTCTATCCGAAGGCTTTGTCACATTCCCAATTCTTCTATGTGCCGATGGATGCTGCATGATTGACCGTAGAATGGTTGGTTTGAGACAATTTCTTCTCTTTTTTTTTTCAAATTTCTGTGCATTAGTTTTTTAGCTGTTCTTGGTCGGTTCCCAATTTTGTGACATAAGTTGTAAATGCACATTTGATATGGACCTAATGATATTGAAAATGCATGTTCATGGACTCAATTATCATATCACATGCTGGTCTGCTTAATATTGAACCTTTTTGGCTATAATACCAGGTTATTATTGTTCAACTTTATTGATTCAATCAGGGCGTTTACGGGTATCCAATCGAGATACAGGCACTCTTCTTCATGGAATTAAGGTGTGCTCTTAGTTTTGCTTAAGTAAGATGTTGAGGGCTAGACCGGATAGTTAAACGTCTTTACGCCTTAAGCTATCACATGCGCAGGTATTTTTTGCTCAATTTGAAGCAGCTTCATGACATATATAGGTATAAAACAGAGGAGTACTGTCATACTGCAGTTAACAAATTCAATGTAATGCCCGATTCTCTGCCAGATTGGGTGTTTGATTTGATCATGCCAAGTCACGGTGGCTACTTCATAGGCAATGTGAGTCCTGCAAGAATGGATTTTCGTTGGTTTTGCTTGGGAAATTGTGTGGTCATTTTGTCATCTTTAGCTACTCCTGAGCAAGCTTCAGCTATTAATGGATCCCATTGAATCGCGTTGGGAGGAGCTGGTCGGTGAAATGCCATTGAAGATCTGTTATCCAGCAATAGAAATTTTTTTGAGTGATACGTGTCTTAATGAGTGCATCCGATGCACCACTGTCAGATTCCAAGTTTTTTGAGATAGAAACTAAGGTCTCATTGGTCTTGTTGTAGGCCTTAATTGTTTTTTTTTTTTTTGTTTTTTGTTTTTTATGTACATAGAACAAGTTTGGTGATGGTATGGATGTATGATTTTTGTAATGTTAACTGTAGGATTTCTTTCCAGGTTTTGTGGTGATAGAATTAGATGTTGAATGTTAAACTTGCCACAAGTCAGCCACCCTCCAGCAAAACCACTTCTAGAAGCCAACATTGTTGACTCTCCTCCACCGTCCAAACTCATCAACAACCATCTCCCAACTCCCTTCTTCCCAACTGCCATCTTCCAACCAAGTTTGAATTTGCTGGTTTTGCATTTATTTTTGTTTGTCTTTAATCTCATCTCAGTTCCCTATATAAAGGGACTCAGATTGTGTTGTAAAATCAGTGGAGTGGTGTAAGAAAATTTCAAGAAAGAAATAAAGAAAAAGCTTCTCCGTTTTTTAGTGTTACAATCTCTCTCAGAGGTGCACCACAAGTGACCTCAACATTCCCATTCCACCAATAGTGGTATCAGAGCCCAGGAGAGCCGGAAACTTGAAGAACAGAGGCCAAAAGCAAATTGGCCCAGAAATCAAAGTACTCAAAATATAAATTTGAGCATACTAGTGTGTTCTATTTGTCTCAAGGAGTGCATCGGTGAAAATTTCATCGAAATCGGAGTTAAAGAGAGGTGTCACGCGCCGTTTGAAGTTGGAGAGTGTACCCACGCGCCGTCAACGCGCAACAAACCGTCCGGAGCATCACCGTCACGCGCCGGTCGTCTTCCTCGCCCGATTTTCAGGGTCAGACCCGACGTCCGACCCTCAACCTGACCCGAACCGGTCCGAACCGTCACCTGATCCGACCCGGTTATCCGACCCGGTCCGTGAGTGCTGCTGACGCCACTAACGCCGTTAGTCCGTCTGGAATATTCCGTCAGAAAAGGAATATTCCGTTATCGTGGTTGACTTTTGTCACAAAGTTTGACCGCCCGTTTCAGACACTTCCGAACTCGTTTTTTGACAAACCCGGACTGTTTTCCAAGGTTTTAGACCATTCCGGACGCAACCGTACACTCATTTTTTGCAAATTCAGACTTCAGATCAGTGTTCTAAGTAGTTCAAGCTCGATGGCCAACGGAAATGCGCAAGTTGTCATCCCGAAACTCACCAAAGACAACTATGACAATTGGTGCATACAAATGAGAGCCCTACTAGGTTCTCAAGATGTTATGGATATTGTGGAAGATGGATACACAGAACCCGCATCCAAAGAAGCTGAAGGAACCATGACAGAAGCTCAGACAACAACTCTCAGAGCCGATCGAAAGAAGGATTGTAAAGCTAAGTCCATAATCTATCAAGGACTAGACGAACCCACGTTCGAGCTTATAGCTTCCTCCAAGTCATCGAAAGAAGTCTGGGACACCCTTCACAAGACCTACAAAGGTGCTGACAAAGTGAAAAGGATCCGTCTTCAAACTCTACGAGGTGAGTTCGAATCTTTACGAATGAAATCTAATGAATCCATTGCAGAGTTCTATACACGAGTCATGGTTGTTGCAAATCAGCTAAGAAGAAATGGAGAAACTCTCGAAGACATGAGAATTTCGGAGAAAATTTTACGATCATTGGATCCAAAGTTTGACTTTATAGTGGTGGCCCTGGAAGAAACAAAAGATCTGGAGACGATGTCTGTAGAAGAACTGGTGGGTTCATTGCAAGCCCATGAGCAGAAAGTCACAAGAAGAAGTGACGACAGAGTATTGGAGCAAGCTCTCCAGTCAAAGTTATCCCTCCATGAAAAAAGATATGAGCAAGGGGGGACCTCACAACAAGGAAGAGAACGAGGTAGAGGATCTCGTGGAAGAGGTTCTGGAAATGCTGAAACCAAAGGTAGAGGCAGAGGAGGAAGAGACGCAAGTAGAGGAGGACGTGGACAACAAAACCATGTCTCACGAGGACGAGGACGAGGAAGAAGAGGCGGTTACAACTACCGTCCGAACGTTGACAAAAGAAACATTCAATGTTATAATTGCCACAAATATGGGCACTATAGCAACGAGTGCAGAGGTATCCCAAATGAAGTAAATGAAAGTTCTAACTTTGCAGAGAAAGAGCAGGTTGAAGGAGAATCGTTGATGCTAATGGCACACAACTCAACCTATCAAAATCAAGATGTGTGGTTTCTTGATTCTGGAGCCAGCAACCATATGACTGGCAGAAAAGACTTGTTCACTGAACTTGATGAGAAAGTTCATGGAGAAATCTCATTTGGTGACCTCTCTAAAATCTCTGTCCAAGGAAGAGGAGATGTCATGATAAAGCAGAAGAATGGAGATCATGCTTTCATCTCCAATGTTTATTATGTTCCAGACATGAAGACAAACATCCTAAGTCTCGGACAACTCTTGGAGAAAGGCTATCACATTAGTCTTCAAAATATGCAACTCACCATCACAGATGCTCGAGGAAAGCTGGTTACTCGAGTCCAGATGACGAAGAATATGATGTTTCCTCTCGCAATTCATCATGATACGCCAAAGTGTCTGACAGCCATCATCAACAACAAAGACTGGTTGTGGCATCTCAGGTATGGACATCTCAATTTTGAAAGTTTAAAGCAATTGGGAAGTAAGAAGATGGTGAAAGGATTGCCAAATATCCATCACCCAAATAAGATGTGTGAAAGCTGTGTTCTTAGCAAACAACACAGAACTAGCTTCGGAAAGGATTGCCAAATATCCATCACCCAAGTAGAGGAGGACGTGGACAACAAAACCATGTCTCACGAGGACGAGGACGAGGAAGAAGAGGCGGTTACAACTACCGTCCGAACGTTGACAAAAGAAACATTCAATGCTATAATTGCCACAAATATGGGCACTATAGCAACGAGTGCAGAGGTATCCCAAATGAAGTAAATGAAAGTTCTAACTTTGCAGAGAAAGAGCAGGTTGAAGGAGAATCGTTGATGCTAATGGCACACAACTCAACATATCAAAATCAAGATGTGTGGTTTCTTGACTCTGGAGCCAGCAACCATATGACTGGCAGAAAAGACTTGTTCACTGAACTTGATGAGAAAGTTCATGGAGAAATCTCATTTGGTGACCTCTCTAAAATCTCTGTCCAAGGAAGAGGAGATGTCATGATAAAGCAGAAGAATGGAGATCATGCTTTCATCTCTAATGTTTATTATGTTCCAGACATGAAGACAAACATCCTAAGTCTCAGACAACTCTTGGAAAAAGGCTATCACATTAGTCTTCAAAATATGCAACTCACCATCATAGATGCTCGAGGAAAGCTGGTTACTCGAGTCCAGATGACGAAGAATAGGATGTTTCCTCTCGTAATTCATCATGATACGCCAAAGTGTCTGACAGCCATCATCAACAACAAAGACTGGTTGTGGCATCTCAGGTATGGACATCTCAATTTTGAAAGTTTAAAGCAACTGGGAAGTAAGAAGATGGTGAAAGGATTGCCAAATATCCATCACCCAAATGAGATGTGTGAAAGTTGTGTTCTTAGCAAACAACACAGAAATAGCTTCGGAAAGGAGGCAAATTGGAGAGCAACCATGCCACTTGAGCTCGTTCACACAGATGTGTGTGGTCCATTGACGCCAGTATCAAATGGACAGAATCAATACTTCCTTACATTCATTGACGACTACAGCAGGAAGACTTGGGTCTATTTTCTGAAAAGGAAGTCTGAAGTGTTTGGCTACTTCAAAGAGTTCAAAACTCTTGTGGAGAAGCAAAGTGGCTATCATATCAAAGCATTGAGATCAGATCAAGGTGGAGAATACACTGCAGGTGCTTTCCAGGAGTTCCTAAAGCAACAAGGAATCAGACATCAGTTTACACCAGCTTATACTCCTCAGTTAAACGGTGTAGCTGAAAGGAAGAATCGAACAATCCTTAACATGGCCAGAAGCATGTTAAAGGATAAAAACATGCCTAAAAGTTTTTGGGCTGAAGCAGTCTTGTGTGCGGTATATCTATAAAACAGATGTCCTACGAAGAGTCTTGATACAAAGACACAGCACGAAGCATGGAGCACTCACAAACCAAGTGTCAGCCACCTTAGAGTTTTTGGCTCTATTGCCTACATTAAAGTCCCAGAAGCGAGAAGAACCAAGCTTAAAGATAAAGGAGAGAAGTGTATCCTTGTTGGATACGGTGACAGAACTATGGGTTATCGGCTATATAACCCCACCACCAAGAAAGTAATCTTCAGCAGAGATGTCATTTTTGAAGAAAATGAATCCTGGAATTGGGATCAAACTAAAGCTTCCAGAAGCGCGGAGTTGATACCTGAATAAGAGATAAGAGAAGTGGCTACAGAGACACAAACACCCAGAGATCAGCAAACACCTCAACGTGGTTCCCCTTCACCACAAAGGTATGACACTCCATTACCAATTGATCGTGATTTCTCAAATATGAGGCCTAGAGAAACACGTAGTCTAGAAGATCTGTATGAATATACAGAACAGGTGGAAGAAGATCTTACTCTGTATTGTCTGCTGATGACAAGTGATCCAGTTAGCTTTGAAAAGGCTAACCAAGAAAGAAAATGGAGAAGTGCAATGGATGATGAGATTCGATCCATTGAGAAGAACAAGACGTGGGAGTTGACTAATCTCCCAAAAGGCAGGAAAGCTATCGGAGTGAAATGGGTCTACAAAACCAAAAGGAATGCGAAAGGAGAAGTCCAAAGATACAAGGCAAGACTTGTAGCAAAAGGCTATAAACAAAAGGAAGGAGTTGACTACGGAGAAGTCTTTGCTCCAGTTGCCAGACTAGAGACCATCAGATTGCTAATATCATTAGCAGCCCAGAAAAGTTGGAAAATCTATCAACTTGACGTAAAGTCAGCATTCCTGAATGGCTTTCTTGAAGAAGAAATCTATGTGGAACAACCACCTGGATATGTGAAGAAAGGAAAAGAAGATAAAGTGTGCAGACTGAAGAAAGCCTTATATGGTTTGAAGCAAGCGCCTCGTGCATGGAATATGAGGATTGATGATTACTTCCAAAAGAACAGATTTGAGAAATGCCCGTATGAGCATGCACTATATATGAAGAAGGAGATTGACGGAAGCTTGTTATATGCATGCCTATACGTTGATGACTTGATCTTCACCGGCAACAATCCAGCCATGTTTGAAGATTTCAAGAGGAGGATGGTGAAAGAATTTGAGATGACTGACATTGGTCTAATGGCTCATTTTCTCGGTATTGAAGTTGTGCAAAGCGAAAAAGGTATCTTCATCTCTCAGAGTATCTATGCAAAAGAAATTCTGAAAAGATTTGGTATGGAAAAATGCAATCCTGTCACAACTCCAGTAGAAACAGGATTAGAGTTAAGAAAGAATGAAAGGGGAGATGTTGATCCAACCTATTTCAAGAGCTTGGTTGGAAGCCTGAGATACTTGACGTGTACCAGGCCAGATATACTCTATGGAGTTGGACTAGTCAGCAGATACATGGAGACTCCTGACCAGTCTCACCTGAATGCAGCAAAGAGGATACTCAGGTACATAAAAGGTACTCTTAATGATGGTATTTTATATACCAGATGTGAAGATTGCAGGTTGATTGGCTATTCAGATAGTGATTGGGGAAGAGATCTGGATGAACGTAAAAGCACCACAGGTTTTACGTATTTTATGGGAGATACAGCGTTCACATGGTCATCCAAAAAGCAAGCCATTGTGACATTGTCATCATGTGAAGCTGAGTATGTTGCTGCCTGCTCAGCTGTTTGTCATGGTATCTGGATCAGGAATGTGTTGCAGTACTTGGGATTTCCACAAGTTAATCCCACAAAGGTCTACATTGACAATCAGTCAGCGATTGCACTAGCAAAGAATCCAGTATTCCATGAAAGAAGCAAACATATTGATACGCGGTATCATTTCATCAGAGAGCATGTGAAGAATAAAGAGGTGGAACTAGTCTCTTGCAGGACATATGATCAAGCTGCTGATATTTTCACCAAGCCGCTCAAACATGATGTGTTTGAAAGACTAAAGACAATGCTTGGTATGACGAAGCATGGAGAGTCAAGTTTAAGGGGGGATGTTGAATGTTAAACTTGCCACAAGTCAGCCACCCTCCAGCAAAACCACTTCTAGAAGCCAACATTGTTGACTCTCCTCCACCGTCCAAACTCATCAACAACCATCTCCCAACTCCCTTCTTCCCAACTGCCATCTTCCAACCAAGTTTGAATTTGCTGGTTTTGCATTTATTTTTGTTTGTCTTTAATCTCATCTCAGTTCCCTATATAAAGGGACTCAGATTGTGTTGTAAAATCAGTGGAGTGGTGTAAGAAAATTTCAAGAAAGAAATAAAGAAAAAGCTTCTCCGTTTTTTAGTGTTACAATCTCTCTCAGAGGTGCACCACAAGTGACCTCAACATTCCCATTCCACCAATATTAGAAAGAAGAAGATGATGATGAATAGAGATTAGATTTATTTATTTTAGGAAAATAGATATCAAATACAGTACTCTTATTCATAGAATGAAGAATGAATCAGTGTAGTAATCAAATACTCCATGGATTTCGTCTTCATCAATGGCGATGGAGCCATAGACCAATGGATCACCATCGATGGAGATCCTTGCCGCCACCACCACCGGTTACTCATATTCTTTTTTTCTTTTCTTATTTGCTTTTTTTTTTTTAATTTTTTGTTATTTGATCTCCACCGACCATCGGTGGAGATCATTTTATTTTTTTAAATTTCTCTATTGTTTAAAAATTTTAAATGAATTTTTTTTTTAACTTATTAGTTTTTTTTTAAAAAAAAAAATTGAATCTCCACCCTCAATCTCTTTAGATGGATGGTGGAGATCGATTTAAAAAAAAAAAAAAAAAAAACTGTTTTTTTCTTTTTTAATTTAGAATTTTCAATGTTACTGTTTTTTTCTTTTTTAATTTAGAATTTTCAATGTTATTTTGGTATTTTGACAATTAAACTTGGTCCAGTTAAGTTTGACCAAATTTGACTAATAGGTCAACTAATAGTAGAGGTCTTTTTTACTGATTATTCAAATCAAAGAGTTTAATTTGTCATTGATCAAACATCATCAAGTTATTAACAATTCTTCCTAAAAAAACATTCCTTCTATAAAAAAATTGTTAATTTTTTTTTCTCAAAACTAAAAATTTGTTAATTATAAAAGCATTTTAAAGTTAATAAATGATCGTTAGTGTATCTATCGATATACACATTTGATAACAAGGCTAAAAAAATCTTTTAAATTAAACTAAATGATAATATTCATTTTTCAAATTTTTTTTTATACATTTGAAATATCATTGGAATTAAAATTTAGAGAAAAAGCAATATTTTAAAAAAAAAAAATCATAATGGATCACACCACATTGAAATTATAATAAATAATCACAAAAAATATTCTATTACTTAGAATTAAAATATCTTGAAATATGTCTTTTTAACATTGATTGTTTAATTTTTTATTTTATTTTTTTGAGATTCAAAAGTTTTATAAGAAGTTTTAGAAATTAAAACAAAAACTTAAATTACATTGTTTAGATTCTTTTCATAAAAATAAATAATAAAAAATAAATTAAAAAAATTTTAAAAAAAATTAAAAAAAAGATTAAATTTCAAATACAATATGTTTGTTTTACATTAAGTAATTTAATATTAGATACACAAAGGCCTAATTTTATATTTTCACTGAATGCTTCAAATGTTGAGCCAACTTTGAGTACATGTAATTTAAAATCAGCAGACGGAGTGGTTAAGTGGTAATTTAAAATTAGCTTTGAGTACATGTAATTTAATATTCAAATGCTTTGAGTACATGTAATTTGAGTACTCAAAGAGAAGAAATATTATTATTTCTTTGAGTAAGATATATTATTTTGAAGGAAACCAATCTGTTTGAATTCATTCATTAAAATATATATTTTTGAAATACAGGTATAGGTACAAAGTACAATCGAAGAGGAGAACATTTAATATATATATATTTTTGGTTCCATAGGGTAGAAGATGTGAGATATTAAAATTATATATGATACTACAAATAGCATATATAGTTTGTATTCTTCACCGTACCATAACTTCCCAGCTTTCTGCTTTGTTTGACAGAAACGGCATTGCTCAGTAGATATGTTTACATGCCTACAACACTTTAAAACAAAATATGAACTTTATTTTTCTTTCTTCAAAGCTATGCTTTCATAGAATTTTTAAGCTTATATCCTTACAAAATGTTGGAGAGCTTGCAATTGTAATGTGGTGTGTTTATCTCTCTTCTTGTTGTTACCGGTAATATTAATTCCAGTGTGAATAAAGCTATAGCAATTGGTATTGACATTAAAACATCGTGTACTCAATTTGAGGGGCAAAAGATGAGTCCAGAGTTTGAGACAACTATATATCGAGATGGTATTAACGAGTCATAGCCAGGGCCCAACCCTTGGGATAGGCTCACGAGGCAACTATTTAGGGCCTTTAATTGTAAAGGGCTCTAAATTTCAAAATTTTAGTTAAAAGAAAAAAAACACATTGTGAATTTATGAATATAATACTGGAGACATCCTACGCATTTTAAAAATAAAATGACTTAAAAGCCCACTGTTTATATATGTTTTTTCTTTCTTTTTTAAAAAGACTTACCAATCAATACAAGAAATTTTCCACAAAAAATAAAATTAAAAAAAAAAAAAATAACTCACAAAAAACACAGTTATAATTATTACAAAAGACAACGTATCAAATCCCTTTATCAGGTATTTGAAAAACAAATTGAAATCAAATTTAGGGTTTTTGAGAACTCTTTTAATAAGAAAATTCAAACGTGAATTCTCAAAAATCGTGTAATTCACTTGTAGAATGGTTGAATTCGTTATCGTTTCGAAGGTAATTGAATCTAACACTTCTTTTCCTTCTTCTTTTTTCAAAAAACCTTTTTTCGTTTTTTTTTTTTTTTTGTCCCTTTAGAATTGAATGGAAAGACTGAAAGAGTATAAATAAAATTTTATTTCAGTAACTTTTTATTTACTATTTTGTTGTGTTACGGACTTACGGTCTTTATTTTGAGTTATTATATTGATTGTTATCAAGTAAACATATGTGGAGAGTCGAGAACCTCATTTTTACATTTCACCTCAGGCCCCCAAAATCTCAAGATCGGTCCTGGTCATAGCCAGTCAACTCGAGACATTTGTTCTGCTACTGAATTGTTTACTGAATTTTTTTATTTTCCTACTTCGCTTTCCAATGGAGCGTAATTCTCTACTGATAATTAACTAGTGTGAGTTTCAATTAACTCTAGTCGATGAATATCACTAAGTTGGGGATGGCTAGCTAGTTTACAGCTCCGAAAGAGAGTCTTCTAATGTTTATGATGAAAGAGTCAAGCAATTTCCACAACAGAAAATGTCTACACAAAAAAAACCTGTTAGAATATTATTCTTTCAATACTGTAATTTGTAATAAGCTTCTACAGTTTACAATACACCTTGACACCATTAACATCATCACCACATAATGTAAGTTCTGTTATCCTAATATACTCCACCTGCACATAAAAAAGGGAGATAGTTTTTAATACACTTAGACATCATCAATATCATTACCACATGACGTAAGTTTCTCCTTTGATTGGTTGCTCATAGCACATGACACAATATCAATTATCCGAATATATTAAAGCAAAGTCTTCAAACAAGCAATTGTTGTTGCCGCTGTTGATGACCATCTTCAAACAATGAGCGCCACTCTTGTCGAACTTGCATAGAATTTGTTGCAGACATCACGGCCATCTCAGGAAGAAGGTAAGGATGACTCAATAACATCTCAGCAGTCCATCGCTCCCTTGGATTTCTTGTAAAACACCTTGTCAGGAAATCTTTTCCCAAATCCGACATGTATTCTGGTATGTTGGGTTGTTGCATGACAAAAGCACATCCAGACTCCAAGTTTCTATGAACATCACCAAACCACCGCATAGCATGTTTTCCGGTAAGCATCTCCACCACAACACAGCCAAGAGACCATATATCCAACCCCCATTCAATCTCTCCAAACAAAAAAGATTCCGGCGACATGTAGAGCGGTGTGCCGCGAAACCTGAACCTGAAATAATCTCCATATTGCTTCTCTTCTCCAGGCTCTTTCGCCAACCCGAAATCGGCTATTTTCAGATAATTAGTTCCGTCTTGTAAAGGAAGGACCAGAATATTGTCAGGCTTGAGATCACAGTGAACGTACCCCTTCTCATGTACTCCACAAAGACCATTCAATATCATCCTTGTGTAGTCTTGAATTTCACGTTCCGGCAAAAGACCTCCTCGCTTCTTTATAAGATCAGAAAGCGAACCTCCAGGCGCATATTCAAGAAAAAGATCGTAAGCCAACCCACCAAGTTGGTCATCAAAACTGACTGTGTCTGCAAGAAAGGCGAGAATGTGAGGAGAGCCGTAAAGATGATCAAGAATTCTCTTCTCCTTCTCCAATGACTTCAAGGAATGTGAATCCTCCAATCTCGACGATTTGATAGCAATGGAAGGCAAACTGGGATCTTCTGAATTGACTGCGAGCGTTACAACTCCGTAAGACCCTTTACCAAGAACTCGAACTTTAACCCACTGCATGATGAAGAAGATGATCAAGAAACGCTGATGAAGATTGAAACTGAAGATGAAGATGGTGGTGTGTGAAAGAATTTTTTATGGGTATTTGATTTGATAATTGCGCGTGTGAAGTCTGATTGAGAGAAGACTGAAGAGAGCTCTGTTTTACTCTCTGCTTCAGCACTTTGTTTCTTGACAGCTAAGTAGAATGGGACGGAGACTTAACTGACTCTGGTTCACTTTGACGTTTAAACCTTTCAGCCGACTCTTTTATTTATTTATTCTATTTTTATTTTGTTATTTTTTCAAAAATGTATTGTTAATTATAATAAAATTTGCTTAACAATTCCTTAACAGAATATATAAAACCACTTCCAACCAGCTGTATTTTTTTTTTTTTACACAGTAGGATTGTATTGTTAGTTTGATGCGATTAAGGGAAATAGAAAAAAATAAATAAATAAATAAATAAATAAAATTTATCAAAATAACAAAATTGAGTTAGCAACATATTCTAAAATAGACTCCTAAATAAACTCAATGACAAAACAAAGTAAACATTTGACATAACTTTCAAGTAGGGTTTACAAAACTTCCTTTTATAAAAATTTGTCAATTATTAAAGTTATATATATATATATATATATATATATATATTTAGTGAATAAATCATTGCTGGTGTATATAAAAAAAAGCTAATATACATAAATTTTTGTCGGGCAAGATCTCTATCGTTTGGTAAGTAATAATATTCAACTTTGATTCTTTGACTTGATAAATAACACATGTGGTAGTGCAACTCCTTTTTACATTGGAGGTAAGGGGTTCGAGTCGTACTATGTACATTTTACAAATACATGTGGGAAGTAATATCTCTGTTTGTGGAAGTAGATATCCATACCGCATATGTACTATCTAATCTTATCAAGTTTCGACAGTCCTATTATAGTTGTAATACTTCAAAAAAAAAAAAAATTCAAACAGACATAATTCATTCTCCCGACTAAATCTTAGTTTTTTCCAATCAAAATTTTTGTGTTACATTTTCCTCAACACCTTGTGAATCTTATTTAAGGAATTTTGTAAAATAATAATAATAATAACTTTGTTTGATTTCAAAGTCAAGAAAAAAGAAACTCTTAAGGAATTATTTGGTAAACTTGTAAGAATTAAACAAAAACCTATGACTAGTTTGATAATTAAAATTAAACAATTTTTTACACTTTGTTGAGTGGCCGTAGGTTGAGTTTGTCATCTCCCCAAATCCTGAATTACATAATTTGTTTGTTTTTTTGTGACTTCTTTTTGGGTAAATTTCGAGATTTCTCCATGCTCAAATCAATTTAAGAGTCCTAGATCTAGTTGGAGTCGGTTTTATATTTTTCTATTTAAACATAAATCCGAAAACTTTTTTTTTTTTTTTAAGCCGAAACGAATTGTTATCTTTAAATCAATCCGGAGTTCATGTTAAATTTTCACTTTTTGGAAAATTTAGTAAATTTTCATTGTTTCAATAGATTTTATTGTTATCTACATTTATCAAATATTAATAAAATCATCCACTTCAAATAATATTTATTGTGGATTTTGGTCATCTACTTGATTTTAGTTCATTACACTGTTATTGCAACCTAAACAATCAAACTAACTATCTCATCAAAAGTTCTCATGATATAGACCGTTATGATTTGTTATATGGAGAATTAGGCATATGACCTAGTTTTAGATGAAATTAAAATCATGATTATTTCTTAATTAATAGCTACTTGGAGTTCTTCTTTGTCAGGTTAGGCAAATAATTTTTTTTCTTTCTAAATTTTATATTTAATTTATCAAATTACTGATCGTAGTTCGAAGAATTGATATACAAACAAGTTATATTTTGTTTCCAAAGTTTCTTTCACTTAGATTTTTGAAAGGTTTCTTGTCATTTTTGAAATCAATAATTTCGGTCAATGAACTTACACCTTTTTAAAACATTATTTGGTTGAATTTGTTGCTTTTTTTATCACTTAACTAACCCAAATAATCCCTAATATTTCCAAAGTTTGTTTGTTTTTTGTGACTTCTTTTTGGGTAAATTTCAAGATTTCTCCATGCTTAAATCAATTTAAGAGTCCAAGATCTAGTTGGAGGCGGTTTTATATTTTTCTATATAAACATGAATCCGAAAACCTATAAAAAAATAATAATAAAAATAAAATTAAAAAAAAAGCCGAAACGAACTGTTATCTTTAATTATTATTATTAACAAAATTGTTCCTTTGAGGTAAATCTTTGTCTTGGACTCAAGAAAAAGTTATTTCTAGAGGCTAGAGCACATATTTTGCTGCAGATCTCCATCCAGAGTTCATGTTAAATTTTCACTTTTTGGAAAATTTAGTAAATTTTCTTTGTTTCAGTAGATTTTATTGTTATCTACATTTATCAAATATTAATAAAATTATCCATTTAAAATAATATTTATTGTGAATTTTGGTCATTTACTTGATTTTACTTCGTTAAACCGTTATTGCAACCTAGACAACCGAGCTAGCTATCTCATCAAAAGTTCTCATGATATAAACCGTAATGACTTGTTATATGGAGAATTAGGCATACGACCTAGTTTTAGATGAAATTAAAATCATGATTATTTCTTAATTAAAATCAAAGTTTCTTTCACTTGGATTTTTGAAAGGTTTCTTGTGATTTTTGAAATCAATAATTTCGGTCAATGAACTTACACCTTTTTTTAAACACTATTTGGTTGAATTTTGTTGCTTTTTTTTTTTGTCACTTAACTAACCCAAATAATCCCTAATATCTCATTATGAGACAAATATACCGTCCAAATTTTTGATAATTAAAAGAAAAAAAAAAACAGTTATAGTTCTTGAAAAAAACAAATTCAAATTTTGTTTATAAGTAGATTTCAATAAATTTATTGAAAAAAAAAATCAAATCAAAATTTATTAAAACCTATTGATTTCATCAAGAATCAAGACACTTACTTTGTATTAAAATAATAAATCTCTTAAGACATAATCAGCGTGTATGTTAGATTTCAATAAACTTATCATAAAAAGAAAAATCAAATCAAAATTTATTAAAACCTATTGATTTCAACAAGAATCAAGATACTTACTTTGTATTAAAATAATAAATCTTTTAAGAGAGAACCATCGCGTGTGTGTATATCACAATACAATCAATAATGTTAAGATTCTTAATTTGAATCTCTAAAATTTTAATATGGTTCAAAAATTTAATAGCACTTTTTAAAGAATGAGTTTTAATATTATTATCAAATTAATAACTTAAGTTTTAATAGTATCTAAAGTGTGTATCTAATAAAAATACCCTTAAACACACTCACAAAAATAAGTTTCGCATTTTTTTTTTCTGAGACAATTATTCATGTTTTCCGAGACTTAATTTGGTGTATTCGAGATTTTTCAGTAATTTCCGAGGCTTTTTAGTAGTTTACAAGACTTTTCTGAAACTTCTTGTAGGTAGTTTTCGAGACTTATTTTTTTCAAAACAACTTTTTTTTTTTGTCATCTTCTTTGAAACCTCTGGTTTTTAACTACTTTCTTAACCGCCAGTGTTATTCTATTCCGGCAATGCCTTTCTCAATCTTAATTTCATTTGGTGTTTGAGATTATTTGGTAGGTTGAAGTTGAACCACGGGCGAATCCAGGATTTTCTATCCGACGAGGCTGAACTAAATACTAGTTATAAAAATTTTTAAGCAACCTTAGTAGGAAGATAAATTTCATTATTAAAAAATAAATACACAATAAGTCATGAGATATAATAAATTTACCCCCTCAAAATGTATATTTCAACAAAATAAATAAAGTCAAAAAGGAAAGAAACATACAATATAATGTAAATACACCAAATAATTTTAGTGGAATCCATATCTACGAGGCTTCTCATCAAACTAATTTTAAACCAATTTTAATTTAATAATGAAACCCTAAAAAAAATAAGTAAATAACATAATAATAAATAAATAAATAAAAATGGCAGAATCATTCGCCCCCTCTAGCCCACATAATCATTCGCCCCTGCGTTGAACTGAACTATTACTAGGGATTTATAAATAAATAAAAAATTAAAAAAAAAAAAAAAAAAAAAAAACTGAGATTGTTTAAGAATAATCGTTTGATTTTTAACTACTTTCTAATATTAATATTTCGGGTAGTACAATCTACATTTATTTATGTTTTAACTGATTTTTTTTTTAATGACGGGTAATTTAGTCTTTTCTCTTGTGTCGATATTTTAGTTAGCCAACCTCCCAGTCAAGTAGTCAACTATTTTCAAGACATGTCCGTTCAATTAAGCTTAATTAAAAGCTTAATTGCTAGAGGGAATTTTATACACATATACAGTCTTTCTACTATCAATTTATTATGATATAAACTATATTATGACGAATAATGTGAACCAAAGATTATGGAGAAGTTTTAACAAGTACATACACTTTGTGTCAAAGTATATAAATATAATGATCCATATTCTTCATCCTGATATATTTTATATCAAGACGAACTGACAATAGAAAAATTGCACATACATACATATATATATATATATATATATATGTGAGTAGCGTTAGATACACTCTCTCAACTCACTCTCCATTTTCTTTTGACACTTGTCCTATATTGACTTTTTAGAAATAAGTTTTAGAGCAATCATTAATGAATTAATTTTGCATGTTATTTAAAATTCAAATCATCCACATCTTCCCAAATTGCCCTTCTTTTAAACCAAATTGTCATTTCCAAATATGTGAGCAAAAACTTTCAAAGGTAAAATGGGTTAAATAATATTTATTAAATTTATTTTATATTTTTTAAAAAAATAAAATTAGCAAATATATTATTAACAATATTAAATTTATCAAAATGCAATAAACATTGACATCTTACGTTTTTTAGTATATTTGAGTATTGATATTATTAATGAAATTCTAATTTTTTTAACAATATTTTTCAAATTACGTAAAAGTAATTACTTTATAAAATATGATGAACTTATGATAATATAAAAAAAAAACAATAATTTTTCAAGTATAAATACTGTTTGTTATGATATTTTAGAAAATAAAAAAGAGGTATATAAAATAATAAAATTATTAATATTTAAGAAAAGGACTATGCCAATTTGGTGTAAACAAAAGGGTAATTTGGGAAGATATGATGGTTTGAATTGTAAATAATATGTAAAAACAATTCATTAATGACGACTCTAAAATTTATTTCAAAAAAGTAAATAATTGACAGGTATCAAAAGGAGAAGAGAGAGTGGTTTGAGAGAGTGATTCTAGCACTCCTCTCTCTCTCTATATATATATGTTCAAGTCAGTGTGCACTAATGTAAAAGCATCTTCAATGTTGTGCCAAATATCTGTGTCAATGTTAAAATTTAGCACAGGGTGTAAAAATAATCCTCCAATACAGTGTCAAATGATGTGCCAAATTTTGTATATGCTATATTGTGTGACAAATTAGGCACACAATAGCATATGTTAAATTTAGCACACCAATAAATGCTCATTTTTTAATTACAAAAATACCATTATTTATATATTTTATGAAATAATGAATGCGTTAATGAAATTTTGTATTGGAGTATTAAAAGAAATAATGAATGCACTAATGATAAGTGTTTACTTTTATAATTTTAATTAATAAAATAATAAAAATAGCATTTTAAATAGAATTGTGCATTGGAGTACAATGCTAAATTGATGTGTTAGATATCGCATTTTACTCTTTTTTGTGCCAAATTTGGCATTGTCATATACATTGGAGATAGTCTAAATATATGATGACACTGAATATGCCACTCATTTTCCCATGCTTTGACTTAGTGTGTACGCACTTGTCAAAACTTCTCCATAATGAGTGTCTCACATTTAATGTCTTTATATATTTACATCAGTGCGTACTGATGTGAATGAGACCGTATATATATATATATATATATATATATAATCTTTCTCCTGTCAGTTCGTCCTGATATAAAATATATCAGTTCCTTGAATGTGGGCCATTGGATTCAATTGCTTTGACCCAGTGTGTATGCATTTGTCGGTGCTTCTCTATAATCTATGACCACATTCAAAGAACTAATATATTTTATATCAAGACGAATCGGCAAGAAAATGACTATATATATAGTGAGTCTCTCATAAGGATCCCTTATTTTAATTTCGGTAAGGACTACTAAGAAATCATATCGATTTGAATGAATTTGGATCTAAGTTTTTTTGTAGATAATAAATTCATTGAAATCTACCTATGAATAAAATTTGAAAATTTTTCAAGCACTAAAACTATTTTTCTTGAATTTTCTATATTTTACATATTTTTCCAATGCCTTCATATTTGAAATAATCGGGATAAATAATTCTAGTATTTGAACATTTCTCAAATTTTATTCATAGGTAGATTTCAATGAACTTATCATCCAAAAAAAAATTCAGATCAAAATTCATTCAAATCGATATGATTTCATGATGGTTCTTACCGAAATTAAAATAAGGGATCCCTTATGAGAAACTCACTCATATATATATATATATATATATATATATGGGAAGTTAGTGCAATTTTCCTCGATAACATTATAGAATAGGTTTTTTATTTCATTTTTTATTTTTCAAAAGAATGTCATTCTTTATATAATGTTTACTCTAAATAAAGATAGCTACTGTACATTCCTATGATATGCACCTCTCTTTACACATTAACGGTGAGAGTTCAAGTTTTATCATATGTACTTTAAAAGTATGTGTTAGAAATTTTCTCCCTAATAACATGAGGGTAGGTATCCGAATTACGGCAGGTCTCAACAGATCCCTAACCCGTTCGATATCAAATTTCAAATATATATTATCACGACCCTTCAAAATTGGAGTATATACCTCAAAGAAAATTTGTCTTGTAATTCAATACATGTCAATAAAATCTATTCTTTTCTAAAATGTAACAGAGAGAGAGAGAGAGAGAGAGACTTGAATGATTGACAGATTAATGAGTTGGCTAAGTATTAGGGCATCTCCAACCGAGCGCCATTCTCCATTCTGGCGCAATTTTTCTTCTCCAACTGAGGCGCCATTTTTTGCGCAAGAGTGCAACTCCTCTTCTTCCGATGCCAGATCAACTGACCCTTTGAGAAATAGCGCAGCTCTTGCGCTACTTTTTATTGTTTTTTAATTGTTTGATTGGTTTTGATTGGTTGCAAGGGAATATTAAGTGGAATATCCTTTTTAGAGTAGAATTTGGAGTTGCGGGTTGAAGATAGTGTGAAAGTTGCTATATTTTAGAGCAAAATTGTAAAAAACTGGAGTTGAAGGTTGGTGATAGTCTCAGTAAAGAAAATAAAAAATAGATGAAAAGAATCACTTTCACTTTTACTCTCTTGGTTGCATTGCTTATGACATGTTTATTCTTCCGGAACTCCTAAAAAATAAACGAAATTAATTTATTCATAAAATATATGATTGTATGAATAAATTAATTATCTTAATTGAGTGATGATACATTTTTTTAACTATGTTTATATTATAATTCGAGTTTTATTTTACTTGGCCTGTGAATGCATTTCTCATATATTTATATACAAAAATAAACATCTTATAATTCTTTTTTTTCTTTTTTTTTTTAATCTTATAAACTTTTCAAAAACATCTTTCGAGTATCTCCAAGAATGATCTAATTAATTATTCGTACAACATATAATGAGATGAGTGTTACATGAATTAATGGATCATAAATTAAAGATACATGAATTGCTTGAAAACATTTTTCTCTGAAAATAAATAAATAAATAAGGTATAGATTTTTCTTATAAAAGGACATGAAAATAATGTCTTTAATAGATACATCTTTAATTCCTTTCAAAAAAAATAAATAGATACATCTTTAGTTCCTTTCAAAATAAATAGATACATCTTTAGTTCCTTTCAAAAAATAAATAAATACATCTTTAGTGTTTTCATACCTTGATTCGAAAGTAAAGTAGGATTTCAATTTTAATTATAAATGATCATGTAGTCCAAAAAAATTCGGGAAGATAAGGGTAAGGATTAACGTATCTAAAATATTGTTAATTGTTTTTAAAGGTTAGGAATATATTTGGGTAACGAGATAATGTTAGTCCGATGGTAAACTTCTCATATCTGCACTATAAAGTTATAGGTTCGAATCCTCCCCCTCCCCAAAAATAACCCAAGATTAATATAATACATCAAAAAACAAAAACAAAAAAGGAATATGCTTGCGTATGTTAATATAGATGGATATATGGGAAATTAAATAATATTAGACAAGTATATATAAAATATTTGATATACACAACCAATCAACCTAAAGTAAAAACTTCGGAATATGATGAATCTTTATAAAATTGTTGAAGATATTTCGACATATTTCAGAGAGTCCATTCACAATTTTATTTTTGAAATATTAAAATACTTCAATATTCGGAGGAGAAAATATAACTCGAACCTATAACCTCATTGTGTAGGTTTGATGAGCATACCACTTGGGCCAACCTTATCTCATCAAATCCATTAACAAATTTTAAAACCAGTTAAAGTAGGTTGAAATCAGTTAAACATGACATTGGTGAATAAAATTTTAAATCATTATATCTTACATTTATATAATAAATACACGTTTTAAAACAATAAACATATATGATAATGATATATTTTAGGGCTGAAAATTTTTATGGCACTTTTTCCAAAACCATGTATGGAAAAGTCACCCATTTAATAAGTTTTGTAAAAATAGCACCAATTAATGGGATCTACCAATCTACCAAAATTGCCCCTAATCTCTTTATCTTTCTCTTTCTCCCTCTCTCTCTCTCTCTTTCTTCCTCTTTTTTTTTTTTTTAAACCTCCATTGATCCATCAATGGAGATCGAAACGACCTTCGTCGAAACGGTCGACTCTATTAGAGGTCTTCAAAATGACCTCCATTATAAAAAATTATAGAAATAAGTCTCGGATAGCTGAAAATAGCTTAAAATAAGTCTTGAATTTTTTTTTTTGTTTAATCTTCTTCATCATTTCTACTCCAATGGAGGTCTTTTCAACCTCCATTTGAGGTCTGTCCGACCTCCATTGAGAGATCAATGGCGTTCTTTGAAAAAATAAAAAAATAAAAAAAAATAAAAAAAAAAGCGAGAAAATAAGTGTGGTGCAATTTTGACGGATCACATAATTTTGGTGCTATAAAACATAGAGTTATTAATTTGGTGATATTACCACAACCAATCCAATTTGGTGTTATTTCTCCCTATTTCCTCTATATTTTATCAAGACAGAAACCAAACACATGGTGCAACTCTGGAGAAGTAAAATTCAAGAATCCGGGACTGTAAGAGAAAGGCAAAGGTTTAAAAAACTAGACGTGAAGAAGTTTCATGAAAGAATCGAAACGAAAACATAAGCATCAATTATTTGGCAATGCATCATTAAATGGAAACCTAACAAGATCTTTGGTTCCGTTCGGATGACCAATACCAGTCTCAATAACCCAGAAAAAAAGGATTTACCATTCCGAAAATTGGGAAAGCAACAGCCACAACAACACTACTGACTGACCAATTGAAAACAAACAAGACTCTTTTCACCTTTTGAAGGTGCAGTGTATACTGGAAATTGTCTCATCATCTCAGCAAATTTTATTCCAATGGGAAAATTAACAGCTGTGATCAGTGATGATGATCATCTTCACCATGTCCATCTGGAGGTCCTCCTGGGCCCACCACTTCCAGCTGTCAAACCATAAAAACAAAACAGTTAACAACATTTCTGCAATGTAGAGAACAATTCGGTTATTTTTCTTTGAAGCATTATAAACATGGAGAAGTAACAAAGGTCACTTTGGTTTGTTCTTTCTTAACATTACCGCCCTCCCGGGCTCCCCCCAACCGACAGCTTAAAACTATAAAAAGGTGATACATAGAACATCATGACAGTGGAATCCCATACAACCTCAACAGATCAAAACAGATCAAATCTTATTCCAAAAAGAAAATTCAATTAATTGTATGAGACCTCTTTGATGATCAGTATCACAGGTGTATATTATGAGGCAACCAAATTAATACAAAAATTTGTAAACACTGACCACGCGATGTTTAGAATGAACATGGAGAAGCTACTAATGCAGATTGCAGATAATGGTTGGTGAATCATGGAATTTTGGGGCAATGGCTTCCCAGGCAATATAATTCACCAATTGGCTATGATAAAATTAGCTAATCAATTAAAGTTTGATCCTCCACTTACCACAAAGTACTGTGAGCACACTGGGCATTCATGTGGCTTGCCTTTCTCCAGCCAAAACCAGACAACATCATGCTCATCCTCTGCAAGTAAAAACAATCAGAAAATTTGTTATTGATAGATATTATATACCAATAATACCTTTTGCACAAATTGGATAGAGGCATACATGGACACCCATGACAAAGGAGAAAGAAGAGATAAGAAAAACCCACCTTCTTCACCACCAGGGCATCCAACTATTCTTTTGTCGTAGTAGGAACCGATAACAGCTGGGGATTCCTGTAAATAAGACAAATGAGAAAAAAATACATACAAATGTCAAATTGTCAAGACCCGAGCATAAACCAAAGACATAGCCACTTCCATCAACTGGGAAATATATATACACCACATGTAAGGCTTAAGATGAATTGGAATTAGGAAGTCATCAAATATATTAACTGAAAAAGACTTGATACAACTTAATTGTACCAAACTATAATGGTCTGTCAGGTCATATAATTACTGGATCCATTCAGATATCAATAAGTTCACAATTTTTCTTTGTTACCATATGTGGTTTTTGTCAGCCTAAGTGGACTTCTTGTTCATTTTTGTATAGGTTGTGTTGCTACATCCTACGTTCTTTGTATGGGCTCTTTAGTAATATTTCTATTTTTGCAATAAATTTTTGTTTTCTATTAAAAAAAAAAATAATAAGTTCACAATTTCCATGGGAAGAGGACGATGGCACATGAGGACCAGATCAAACTAAACTCTCACAAATTGTTCACAAAAGTTTTATATATACATATATATATATATATATATATATGTGTGTATGAATATATATATATATAGAGAGAGAGAGGGAGAGAGAAGGATCGCTGATATAAAGTAACATGCAGGAAGTCTTGGACGTCCTTCTTAGAGTCTTAATCATTCATATTAAGTCTCCACAAGTCTTGATCATATATTCATATCACAAAACTCGTCAAGACTCTACCATGGACGATTAAGACTATGACAAAGATGTTCAAGGCTTCCTACGCATAACATATTTCAAAACCTGCACTGGCAAATCTCTCTCTCACTCTCTCTACACACACTCATAAAACAAAACTCATCAAGACGACAAGATTCTAACAAAGAAATTCAAGTCTTCAAGACTTCCTGCACATAACTTATTTCAAGGATCCCGCATTGATATATATATATATAACAAAATACCGTAGTATAAGATCAAATTTGGTCAAGGCCATTAATCAACCATATCTTAAGGGACACTTAACTCATCAAATCATTTAAGACCAAGAAAATAGGTAAATATATACAAGTATGTGATATAAGAACAAGTTTCATCAAGGCGATTAATCAACCATATTGCCACTTAACTCATCAAATCATTTAAAAACAAAAAATAGACAAATTCATGTGATGAGGGGGCAAATATATCATCTTTACATAATTAAGAGCAGGAAATAATTCACTCTGCTAGTCTGGACATCACAGCACGATCACTCTTAACCATCCTTATTTTTTGTTAGAAGCTGTAATCAATTAATTGTGTTTGAAAGCAGCAGCATCAACTCTTTTATTTTTATTTTTTATGGAGAACATCAACATATGATGTGAATTATTTTGTGTTAGAAATCTAAGATATTATGATTAAGAAGCGGTATCTACATCTGAAAAGTTACTTATATTATCAGAAGTATTGAAAATACAATCTGTTCAAGTTCTAAAGTTTTCTATTAGATAGAAGGGGTGGCAGAAACCTATCACATGGAAAGTACATGAGAATGGCAAGAGTCAGAAAAGGATAATAAAAAATCCTACTCTGCTTCTTCAATAATACAAAACATAAACTACTCAAAGGGAACTGAACATGACTAAAAAAACATTTATGTTACACATTATAATCAATGTGATAAAACTGCAACACACACATACCTTTGTGCCAAAAGGACCAGAAGGGAAATTGATATCTAGAAGTTTCCTTCCCTACAAAAAAAGACAACTCAAAATCAGAAGTTGGGGCTCAATAAAACAAAAGCCTAAAATGATTTTTTTTTCTGTTGCTCTCTGTTGCTCACAGTAGAAGCCCTGTTCTCCATTTTAATAGGTTCTATATAGAAGCCTCAGACTCAAATAAGAATATTACAACTTACAGGCAATCACAAAAAGTTGATACATCTTTTAGAGATTTTTTTCTTCCACCTTTTTCCTACTAAAAAAAAAAAAAATAGTATACAAAAATAATATCTAAAATGATGTATCCAACACTTCTTCCCTATGCTGTCCTCTCATCATTTTAGAAGAAACAAATTAAACAATACAGTACTTGGAAAGAAGAGAACCATCTCCCCCACCCACACACACAGAGCCCACTGAGCGCACCAATAGATAAAAGAACAAAGAAAAATCACCTCAAGTTCAGCTTCAAGCTCTTCCCGCTCATGTCCAGTTGCAATAGGCATAACATCTTCAACCTTCTTCACAGAAGTCCCTGCTACAAACCAAACAACAAATCCACATAAGTCACACACCTCTCATTCTCAAACCACTCACATGCAGGCACTCGCACACACTCATATAAACATCACCATAAATACACATATATGCCTTCTGAAACTTCACCCCTTTTTATCTCCTATCACCAGAGCTTAGATTAGAATCCCCATATGTAAAATGAACTCAAATCCTCTTCTTCCCAATAACACAGCATTACTCCACTAATAAACCATTAAAATTGAAATCCACATCGATCACATATCTAAATACACACAAATATACAAGCTTGTATACACACATAACATGCAACCGAGTACATTTCTACATACATTCACATAAGTTAACTTCCAAAAACATAGGAACCTATAGATGTATTCAAAAATCCAAATCAATCTCGAAAACACAAAAAGACATACAATCTATATCATATACCTTGCCGTTCTATAATACTGAATATAGATATTCATATACAAACATGGATGTTCAGTTATAAAAAAAAACTACCAAATAAAATAAATCAAAGGAGTCGGACATATCGTATTCTTATACATAGACATGTACACGAAGATCTGCGTGCGTAGATTAGGGTTTCGAGAAGAGAAATGACCTGATTCAGAGCTGAAGAGTCGAGCGGCGAAGAGAGGAGGAGAAGCTAAAGATCGGTTTGCGGAGCGAGCGATTGAAGGTACAGATCGACAGGAAGACTGAGCATGAGCTAGAGCAAGAGCTTTGAGCTGCGAACAGCAGATTCTTCTCCACATGGTCGTCGTCGTCGTTTGAAGTTAGGGTTTGTGATCTCTGGTCTCAGGTCGCCCTTCTGGTTTTTGAAGAGACTAAAACGACGCCGTCTCACTCTCCTTTTTTCTGTCAATACCTTTTTGTTTTTGTTTTTGTTTTTTTTTTTCAACCAATAAGTTTGGAATTGAGAGATTGGAGAGGCGAAGAAATGAAAGGGGAGCCGATGACGATGGGTGATTGGACAGTGTGGGACTCGGGCGTGTGTGGGTGATTGACTTGGCACGTGCGAATTATCCACGTCAGCCAAAAGACTCTCATAATTCCATTTTTAGTTAAATTACCATAGTATGATTTGCCAGTAATCAGTATTAAATTGTGATCGGATAAAATTCTAAAATTTTAATAGAAAAATAATTTGGGGCGTAGTTCAGCTTGTAAATAGACGAACTTTGGACTTAGACAAATGACTTCCAGGTCAGCGGCTCGTTTTCAAAAAAAATACCTGGTCCTGGATTAATAGATATTATCAACAACAAAAAAATGAAAATTAATTTTACAGTTCTAAAATTAAATGAAAATTTTTTTTTTTTTTAAAGGTTAATATTAAAAACCTCTAATCACCTTTGAACTATGAGTGATGATATTTGCACCCCTCTAAAATCGTATGTACATCCTAAAATTTTATATTTTTGAAATTTCAATATTACCCTGAAACTAATTTATTAATATTTTAATTAAAATAAATAATAAATTTTATAACTATTTTACTGCTTTGAATAGTCAACCAACTAAACCAAATTAAAAAAGGAAGCAAATAAAATAAAAATAGTAAAGAAAGAACAAAAATCCAAATCAATAAATAGGTTAACTTCTTCTGATCCTAAAAATTAAGCTAGAAGGTTGTTGCCTCCTCCATTCTAGATCCCAAAAAAACAAAGAGGAGGCAGCCAAAAAAAAAAAAAAAAAAACCCCTCATATCTAATAATAATTTTGTGTAATAATTATATAAAATCTCATTTGTTTATTTAAGTTTAGTAGGTTTCTCACTTTCATTGTTGTCTCTAGCATCACATCAAGCACATGAATAAATGATTCCTGCTCAACTTATTAAGCAATTACAAATGAAAAAAAAAAAAAAAAAACCGAAAAGAAATTAGATTACCCCTTCTTCGTAGCACCTATAATAAGAAGCACTACAATGAAAGAAGTTATGCTATGATTTTAATTATATATTGATTTAATATATTTTATAATTTATTTATTTATTTATAATATTTTTAATATTAAAAGAAAGGGCATATTTGGTAATATGTGGGGTGTGATTACAAAATTTCATATTTAAATTTTTTTAAACAAAAAGGGGTTCACATACAGTTTTTTAGAGGTGTAAATATTGTTACTCTTGAACTATTATTGGATATATAATTACAAAAATTTTAATTTTAGAAACCTCCCCCTATGGACTAACACGACTAGCATTCTGTTTATATTGGTGGACTAAGAGCATTTCCAATTGTAATGTGGCTTGCTTTTGAAAAAAATGGTGATATGTCAACATTGTCAAGCCAATTGCTTCATATGTGGCATGTAACTAAACTTGATAGACATCCAAATAAAAAAGTGTTCTACGATACTTCACTTGTAAAATATATGTTTTTAATGACGTGTCAATTTATTATTGGTCTCCTTAAATATACTTTTGAATTTTTGAATAAAATAAAGTAAAAGATAAGAGTGATTGCTGACTGGACCAACAAGACGGTCATCCAACAAACCATTTGAAATCAGAGAGTCATATTGACAGCCTCTAAAAAAAAAGTTGTCACCTCAGTTTGAAGTTGTACTAGAGAGGTTGCACTGGAGATAGATTTCATAACAAAATGGATGTCCATCATATGTGCCATCTAATTTTTTCACAACCCACATTAACATCGGAGATGCTCTAAAACCTTCACTATATATCCATTTCTAAAACTTATTGTTTTTTTTTTTAAGAAAAGAATTTTTTGTTTGTGTTAATGGTGGTAATGGGCCTTTTAGTTTATTGTAAATTGGGTTTTATGACTTTTATCTGATAGAACCCCATTTTTTATATCCAAAAAAATAAAAATTTGGGGTGGTTTTAAGTTTTATCTGATCTCATAATCTTAAAATTATTCAGTTTTGGTTTCGGTCAAATCTCAATTCTTACAATTCTGCCATGGTTCATTTTCATATTTCCCTAAAGTTTATGTTTATCACAAAGATTTGGTTTTAGTCTAAAATGATCAACTTAATGATTTCTAATCTATTTGCCCAGATTATTTATACAAATTTATGCTTAAATAATGTGATATGTGAGTTGTAAATTCATAGAAATAATATTGAAATAATGTATAACGTATAATATTCATAATTTGATTTTGAATTTATATATAATTTCATTTTTTAAGTAAAATATATAATTACAAGAAATGATTTATGCAATCGGGGTCGTGCAATCTTTACGGCTCCGTAGTGCATTTTGATAAAAAAAATGTTGGTCCCATTTATTAAATGCGCGGACCCCACATGATTTTTACAAAAAATGCACTACGGAGTCGTAAAGGTTGGGCCGCAAAGGTTGCACGACCCTGGTTGCGCATAGAATCACCCATATAATTACATTTAAGAAATCACATAATTTGCACTTTCGAAAATGGATATATGGCATTACATAGTTATTTAATGGTATAGAGTGGAGGGGTATTGATGGCTCGTTTGGTGTGCGGGATGGGATATGATTATTGAGTAATTATATATATCACAACTAAAATCACAACTATTTCAACACAACACATGTGGCACATGATATGTCAATTGGTGAATGGATACACATTAATGATTTATCCCACCTATCTATGTATCAACTCACCAATTGACACATCATGTGCCACATATGTTGTGTTGGAATAATTGTGATTTTTGTTGTGATATCTAGTATTACTCATGATTTTTTTCATGGAATTGAATTAGATTGAATTGAATGAGATATGATTGGACTAAAATTAGTGTTTTGATATGTTTGGTGTTGTATGAGAATGGATTAAAATAGTTATATCTCTTGTTTGGTGTGACATGAGATTATATAATAATAATAATAATAATAATAATAATCATATATTTAATACAGTGTGAAACTGACTAATACAAAATTATATAAAATTATTTTTAAATAAATTAATTATTTAATTTTTTTAAAAAAATAAATATTTAAAATGAATATTACATAAAATAACATTTTTAATTAATATTTAATATTTTAAAAATATTTTTAAATATAATAATAAGACATATTAAATAAATATAAAATTTTATAATTAAATAAAATAATAAAAGAAGAAGAAATTTTTTATTAAAAAAATATGGGACAAATAGCCCCACCTCACCCAGATAAAATGGTTGTGTAGAATTGGAAGGGTTAAAATAATTATTTAAATTTAATTTTGAATTTTTTTTAAAATTTAAATATTTTAAACCAATTTTAAACAAAATGATATTTTATTTTTATTTGTTAAAATTGAAAATTATTATTTTTAAATTGTTTAAAATAAAACACATAAAAAATTTAAAAAAAAATTAAAAAGAGAAAAAATAAAATAAAAAATATAAAGTGGTGGTACTAGTACCACATTGGAGATTAAATAGTCCCGAACATAGGATATAAGGCTAAAATTAGTCGTGTCCTATCCTATCCAAGAGCAAAAATAATACAACAATAGTATTAGTTTACTGACTTGCTTCAAACAACTAACTGCAACTTCACTTGGCTCGTCCTTTAGAACCAGCAATGGGGACACGAGCTTCTTGAGTGACATGGACGAACGAAAAGTGCAGAGAGAGATTGACAGCGTGTTAATGGAGGAGATTGACAAGCTAAGCAACTTGCCGGATGCTATAATCCATAAAATTCTGTCTCGTTGTCCATCCAAAAAGCTGTACAAACTTGTGTTTTGTCCGAGAGATGGAAGTACTACTGTACACACATTGACACTCTTGTTTTCAACAGCTACGTCGTTGGTGGCGCTGATTACAAACGCTTCAGAAACTTAGTTTTTCATGTGTTGCACCACTGCCAACACTCAATCAATGTCACTCAGATCTCCGCGGACCAGAAGATCTGGAAATCGATATCATTCCTACCATTGATGATCATGTTGATGTCCCTCGCACTGAGGAGACAATTCAAAGAAATTACGGTTTGCATCATTTAAAACTTTCAGAGTTAAGTGACATCGATTGAGGGTTGGCAGTTGCGCAACACATGAAAGACAGTTTTTGAAGCGTTTGTAATCAGCGCCGCCAATGTTGTAGCTGTTGAAAACGAGAGTGTCAATGTATGACCAGCGGTACTTCCATCTCTCAGACAAAACACAAGTCTTTACGGCTACTTGGATGAGCAACGGAGACAGAATTTTATGGATTATAGCATCCGGCAAGGTGCTTAGCCTGTCAATCTCCTCTGTTAACACAATCTCTTTCTCTATGCACTTTTGGTTCGTTCAAGTCCAACTCAATCGAGTAAATATATAAGTTCCGAATTTATGGAAATAACAAAAATATAGCCAATATTCCAAAATATGGGAAATTTTTATATATATTTTTTCAAACAGTTTGTTATTTGTTTCCTTTTCGATGTGAGATTTCCTTTCAATTTTGCGGTTAATATAGCCAATATTCCAAAATATTGGGGATTTCTTTTTCTTTTTCCTTTTCAATGTGGGATTTCCTTTCAATTTTCAGTTTTCCAAGTTAATATTATTTTTTTCCCTTTTGATGTATGATTTCCTTTAAATTGTAGTTTTCCTATCCCACAATGGTTTAGTATTTTTTTCAAGCGAAGACGAGGAATACAACTCTTAATATGACTAATATAATAAGCAACATAACTTATTATATGATAATTCTGTAAAAAAAAAAAAAAAAAAAAAAACTTATTATGGTAAAATCCCTCTAAATAAATATTCTTGAAACCCCGTTATTTAGTATTAATTTAGAGGGTTATTAATTTGAATGGTATTACTTTATAAAGTGTTATTTTGTCTTTAAAAAACGTGTGGAAGTCGGTTTTCTTATTAAAGGAAAGTTTCTTTTCGAGATTCATTGTTTAGTCGGTTTTATTCATTAAGGAAAGTTTTTTTTTTTTTTTTCCTTGCTTAGGAAAAATTTGTTAAGGTAATTTCTTGTTGAAATGCTAAATTAAGTACTTTTATAGTTCTTAAATATTATGTATTATGTAATATGTAATATATTTTGTAGTTTTATTAAATTATTAATTGATACGACAGTTGAGACCAAAATTTTACACTAGGTTTCAAAAAGAAATTATTAATTATTACAATAGACGGGTTTATTAATATATTACATTGACCCAAGTCAAAACCATTGAACCATGATTTTTTATTAATATAGAGAGGTAATTAATTTATTGGAGATTAATTTATAGGGTTCTACTATATATGATAAGCGTTTTTTTTTTTCATTACTACAAAAAAGCTACTAAAATATATGTAAAATGGAGAATCCATAATATCTATACAAGAAACATCTATGGCTATCTAGGGTTTCTTTTCTTAGAACCACCTTTCAATTTGGATTGATGGTAAGTGACGCTCGTTCAACTTAGCAATATGTCAAGTTCAAGTCGTCACCACCGCCGATAAGATATATATATAAAAAAAAAAGGTTTATTCTTTTAGGTATTTCCGTCTCTAATTATCATATTAAAGGCTTTGGGTTCAAATAAGCTTCATTGGGATTATCATACTAAATATTTAATGTTCAAACATAGATCATAATTTTACATTTGGTTATAAGAAAATGATTTATTGAAAATAAGAAAACTTTTTTTTATATTTAATAAAAACTTTTATTTTTTTTTTTTATAAAAAAAATAAGAAAACTTTTACTTACCATTAGAAGGTGATGTCTTGTATAATATATATGTGAGTAATGCTACATTGTCCAAATTTGGTATCCAAATCTGGTGCCTAAATGATATGGTAATACCGTGGACCATTCATTTAAATTGTATTAGATTTGCATGTTTTAAATGAATGGTTCAGAGTGTTGCCACATCATTTTGGGTACCAGATTTGGACAACAAATTTGTACAATGTAGCATTACTCATATATATATATATATATATATATTCATCTTTTGGTTTTGAATTTATATTTAATATATAATTACATTTAAGTCACATAATTTGTATCTCATGCTTAGTTATTTAATGGTTTATAGTGGAGGGGTATTATTGTATTAAGGGTAGCATTGTGAAGTAAGCCACAAACGACTTGTTTACCGTGGCCCCGAGAGCTCCTTCAGTTTACTTTTTTTTTTTATTTTTTTTTTTATTTTTTTATTTTTTTATTTTTAAATGTCCTTCAGTTTACAATCTACCCATTTTTCTTTAGTCTTAAAAATTCTTAATAAAAAATAATAATAATAAAATTAGACAAACCTTTGACTAGGTCTTCAATCTCTACAAAACCTTGAAACTTTTGGGCATGAATAGGTAATAGAAATTGCCTTCGAACCAAATAACAAAGATTTCTGCCCAAAAATTGCAATTTTTTTTTTGGATATCTGTGGATGTCCGGACCAGCTTGCATGCATCTCGATTAATCTCATAAGGCCCTGAAATTAACAGTCGGGTAAACCTCTAATGGCCCCAGGAGAAACGTGGCTGTTAGGGATCGAACCCAGGAACGGCTTGCCCCAGTGCCCAGCAGCACCACCCCTTGGGGTTAAATTGCAATGTTGATGAGCTAAACCAAAAGTCATGCTAATATGGACTACAAAAATTCAAGAGCAAGATAATACAACAATAATATTTGTTTACATATAATGTTACAATGACCAAAGGAGAGGTTACAAAACAATTTGGTACTAGACATATAGCTGAATTGATGAAGTTAGACAAAGTTCTAAATTTGGTAAGCATCTCATCTGTTTTGAGTCAAGAGAGTTTAAGCAATCAATAATGTGAGTTTGTGAGATTCTATAGTGGTAGGCCTCATTGTTAAAGGAGTAATGTTCTTTTAACTCAAGTCAGTCGGATTTTGTCTTGACCGTTTACTTCTGGGCTCCTGGATTTCATCCCCCTCTAATTTTCTCCTTAAAGTTTTTAAATCATCTTCGCTTACCTGGCCATTCAGTTTCTGATTCAACGCATATGCTTCGGCCAACTTCCTCTTGCACTCTTTGCTTGCAGAATCATGAGAAACCACTGCAGAGAAGATGGAAGTAAAGAAACAGTTAAGAGACACACAGTATGCAAAGTCAAACAAATGAACCAAAAGTAGTGTTACTGAAAAAAACACAAAAACAAGGACACTAGTTGCAAGATACAAGAAGTTTGGCAGATGGATAGGTCCAAAAATGTTAAGAGTCCTACTTATAATGTTACAGACACAACTGATATCCATTAGAAATCGGATAAGTCATATTTTTTGTCAATGCATTTAAATGCAGAAATCAGAAGAAAAAAAAATAGGAAGCTGTCTAATAAGCTGTAGCTCAGATAAGCAAACAAGAGTGAAAAAACTTGATATAAGTATCAGATACTGAGAAATTACCAAACCCAAAATAACAGCAATGCACAATAGGAGAAAATAAATTGATGGATATCATAGAAACACACTGGAGTCAATTAGTTCATATCCCACATTATGTTTTCACTGATAGGATTTTGAACTCATCCCTGTCCACTCTGCATGCATGCATATATCATCTTCCATGGTGATGAATTAAGTAACCACTAACCAGCCAATATTTGTTATAGAAATCATAATTAATCAAAATAATATTAATCAATCTACACTAATAGAGAAAAAACGGATAGCACTTATAAAGCAAACTGGATTTTGAATTAGATGTGTTTACTCTTAGCTCTGCAGTACAAAGCATATCAGTGGACACTAGACAATTTTCGAGGCAATCAAAATCCATTTAAGACAGCAACATTTCCCGTCATATACTCATTGTATGGGAAATTCTACTATTGTCATCAGTCAGCCTAACAATACAAAGATGTAGAATAATGCTTGAATGTACTTCTTAGTTTATTCTATGGTTTTCAAATAACTGAGCATCACTTGTGAGGACATGACTATCATGCTAGAAACTTTTCCATGCACAAACTGAATCTATTGCATTGATACATGGTTTACTCATACAAAAATGTCATAATATGTCAACAGAAACAAAAATCTTAAATCTTAAATCTTAATTGTTGTTTCATTTCAAAGGACAGATAACATTTCAAAAATAATGAAGGGGCATCATGACAGAATTTATGGTGCAATAGCAGACAGACAATAATGAACCCAGATTAATTTTTGAGCATTGCAACTGCAAGTAACCCATCGATGAGTTTATGGATTAATAAGAACAGGTACTTTTGATCCGTTGTTCACTTTGGCATATAAATAAATATAGCAAACACTTGACTAAGATAAAAATAAGATAACTGACCTGGTTTTGGATAATCTATTCCAATAATGCACTTTGATTTCTTTTGAATGCTTAGTGGAGCCGTCCATGGCTCATAAATATATTCCTTTGGCATATCTGATCATTAAAATTTGGTCATATGTTATACAGCAACATGCCCCCAGCCAAAAGAACACGATGAAGTGAGAAAAACTTCAGAATGTACCTTTCAATATGGGCAGAAAATGCCTAATGTAGTTACCGTTGGGGTCATATTTCTTTCCGAATGATATAGGAGAGTATATGCGGTGGTACTGGTCAGCACAAAAACTATTTAAATGTGAGAAAATTTCAACCAAAGGTAATTCAGTGGCACTATAAAGCAATAATTTGAAAAGGGAAAATCAATGTGACAAGCACCTTCCTAAAATATATGTGCCTACCATTTACCAAATGAAGTGAACTAATTTCATGACTTTCCAAGAATATGAAAAAGAAAAAGTAAAAACTTGTTGAAGCAGAAATGAGGCGATTGCATCATATTGGAATATTTGGCTAAAAATATTCATTAATTTCATTCTATTTAGATGAATCTAAAACCATGTGTTATGATAATTTTCGGCATTGTTAGCATTTTCATAGGTGTCTTGTACAGTTGACTTGTACTGCTAAACATAAACCATTGCATGATATATACACAAGTCGCTCTCCACTAGCAAGCAAATGTGAGGGAAACTTTCATAACATAAATATATAAATGCTTCATACCTGGTAAAAGAATGATGAGCATGATAACCATAACCAATTTCCATTGTTAATTGCCAAATCCGAATCAATCAGAAGTCTTTCAAAGACATCACGTCCTTTTTCCCAATGAATAAACTAACAGCAGTAACAGTTCAAGTCAAGAAAAAAAGAATAAAAAAGAATTTTAACAAGAAGCCAAAATTTTTAAGTCATACCAGATCTCCACGAGTGAGGAAACATGCAACGCAATGTCGAGCTAAATGGTGCATCCAACCCCACTTGCGGAGCTGCAACAGTGCAAATATACTAACTTCAAATACTCTGAATAGGTAAGGAAGTGCACACCTAGGTAGGAGCTGCATTAAAAATCTTACCAAAAATACCAGTGACCTTACCTGGACCATAATAGCATCAATCCAAGGGAACCCTGTCCTAGCCTCCCTCCAAGCAGCCAGCAGTTCATCATCATTATTCCAAGGTATCTACATTATCATCCACTATTCCATCAAATATACTGAAGATATGAAATCTGATATATATTTAAATAATATTTTTTTGTTATGTAAACCGACGTTTCTTTTTCTTCATTTAACAGCATCCATGTCATGAGGACTTAATCATTCGTGACACAAAGTCATAGAAAATGACTATGAATTTGTAAGAAAACAGAGGATTCCCAACTTGACTTGCCACACACAACTTATAAAAAGGGACTATACAACTGAAAAGGGACTACACGAAAAAATATTCGACAATTAGAACTTGTAGAAACAGAGATTCTACAGGAAGGTAATACAAACAAGTTTTTTTGAAACTGGAATACAATTTGTAGGCAGTAATAAATAATCTAATTGGAGACGCTCAAACAATTTCCTTTTCTTTGAAAACAGAATTAAAATACAGCTAGACTCAATGCATTTTCTTCAACACAAATAACCATCAGTTATATTAATCTTTATCCTTTATCTTTCATCTCTGGTTTGGGAAGTAAATTACAATTTCATTTTCACATGGTGACATGGCAAAACCAACTTCTAAGAGAACAGTCAATGGAATAAGAAACTAATAGAAGCCATCGGTTGCACTTACTTGCTTGCATATTCTGTTACCCTTCATCTGATCAAAATTAGGAGTACCAAAAGCTACAGTGTAGAAAAAATCTCGCCATAGCAACTACAGAAATTGAAAAAGATTTTACTTTGCTGCATCCAGAAGAGTAGAACTAGCATTACCAAATAAGAAACAGGGGTATACTGACCTGTCCAACAAGGGAAACTGGTGGTGCTGTGTGCTTTTTGACATTTTTATAAACATCTGTAAGGCATTGGTAGAAATATCTGGAAGACAAACAGCCAAACTGCTAAAGGATTAAACAATGGAGAAAAAGATAAAGTTAAATAATTTAAATAATAAAAATAACAATAAGAAGAAGAAGATGCAGTGGTGAGCTTAAACTACAGTTTCTTATATCTGCAGTAACAAATCCTTGTAGTATCAGACATAGAGCACCCCAATTATAACTCACTTTCAAGTAAGGTGATAGAACAGTTGTTGCTGGCTTCACATATGCAGATGGATCACCCTTAGGCTTTTCAAAGTTTGCCACCCACTCCTGCAGCACAAAGAAGAAACGAATTGAATCAAGGACATCATCACTAGCAACTCAGTGGAAAGTAAAAACAAACAATTAGAACATCAATGCTCTTAAACTAAAAAAGCAAATTCCCACGAACCAGATACACTATGAAAAACAGAGAAATTATGTACTTTATTTCCAAGGAACTTGTAGTGCTTTCATGTTCAATGAAAGCAAGACAAGAAAATATATGCATGACAAAATCACAATGACAGACGGAAGGCAGTTGTAACTTGACACAGGGTCTTTGTTCTCGCTTAAGAGTTACTGTGTAGGCCTTTTTTGTATAGGCCTGGTTATGCAATCAAAATCATCCCTAAAACTTTTCAAGATCTCTACTTGTAAGCACAAAGTAATTTGATGTATATAGACACAATTGATTGTTCATATACATATGTATATGAAAGTTTATTTACTTAGTAAACAAACATTTACATTCCCAGTCTAAACATCATACCTTGTTACTGATTGATTCTTTCAATCTCTTCAAGGCTTCTGATTCACCACCTCTAAATGGTGTCAACTCATCCTGCAAATACTATTAATTTAACAAGTTTTCTAAGAAGGTAATTTTATAAAATATTTATAGCTTCAAACCTGTTCATAGTCTTCATAGCCAAGTTCTCTAACTGTTGGAACTTCCGAAATCTCACAACTTCCAATATCTCCGACAGGAGGAAGTGAAGAAAGAGAGACTGAAAGCAGGGATGAAGCCCATGATGGTTGCCCAGCAAGCTTCAGAAACGATTGATAACTCAACGGTGGCTTTCCCCCGTTCTTTTTAGACATAATTCATAACAATTTGACAACTACCATAAATTAGTAATAGAAATGACATCGAAGCAAATGATACTGTTTCAGTTCAAAAATCGAGATTTGTACACTATACTAGATCATGAATTTCTCACTTACCTTCTGTATAATATCTGCAGGATTGAAGAGTGTATGACTCACAGGAGAAAACACCTCAATCCCAGCTGAAGAAGCATAATTCTGTCGAAATGAAACAAACATAACATGCCCAACATATAATATCTATAACAGAATCATCACTCACTATAACACAAATCAATTTTTCTAAATATCTTGAATTGGGAAACAAAATATCTTACCTTAACTTTCATGTCTAAAGCCTGATAATATGGATCCGTGTCATACTCAAAGCATATCTTCTTGACATTCCACTGCAACAACCCAGAAAATTAGATCATTAAAATAAAATCAAAAGTAAACAGTACAAATTAAATCTTAAAAAATATGAAGAATGTATGGTAATTTTGAAAATTTGAAAAAGAAAAAGAAAAAACCGACTTGCTTCAAGCAACGAATTACAACTTCACTTGGCTCGCCCTTTAGAACCAGCAATCGGGAGCCGAGCTTCTTGAGTGACAAGTCAAGATCAACCAGACTCTCGAGCAGGAACCGGATACGGTTCAGACCAGCAAGGGTCGACCCGGGAGAGAAGGCGGTCGGGTCCGGTTCCATGTAATGCGGATCAATAACAAACACAGGGTAGACAAATGCTGATCCTTTGGAGGCATACTCTAGAGCCGGGTTGTCGTGGATACGGAGCCCCTTTCTGAACCACATCAGAGAACCCGAACTAGTGGCCGACCCGGACGCCATAATCGAACTTATGGAGAGAGATGGTGAAATTCTCATGAGTATGTAATTATGTATGTGTGGTTTTTGAAGCGGCACATGTGGTTTTGGCGCGTTAAATTGTGGAAATGAGAGAGTGCACGCTAAAGTGCGCTAGAAGTGTAGGATAAGAAAAGTTGTGAGATAACGTGGCGTGTTGGGATAACGCCAACGGGTGAGGAGTGAGGACTGACTGACTGAGGACGAGACGGCTAGTGTGCGCTATGCGCATCTGGCGTAAGTTAGGGAATGTTGTGGGCTTCTGGTATATATGGCGCCACGTTGTGCCTTCGGAATTGCCAGACGCTGTGTACTTGTAGTTGTATAGACTGATACACATTATCAACGGGTCGGCAACTGGTCGGCACGAAAAATTTTCTAATCTGAACCTGAATAATTTCAGGTGTTTGAGTTTTGAACAAACGACTTTTATAATGCTATGTGTACACATTTTTTTTTTTTAATAACTTTTTTTTATTTATTTAATAAAGTTGTATAAAAATCATCAGTTAAGGCAGAGGAAAACAGAGGTTACAAATCAAGTAAAAGGGAAAAAAACAAAAAGGAAAATAAAAAACCCTCCCACCAACAACAAACAAAACTAAAAAGACAAAAAAAGAAAGACAAAAACTCCACCAAGCCACAAAAACAAACGAAAATAAACCAAGAAAAAACCACTAGTGTCGAAAGGAAAGGAGACCCAACCTATCGATATGAAGAACACCTTTAAGAAAATGAGGTAAAAGATGTTGATCTTCTTAAATGATGTTTTTACCTATTTCTCCTTCTCTAGCAAGAAAATCAGCAGCACTATTGCCTTCCCTATATTGATGGAGCACCATGGAATTCACCCCTTCTAGCTCTGCCACTATGTCATCTTAGAAATCCCAAAGATACCACAAGGTACATCTATCTTTCCGAAACCAATCAACAACAATTCGAGAGTCACTTTCAATAATCACATAAAATAAAGAAGCCGTTTACACAAAGGAATTCCTTCTAGGATTGCTTTTTAATTCCGCACTATTGTTCGTACCATTGCCAAAACAACTAGAAAAAGCCGTTTTCACTATGCTATGACAATCCCCGAAAAATACCTCCACCTCTTGAATTACTTGGATTTCCCCTACAACTACCATCACAATTAAGTTTTATCTAACCCGCAAGAGGTTTAGCCCACGAGATAATTTTATCAGGCCAGGCACAAACACTTTGATGTTGAATTTGAAATTCCTTCATAACAGAAAAGTCTGGCGTCTTCAGTTTCCATAAAGAAACATTGTCCTCATCTAAAGATCTAACCCGGTACCGAACACTTCTCCAAATCTGATCAACACTTTGATGAACTCCTTCCATTCTTGTTTTGCATCTTCTATTCCGAAGGCACCACGTAATCAAGCACGGAATCACACCGATTAAAATACCTTTGATAGATGATTTGAAATAAATGTAGTTAAATCGCTTAAAGCGTACCTAGAGGAGGGGTGAATAGGTTTTTACGTCTTTTTCAATCCCTTAAAACAAATATTCGTTTGTCTCTCAAGATAACTTTACATACAACACATAACTCAAAACATCCATACATAGACAATATAATCATGTGATAATTTAAGCAATGCCTACATATATAAGGAGTTGCATGAGGTATAGAATATAAAAATCTCAACAACAAAGAATACTTGTATTATGATATTGTTCAAGGAATTATAAGTGTTAACAAATATAGCTATACATCAAAGTAACAATATATAAAAGAATAAAGAATATAAGAATGATCGAATATGTATTACTTTACAAATCATACTTAACAAATCTTGATTCTAAAACTTCACAAGTGATGAATGTACTACAAGATTAAGAGCAAACATATATATATATATATATATAAGTAATAAAGAGAGATAGGAAGAATTAACACATGAGATTTTTTAACGTGGTAAAACCTCCAAGGAGGAAACATCCACGGGCCGAACTACAACCATTGGGTACTATATATATTGGATGGTAAATTAGAAATTCCACAAAGTGATCAATCCTAGATCACCAACCCATGTAGAGTCTATGTTTACCCAACCTTATTGGAAAGTATGAAATCCCTCAATGATGTAAAACCACCATATATTGGACAACATATCAAACCAACATCGATGGAAGATTAGAAATTCCTCAAGAGTGCATACACATCCCATGTACCATGCTCTATTGGAGTCTATGTCTATCCATACACCTAGGCATACCAATAATGTAGCCAACTCTCTATCCAAGGCACTCATGCCTCTAGAGAGCCTCCCTTGCATAACTAACTAGACCTTCTCGATCCTAGCCATGACTTTTTGCTTGCCTATTCGAGTCATCCCAACTCTAAACAAGAGTTCTTACTTGGCTATCTAGACTCCTGTCCTAACTAAGACTTCATACCTTTCACAAATAGAGCAATACACTTGGCCAAGAATTCGGCGTTCCATTATAGGACCAAGCATATAGATCTTCGCTACCATTTCATTCGTTCGTTAATCGAAGAAGGTGTGTTAAAGCTTGTAAAAATAGCATGTAGCAAGAATCCAACCGACATATTAATAAAGCCAATCACTACAGAGAAACTGGAGCTGTGCACAGCTTCAGTGGGTCTTTAAGAGTGAAGACGTGGGGAATAAGCGCACCGTAACTATCCACTAAGTCATCAAAGAATGAGTTTGAAAGCCTAGTCAAGTTTTAGTTCTTCAAGTGGGAGATTGTTAGGTTTGTGAAGCCTGAAACCAGGCTAGAGAATCTTTCTCTGTATTTTGCGCTGGACGTACCATCGGGTAGACAAGGTGCAAAACCAATGGCACGAGCAGCTGTCAACTCCAGAGGATGCACATGTTGCAGACTTCCGGCCATGCAAGGTGCATGGGGCGCAGCACGAGCAGCGGTCAACTCCAGAAGAGTCACGCAATGCAAACCGTTGGCCAGGCAGGGTGCCCAGGGAATGGCACGGGCAGCGGCTGTCTCCAGTGTTGTCAAGCCTCACAAACTGTCGGGCATGCACTTGCACAAGGAGCGGTCTAGGCAACGGTAATGACGTGAATTAAGAAGTCTGCGCAGAAGTTGAAATCAATCTTTTAGCGTATTCACTTACCCTAGTGTTTCCATATAAATACTACCATTATGTAAAACCCTAAGTGTGTTAAAAAGAGAGTGGTAGAGAGATTTGGAGCAAATTGTAGAGAGATTTGAGAGAGAGAGAGAGATGGAGAGATTGTAATCAACTCTAAAAGTATTGGATTGAGTGTGGTACGCTCCGTGAACGTAAGTAAATTGCTGAATCACGTAAAATATTTGGTGTCGTTCTTTCTTCTTTATTGTTTTCTTATTATCTGTGTTGTGTGTTTTGTTTTAGATTTGTGTGATACTCATTCTTTCTTCTACAACAACAGTATTACAGGGTTTTTTTAATATATTTTTGTAGTATATGTTTTTTAATAATATACGTGTTTTGAAGAGTAAGGCTCACGTTCCCATGAAATGTATTAATCCATATATACTTTTAAAACTCTTTTGATCATTGAACTTACCGAAAATTACTTTTTACTAAATATTTAGTTTAGCCCCCTTTTAACTAAAAATCTAGGCTACGCCACTAGTGACAATGTTATGATAATTGCGTATAGAATATCAATATTATCTTGTTTAATGTTTCAATTGCTTGAAGAAAAAAAAAATTGAGCATACCAATGACATCTAAAAAAAAATCGTCAAAAGACAAAACTGAATTCGCATATAGAAAATTTATCTATACATATTTAAGGAGTTAAAAGATTGCCAGGGTTGGAATGGATCCTCGTTTTTTCCATTCCATCAAGAAGTGTGTAGAAAGTATCAGCACCCACAAGGCCACAAGTCCTGAAAACATCACTTAATAGTTTTTTGACTACTATTAATGAAAACAAATTAAATTCTATTACTACCTCCAGCTTTTCAGTTCTCCATATTTCCAAAAAATTGAATATAGTGGAACAACTCAAGACAAGCCACAACAACATTTGAAGTTTATGATTAGTTCCTGTAAAATGCACAATATATGATAATTAAATACATGAAAATCTTTGAAAGCCACAAACACCATTTAATTTCTTATACACCTACATGACAATAACACTCAAATCCTTCCCCGAATGCATCTGATCCAGTCTTCAAATCCTTCTAAGTACTTTCTTTGATTGATTCTGTCTTCGGATCTGATCTTCAAACTAACCTGGAAACACTCAAATACAAAATTAAGATTATATTCAGTCTATGACAAAATATATAAATTTATATATTCAAAATTTGTTACAGAATTAGTTATGTCAATGTGTAATCCGTCCGATATTAGGACGTAAAGTCATGTTGACTTTACGTAAGCTTTATCAAAACAATAGCCTTCACAAATCATAAATCATAAATCATGTGCTTAAGTTAGCAAAGTTAAATCATAAATCATGACACCACTTGTTTAAAATGATGTTTTTAAAACGAACTTCATCAGAGTAGTTTAGTTTGGACTTTAGAGCAGTTATAAAAGATAAACTATTTATAACTTTTCAAAACCATTGGATTTGATAATAATGAGCTTTTGCTAAATGAAAGTATTAAATTTTTTTTTTTTTTTTGAAAAGCAAATTTATTGAGAGGTGGAAGACAACAAAAGAAAAACAGGGGAGGACCCTGAAAGTATTAAAATATTAAAAGATGAAATACTTTAGATGCAAGCTTTGAGAGATGGATGCATTACCTTCATTAATTGAATTCTTGAAATTTGGAATTAAAAGCAAGCATAGTGGCTTCATCTTCCCACTCCAACTTGTACCACCAATCGCTGAAAGCTTTAATGTACTCTAAACTCTTTGCATTTTCAGCACTGAAAGGGAGTTTCCTTAGACTTTGGCAGTATTTTACATCAATATCTCGGAGGGAAGGAGAGTGCATGGCTCGTCGGCATATGCTCTTTAACTTTGGTAGATCAAGAAAATAAATTTCTTCAAGATTTGAGAATATCTCCACATCTTCTTCAATTTCTGATGCTATTATTTCTTCCAATGATTCACATGCCACTACATAAAGAAATCGAAGTCGTGGAATGTATATAAGCCATGTCAAATTCTCCATTGCACACTGCGTGATACTTAGAATCTGAAGGTTACGGAAGCAGTTAATCTCTGATCTCTGCATTCTCTCCCCATTCTCAAAACAAATTTTAACTTCCCTCAAATTAGGACAGTATCTTATATGAAGTTTCTCTAAATGCTCTATTCTTCTCATAGTTGAACAGGAGATATCAAGTGAATGCAACTCCTCACACTCATATATTGATAGTTGTGTAATACAACTTTGTAACATGGGACTAGAGGACATAAATTTTAGAACAGGGGAGACACTTGAGAAGGTGAGACCTACGCCTGTTATCTTTTCCAAACACTCCAACTCTTCTATGACCAATTTCGCATCAATCTTGCACCAACTGTTGGGGTCGAAATTGCTGAACATTTGTAAAGATGAAAGACTTGATATCACTCCCGGTGGAATTACTATGTGATTCCTTATTTCATCTAATAATAATATTCTCAATTGTGTCAAATTCTCTTCAATTGGCAAGTTACTTACACATGTCTTCGATAGATTCAGATAACGCAAGCTAATCAATGCACCGATTTCAACAGGCAACTCCCTTAAATCCTTATTATTTGACAAGTTCAAAACTGTCAAGGTAAGAATTGATTGGAAGAGTGTACTTGGTAATGTCGTCAGCAGCTTGGAACCCATAAAAAAAATGGTTTGGAGACGTGGACAAACAACTGGTGTTTCGAAGAGAAATTGTGTACTATCACCATGCAATGATACTCTTACGGCCTCTTTCCATCTAGCAATCTCTTGCGATTTGATTAAACCAATGTGTTCCTTTACCAAAATCTCATTCCCCTCTTCACAAGCTAACCAATGTGCCATGTCACGAAGAACGTCATGCATCTTAACATGATCTTCTTTTTCATAACTTATGCCATAAACATAACTTCCCTCCAAAAGACAAGCAAGTTTCAAACTGTTAATAATGAATCTTCCTCTTTCTTGTGCCTCATACATGTTATCAGAATCATCTAAGAATCCCTCTCCAATCCAAAGTTCAATAAGTTCCCTATTACTAATGTTATGGTCCTCTGGGAATATTGAACAATATAAAAAACAATTTTTGAGTGTATCGTCACTCAAGTTATCATAACTGAACCTTAGAGTAGGAAAGACATATTTTCCCATTTCAGTAAATCGAGATGGATAACTCTTTAATACTTTGATGGCATACCTCCAATCTTCGGGTGTCATCCTGCTAGCCATGGCACGTCCAATAGTAACAAGAGCAAGCGGCAAACCATCACACTCTTCAGTTACAATTTCAGCAAGTTTTGGTAACTCATGATGAGAGTTTAGTACATCTTCACCCACTTTTTGTCGAAACAAACTAAGAGCGGCTTCTTCTGGTAAACCATTCAATTTAAATCTCGCATTAGCTTCCATCCGACCACAAACTTCTCCTGATCGAGTTGTAAACACTATTTTACACCCATTTTGATTATTTGAAAATGAAACTCCCAATTTTGATAGTTCTAGCCGATCCCATAGATCGTCTAATAACAACACAAACCTTTTATTGCGTAGTCTTTCCAGAATTTGTGCAGCTCTCTCTTCCTCGCTTCTATCGATCCACATTTCTTTCTGGATGCCAATTTTGTTTAGTATAGTTTCTTGAATTTTGTCCAACTTCACTTCTTTGGACACCACAACCCAAATCACAACATCAAAGTTATGACTTGTTTCCTTAAACTTATTGTTAAGTTTCTTTAAGAGTGTGGTCTTGCCCACACCTCCCATACCATATAACCCAATGATTCCCACTCTGTTGTCTTCAACACATTTCCAAACTTCATCAAGGCTGGATTCCATCCCCACAGTGTTCTCCATAGGCATCTCATCTATCATAGGCCGCGGTACCTTGTCAGCAACAACAACAGAAGAGCCTTTCTCTATTAATTTTGTAACAACATCAATCTCCTTACTTACTTGCTTTCTAAGCTTGCAGCTGGTGCAACAATGTCTGGGGCAATAACTTCCCAAACATTTCTGCTGGATCTCTTCATCACCTTTCTGCAAAATGCCATCCACCTCTTTTAGTTTTAGTTGTACACTTTCGAGCCAGCCTTTCACTTGGTTGGTACGAGCTGAATATTGTTGCAGCTCTGCAAAATCAGCTCTCCCCTCAACATCTTTGCTGATATTTTCGAGTTCACGCTTCAACTCTCTTAGAGAGTTTAAGTTGTCCGGAAAGTCACGGATGTTTTGAACACGATTGGCAGTGCAATTCCACAGTCGAGTGACAAAATCCCAGATTAGGCTTACACAATCCGCCATGGCTTTGTGTTTGTTTTGGTGATAAGCTTGAAAGCTTGTGATAGCAGGTGGGTTACAAATTTACAAGAACGAAATAATTTTAATAGCTGTAATTAAACTTGTTGCAATCTGTCAAAGATTGGCATGTGATGCCTTCTTTCCAGCCCCACACAGCTGTAAATTAAGCAATTGATGGTGTTGATTTATACATTTGCAGAAAGTTCATTATTCGTATTCTTCTTTTGCAAAAGTTTAAGCACTTATTTATTCTTACTTTATAGCATTTTCTGGAAGAATACGGATAAGCAATTGTGCTGCTTGTTCAAAAATATTGTCAAACACATTTTTTGTTCTTTAGCAGTTAATATGATATGTTCCTTAGCAACACTAAGCTGCTAGCTATAAAAATAGTGGTGATGACGGTGAAATGACAGCTGCACACTAAGAATACAATCTGATATATATATATATATTCTTCATTCCAACTTTCAGTGATTAATTCGGTCATCAGAGATTCAATTCCATCCAACAATACAACCTTTAAAGTCTTTGCACCTGATCATGTTGAAACTTGAAAGGGAGTTTTGCTAAGACTTTTTAAGTAATCCATTACAATTAGATATTTTAGGCCGAGAAGAAAAGGACTTAATTGGTTTGATGGCATATACTCTTTAAATTTGGTTGCTCAAGAAATTTAGCCCTTACAAGATTTTAGATTATTTCCAGATTTTATCATTGGAGTACTTAAAAGGATAGATACATAAATGAAACATTGTAAACTCATTAATTAACATATTCTTGCTTCTATTTAATAATACATGATAATCAAAACTATAACAAACAACCAAGTAATCTCGCAATTATCAAATCTGATTTAACCCTAATTAATCACATGAGCCTTCGGTTACTACGAACACCAAGCAATTGAACATCATCAATCACCGGGCCACATAACGATCCCGAATTGTCATTTTTCATGGTGTAATATGTGCTTAGGAACATAACCCTAGTACGTGTCGACACTGCCTTGAACTTGAGGATGGCTTTCTTGAACCCTCCTTTGCCCTTAGATTCATATGGAACCTTAATGGTGTCCTTGCCGGCATATGCCTCTACGATCATCGACCCTCCGCATGCATTGTTAGCATCACCAACTGCGAATGTGAGGGCGTAGAGCTTGCCGGGTGTGGTCGTAACCACTTGTGCGATGGCACTTTCTTTTCCGGCCACAAGTTCGACTGCTCGTTTTCCTTCCGGAACGGAGAAGTGTTGGACGTCAATGTATTTGACGGCTTTAAGGGATTCAACCATCCAGCCAGGTAGAGGACTGTTTTCATCTTCAATACGAGGTGCAATCAAGACCCCCTCTGACGCGTTGGGGAACATATACGGACCTTCTTCAAAATTTCCATTCTTCAACATATTGGCTGCAAATAACAATTTGTAAACAAATCGATTACCAAAACTATTAATAATGTTGGGCCTAGAACCTAAAGGTCTTAAATGGGCTGGACCCGGGCTGTCCGACCCATCCAAAAATGTCAATGAGGTTTTTATAGGCTTTAGATCATAAGCTCGAGAGTGACGATATTTACACCCCAATATTAGTATTTTTCAAAATCTCAACATTGCCCTTAAGTAACATTATAAAAAGAATTTAAAAAATTATTTATATATATATATGTAAATCTCTCCATACAATATCTAATAATTTGAAATATTTAATAAATTTTTCCCATATAAAATCCTCCCTGGTTTCTTCCTCTTGCTCAATCATAAGTTCATAACCTTTGTATCAATTCTCACTTTTGAATATGAATTAGGAGATTTCCTCTAGCTGTTGCCTCTCTGAATATGTACATCCAATTTTTAATTAATTGAGTGTACATACAGTTTTTTTAAAGAATAAAAATATTGCCACTCTAAACTCTACATGGCCCTTACAGGCTACGGCTCACGACCTATAATGTATGTCCAAGCTCACCCTCTCAACTAGGTTTGTCCTGGACTGTACCCTCAATACAAAGGATTGAGTCGGGAGGACTTATACGAAAATGAGTAACGCCCTGTACCGGGCCGACTCAGCCCTTATAACACTTCTAGTGGAACCCAATAAAGCAATAACTAGTATATAAATATATATGACATGAGAGAAAGAGATAGTACCTCTGGTACGTTTAGGATTGTAGAGAACCTTCAAAGCAATAGAGTCAATAAGAGGGCCACAAGCGGGGTCCTCTTCAACACCAGGGTTGTGAATAGAAATCTCAATTTCATTAGCTTGAGCTTGGAATGCCCAAGCATATGAATCCCAACCATTACTACTATACATAGTCTGCATGGGGAGTATTCCATAATCATACGAAACGGAGACATTTAGCTTCTCCTCTTGTGCACAGGTCCGAGCTGCACTGAAAGTTATGGCGTAACTGATGCCCTTAGTCACCTTGATTTTCTGCTTGATGGAGGCTTCGTTGCCTAATCTGACTGCGAAGTCTCCTTCGGGAACTATTAGCAACATGTCTCCTTGTTGCTGCCCTGATTTTATGTACTCAACATAGCCCGAAATTTCCCAGTTTGGAATGGCTTTTGGTTGAGTTACTAATGACCCTTTCATTTCATGTGGCTTCGGACCATACTCGAAGTTACCATTTGGCAATAAACCTGAAGATCAATTTAATTAAGACACAACAAAATATAATTAAGTTCTTGTACTATGACTATCTGTTTCAGTTCCGTAGTGATTTCCATTTAAAATTGTTTGTGTTAGTTTAATTATTTAACAACATCTATATATATGCAAAAATATGGTGATTATGGTTGAGATATTTATAATAGAAAACCAAAATTAAATGGAAATCTAAGCTGCGTTTGTCTTCAAATCTAAATTCTTTATTAATGCTATGCTGTCATCACATGTTACTCCACCCACCACTGATATATATACTATATATATATGTAGAGAGAGAGAGGGAGAGAGGTTTGATCCGATATAGGATCTCATTGGTTTTTTCCTAAAAGAATTCAGTTCTGTAATGTTAAGAAGTCACGAATACAACTCTTTATAAAACTGAAATCTAGCACCCCAAAAAAAATGTATAATCTCGCACAAAACTGACATGAATTTTTATAGACAGTTCATATGTATCATTAAAGAATAGGTTAATTTGCACTATACCTCTTATACTTTTTTTTTTTTTTCAGCACTAAACCTTCTAAACTCTCACAAATTGGTAAAAGAAAACTGTAGATGCCTCCTCACAAGAGACAGTAAACCCAAATGTTTGCCGATAAATAAGAGTTTGAGGGATTTAGTGTCAAAAAAAAAAAAATATGAGACATCGAGTAAATTTTTTAAGTTTAAGAGTGCATCGGTGCCGATTAAACCTAAAGAATAATGCCATCATGTGGGTTATTAATGTAAATTCCAAGGTAGTACATAATTTATTTTCATAATTTCATTTTCATTTATGAATCATATCAATTATCAAGCTTCAATTATGTGAAGTGGGCCAAATGAGCACTTAGGTGGGGACCACAATCCTCATCTAAGAATTTGTCTCAAACTATTCTACCACGTGTAAGGATGAGATTCTCTTATAATATTACAGGTGGCAGTATTCAAATCTCTTGTATTAAATGCCGTCTAACAACCAAGCACGTGATTATAAATGACATTCACAGCGGCATATCTGTATTCTGTAAATTCAATTACAACTGCACTGCGGCGGTAACCCGTCTCTCACATGTATGTGCTAAGAGATAATGTTTTACGAGTAGTGTTTATAAAATTCTAAAACTATATTATTTATATTTTAAAATTATAAAATGGCTTTAAAAACTTCCTAAATTGGAGACACATGTGACATGTATAGAATAAAAAAGGGTATTTTGGTCATAGAAGGTGGAAAAATAACCTTACTATATATGGTTTTGTTGTCCTAGCAACGATAATTGCCATAGCATTGATTCTTTTATCACAATCATTTTATGTAAATTATTACATGCACTGTCAAAATTGGTTTTATTTCCCACCAACCAATTTTGTTTTCGTTAATAACATACCAAAATTGAAGACCTAAGAATCAAAAAAAAGTATGAGAAATTTAGAAATGATGTCGACTTAACATATTTAAAGAGTAGTTTTCATCGCTATATGTAAATCTGAATTAATTGCTTTCGATCCAAAACAAAAGGACCCTCGGTGTATATATATATATATATAGTTTTTCTATTGTTAGTTCGTTCTAATATAAAATATATCAGAACGAAGAATGTAGACCATTAGATTTATATAATTTGACTCGAAGTGTATGTACTTGTCAATATTTCTCTGTGGTCCACATTCTTCGTCTTAATATAAAATATATCATAACGAACTGATAATAGAAATATTATATATATATATATACACTAAGAATGACCTCCTGAAATTACAAAGTAAGGACAATCACCCACATCCACACATTGACATTGAATGTGTGTATTTGATAATATATTGCTGAAATTATAAAGTCAAGATGGTCTTAATTGAAGAAGTATTATATATATTGGGTCAAGCTATATTAACTTAAATTTCTGACCCAATTGTTTGACTTCAATATCTCAACCATCCATTCATGTGCTCTTTAATCTAATAGTTGAGATATCGAAGTCAAACAATTGAGTCAGTAATTTGAGTTGATGTAGCCCGACCCATAACCATTACTACCATTTTTACTTTTATTTTCCTACTGATTTGAATGAATTTCAATACTTTCTTTGAGATTTGGTTAAAATACAAATGGATCCGACTTATCTATACTTTAGATTGGTGACATTTTCTAAAGGAAATTTTCAGTAAATTTTGGAGGACGTAGTCGAACTCATCTATATCTGTATATATGCAGGATATATATATATATATATATATATATATATATAACATTACAAGCAAAATGTCTAAAGAAGAACGTAGAAAATCAAAATACAGATCAATAGATTGTAGATGCAATAATTTGTATACATGAGGATTGTGAGATAACGTACCCTCGGTGACGGAGAAAGCGACCTGACAGGTGGCAGAAAGTAGCACTAGCAGCACGGTGGTTCTGTACATCGTGGAATGTAACTGTCTCTTAGAGAGAAGAATACAATGGAAGAAGATATGTTGATGAAGAGTGGAGATCACAAGGTGTGAGCTATGGCTTTTATAGTTTTATGTGTTTTGGTGGAAGAGAATGCCACTGATTTTGTAAAGAATTACATGAATGCCACCGGAAGTATCCATGCAGAATATCAATTAATTAAGGGGGAATTGCATAAACATCCCTCGAGGTTTGATAAAGTTGCACTAATATGGCAGTTTGGCCATATACACACAAACTTCCCTCGATATTGAAAATTGTTGTACAAACATCCTCTACCGTTAGATGGATTCGTTAGTCAACGGTCAAAAGTGTAAAAAGTCTAAAATACCCTTCATTTTTCTTTTAAATAAACTAAAAAAATAAGACAAAAAATATTTAAAAAATATTTTAAAATGTATCTTAAATCTGAAACCTGGAATAAAAAATTCATCTTTACGAAAAAAAAATAGTTTTTAAAACAATTTAATCATAATTAAATTTTAAATTTTAAATTTATTTAAAATCATGGGAGATTGCACAAAAAAAAAAATTAAGATGAATTTTTTTTTTCAGGTTTCAGATTTAAAATACATTTATGTTTTCTAAAAGATCTTTTAATATCTTTTATCTTATTTTTTTAATTTTTTTTATTTTATTTAAAATAAAAATATATGATATTTTAGACAATTTTTACATGTTTGACCATTGACTAACGGACCCATCTAAAGATAGGGGATGTTTATTCAACATTTTTCAAATGTTGAGATAAGTTTGTGTGTATATAGTCAAAACTGTCATAACCGTGCAATTTTATCAAATCTTAAGGGATGTTTGTATAATTCCCCCATTAATTAATTTGTAAAACTGCTGTCAAAGCATGTTCAATGGCAACAAAAAAAAAAAAAAACAAAAAGTCTGACAGAAAACATCCACATTCTATATGCTCTTCACTGCAGTAAATTTTTTTAACACTACACAAGCATTTTATTTTTGATCCATAAATTATAGAAAAACTTAATCCATAAATTAATGCAAAATGGATTTTACAGAGAAAATTTGAGACATGGTTAAGATAAAATATCAAAGACTTTTCATTATTTTAAAATTTGGAAATCGATATTCCCATTAGGTTTGGTCGAAAGTGAAAAACCATAAAATATAAATATTGTTCCAAAATGAAATAAAATTCCCCTGCTGTTAGCAATACTAGCCGGCCAAAAAATTTTTTAGGTTTGAGAATTACCTGATTCTTAATATGTAAGCGAAACCAGCTTCATTAAATTTGGAGCGTATAACGTGATCAAGATAACAAATTTAAAATAAAAATGTAAATATACACAATTTTGGGATAGAAATTCGATAAATTTAATTATTTTTTTTTTTTAATAAAAAAAAAAGGTTGGGCCCAGAGGGGCTGCCACTGTCCAATTTTTTATTTATTTTTTCAAATTTCATCAAATATTTTGGAATTCTCTCTTATTTTCTATTTGAAGTATTAATTTTATTTTTTTTTAATTGTATTTAATATTTTTTTCAAAAATTATTTAGATGAAACATATTTTCTTAAAAATTTTATGCTCGTTATTTGCTTTAAAAAAAGATTAGATGACCAAATTACAGACTAAATAGGTTCAAAAAATTTTTGTAATAATAATAATAAACCGGATTTTGTCTCTCCAATGTATACGAGAGGTTACTAACATAATTTAGGGAAAGGAATTTCTTGGGTTGATAAAATAATTAGTAGGTTTATTAATTTAAAAATGAAGCGTAATTTGCTTAAATTATAACATTAATTAAAGATGTTAATTAATCATTCAAATTTATCATCTTAAGATTTGGTTTCATCTGGTGAAGGTTAACGACATGCTATTCAAAACCACATGGATTCATTGGCAAGCTGTTGTATTAATTTGTTAGTTGAAGGCCTACTTTTTTCATTTAATCTTGGGTTTATTTTGACCCTTCCAACTTCCAATCATATGCTGAAATTTTGTAAAATTTATTTTACATAATTATGGAATGATTATTTATATATTCGAGAATGCAGATTGAGTTGTATTTTTTTTTTAATTTATAAAAAAAAACAATAATCATAATCAAAATACATATAAATATATTTTTAATAAATAAAAAAAATAAAAGAAGATTTTTGTGTGATTTTTCAAATCACCTTATTAGTTTAAAAAAGTCCTTATATAAATAATTTATCTTAAATTTAGTCGTTAGATAAGGTTGATCCAATAATTATAAAAACATGATAATTAATGTAATTTAAAATATATAGAAACATTATTATTTTTGTCCAATATAAAACTCTCTTCTTCGATTAAATATAGCATCACTGTTTTTTATTTTAATTTTTCTAATTTTTATATTTTCAAATAAAATTACTTAAAAAAAAGTGTACTCAGAGGCACATGGGGTTTGAATTGACTGTCTACCTGGACCTTCTGGGAAGGTGATTAGTGTCCAAAATGCATGGATCAACCGATCAAATCATCAAAGTGACCAAAAAACAAACCTTCAATAGATATAAATTTGATTCTCTCATGTCTCAAAAATATTATAATATTCCATCTCTGATTGGCAGCTCGTGGGGTATCAACAGAAAAACATCAGATCAAAATCAAAATGCATTGAAAATGGGATTTTTCAGATCTTATCCCAAGCAACCCATGTGCCTTTTTAGAGTTTTGATTCAATTTTCTTAATTTAATAATTATTGGCCAACTTAATTGACAGTTTGTTTATTTATTTATAATTTTTCTTTTTGCTTCTGTTTCTCTCTGGTCGGCAATAATGCCCCCGATAAGATATTTAATGTTCTTGACATGTGCAATCATGCACCAAGTTAAAAGCAAAGCATAGAAAAAAAATAAACTAATTGTCTAATTTATATGTATTAACTTTTGCATGAAATTAATTGAATGAGCCAAATAAATAATTAATTAGTAGCTTTTCATGCATTTTGGGTATTCTGTAATTTATTCTTATACTTCCAATATCCAGCCTGCAGTATTGGTTGATTAGTTATTGACTTAAAATGGATTTTTACCTTGTTGAAAATAGAATGATGAATTTACGTAGGCAAAGAGAATTTAAGCATAAAATAACGAATTCAATGAATTTTAGGGCTAGTTTGGGATAGCTTTTGAGAGACTCAAAAGCTCTTTTGAGAGCCAAAAGCTACTTCTGAAACAGTTTGGATAAAAAACAAAAAGAGCTTCTTGGGTTTAGAATCTCTTTTAGGCCATGTTTGTTGCCTTGGACTAGGATTAGATTGGATTATATTAATCCTAAACCCAAGTTTGGCATTTGTATGGGACAAATACAGTATGAGACATTATCTCCCAACAGTACCCAATAGTCTCGTCAACATTGGACTAAATAAACCCACCCCTCTACATGGGTTTAGTTGTCCCAAGACTAATCTTCTTTTTTCCTTTTTTCCTCTTTCATCACCGATCAAAATTTTCTCCTCTCTCTCTTTCAACCAAAATCTTCTCCTCTCTTTTTCATCATCCTTTAATCTTTTCTAGATTTATTTTTTAAATTTGTAGATCTCTCTTTTCAACCAAAATATTCTATTCTCTCTCTTTTATCATCATTCAATCTTCTCTAGATTTTTTTTAAAAAAATTAATTTTCTTTTTTTGGTACAGAGGAGGGCAAAGCCGAGACAAAAGAAACTAAAGCAAAATGGAAACAAGGCACTGCCTATAACTCACAACACCTGTGAGATCAGCAGCCATAAAATTCTTAATATTAGAAGGAGGAGCCTAAAAAAACAAGATACCAAGCTCCTTATTATAACCCAACAGAGCCAATGTGTCAGCCACACCATTGCCTTCTCTAAAAACATGGTCACAGTGCATTCCCAGTCACCAACAATCAACAATTTGCAGCTTTGAATTAGGCTAAACAAAGGGTGATTGGTGTTGAAATTCTGGTTAACCAGCTACACAATAGACAAAGAATCAGACTCCACAGCCACTCTCCTGAACCTTAACTTCCAAGCCATGGAAAGACCTTTAAATAGACCTCAAGCTTCAGCCTCAAGCACATTGCCAACACCTATATTCATAACAAAACCATTGATCCAATCTTTCTTATGATTCTGTAAGACACCACCAGCTGTAATGGTACCGGACCCCCATTACAGCTACCATCCACATTGAGCTTTACCCAACCTTCAAGAGGAGGCACCCAGGCCACTGAGATAGAGGAAACGTTTCTAGTAGGGCCACACACCTTTGTATTCAGCCAGTCTTTACATAACCTAGTGATGATCAATTCAAGGGAGTGAGGAATAGAAAAATCATGCTCAAAAACCTTCTTACATCTCCACTTCCAAAGAAACCAAATCACACTAGAAAACAACAGATAGTTGGGGATGCTGCTAGGGCCTAGACTCTCATTTCTAAGAATCTTATCAAGCCAAACATTAATATCCTCTTTAAATGAAATAGACAAAGTGATACCTATACAAATACTCTCCCACACAACAATAGAAAAACTGCACTTACGAAGCAAATGGTCAATATCCTCAATACCTACATTACATCTAGGGCACGAAGTGTCAATAGCCAGACCACAAGCTGCTCACTGGATGTTGGTAAGGATTTTGCCATGTAGCATAACCTAGAGGAAACGTTGGATTCTAAGGGGAATTTTAAGGGTCCAAATAAACTTCCAAGGCCATATAGGCAACCCATCCTCCTTTAAAACCTCCATATAAGCTGAGTTCATAGTGAAATTGCCATCTTGATTACAACCCCAAACAGGTCTATTAGGGCCACTGTGAGTCCTTCCTGCGTGTAAGCTAGCCACCCTATGAGCAATTGGCCAAGGAATGACAGAAGCAAGAAGGGGAAGCTGCCACACACCATTAACCAAATAGGAATCAACAGTTTGAGACAAAATCTCACTCTCAAAACTAGTAGTAGCATGATCCCTAAGGACTCCCACGCTTGGCACCTAATCATCAATCCAAAAAAGAATTTGATCCCCTTTGCCAATTCTCCACTTCAACCCTTTAGAAAGTAACTTGATACCATGCATGATGTCTTTCCAAGTGCTAGAACAAGGAACACCTCTAGAATGATCAATATCAAGAAGAGATTTAGTATGAAAATACTTATGCTTAAAGAGATTATACCATAAAGCATCCTCATTTTGCAGCAGCTGCTACCTTATCTTAGCAAGTAAGGTTTGATTCATAACCTTAATTTTCTTGAAACCCAAGCCACCATTTCTTTTAGGCTTACAAGCAGTATCCCAACTAATTAAATGGACAGTTTTCTTATCGGGAGTATGGCCCCAAAGGAAATTTCTATTAAGCTTGTCCAATTTATGACATATCTCATTGGGAAGCTTAGTCGACTGCATAGTGTAAACTAGTAAGACCGAAGTTACAACTTTAATGAAAGTAACTCTACCTACTAAGGAAAACGTGTCACTTTTCCAGGCCGCCATTCTCTTCTGAGTTTTCTCAACTAAGTAACTATAGGTTTGGTTACTCACTCTCCTATGAACAAGAGGGACACCTAAATAATTACCTAGATTATCCATAAGGGGAGAGCCACACACACGAGCTATCCTTCTTGCATCACCCTCTTTGATGTTAGGAGAACATAAGATTCTAGATTTAGTGAAACTGATCTGCTGACCAAAAGTCATACAAAAAATATCCAGACACTTTTCCATGATTTCCGCTTGAGTGATAGTAGATTGCCCAAATAGGATGAGATCGTCAGCAAAGAAAAGGTGGGAAACCTCAAGCCCACCCCTAGACATCATAATACTCTTCCAAGTACCCTGCATCACACTATGAGCAATGATATGCAAGAGCTTTTCCATACACAACAAAAATATATAAGGGGAGAGGGGGTCTCCTTGCCTAATGCCACACCCAAGAGTTAAAGGCTCAGTTAATTCCCCATTCAAGATAACCTAATATTGGACACTAGTAATGTACCACATTATCAACTTCACAAGCTTCACATCAAAGCCAATCTCAACAAGGACACTTTTAATGAAACTTCATTGAAGCTTGTCATAAGCTTTAGCAAGATCAATTTTCCAAGCCATATACCTTTTCTTCCCTTTCATGGTTCTAAACTTATAGAGAATCTTTTGGGCAATAACAATGTTGTCCTGAATTTGTCTTCCAGGCACAAAGGCCACTTGATTAGGGATAACAAGACAAGGCATAATATCCCTAATCCTTTGAACAATAATTTTGCTAATTACTTTATAAGTAGTGTTACAAAGGCCAATAGGTCTAATTTGGGTCATATCAAGAGGGCTGGGAACTTTAGGGACAAGAGAAATAAGAGTGTAATTAACACCAATGGGAAAGGTACCAATATTAAAGCTATCCACAACCAAGCTAACCAACTCCTTCTTACACACCTCCCACTGATTTTGAAAAAAGACAGCCGGGAACCCATCAGGGCCCGGTGCCTTAAGCCACCAATCCCAAATAGACTAAACTTGACCTCTTCCTCACTTACTTTTCTGGATAAACTAATCCGCACATCTTCAACTAAGTCAGGAAAGAGATGAGGCAGTGAGTCATAATTCTCCAAATAGTCTTGAGTAGAGAAAAGTTTTTAGAAGTATGAGATGGCAATTTCCTTCATACTAGCTTTGTCACACTTCCAAATATCATCCTCACCTTTAAGGCCCTCAAGCTTGTTATATCTCCTTATAATCATAGTAGATAGGTGAAAAAACCTAGTATTTCTATCCCCCTCCTTAAGCCAAATATTCTTAGATTTTTGAGTCCAAAAAACCTCCTCTTGCTCTATGATATTGTTATACTCCTCTTTAAGAGTAGTTTCAAGATTAATCAGACCAAGATTAAATCTCTCGCCAAGACTCTTTTGGATCCCTTGAAGCCTAGCAAGAATTCATCTCTTCTTTTGGAAAATACACCCAAAGGTTGACTGGTTCCACTCCTTGAGATTATTAGACAAATTATGAATTTTGTACATAAGACTATTCCCATTAGGCTCCCACACACGCTTCACCACATCACCAAACTTTTTATGCTTAAGATGGCCTCAAATATAAAAGGTTTGAGATTACTAATAGGGATCTGAGAGCTATGAGGACATAAGAGAATAGGGCAATAGTCTGAGGTGACTCTAGGCAAATATTTAACAAAGCCTTCTGCAAACATTACTCTCCAATCCATAGAACAAACGGCTCTGTCCAGTCTTTCCCAAATAGCCTCACTACTACCCCTCATAGTTATCCAAGTATATTTTTGCCCAATAAACCCTAAATCAATAAGCTTATTCTCACTATTCCAATCCAAAAAGCCTGATTTAGAAAACAAATTTCTACCACCTTTTTTCTCCGACCTATTAACAATCTCATTAAAATCCCCTATAACTACCCACAAACCTTTAAAGCATCTCCTAATGGCACACAAATAACTCCACAGACTTCTTCTAACAGTCACGCTAGGATTAACATAGACAAAAAGTAATAACCTAAACCTTAGAGCCGTCAGCCACCATCGCAGTGATAGTGTGCTTAGAGCTAGCCACTACCTGAAGCTTAACATTCCTACTATTCCATAACAATCAAATGCCCTCAAAGAAACCAGAAGCATCAACAATAAATTTATCAGTAAAACCTAATTATCCAACAATTTTACAAGCTCTAGAGCCACTAACTCTAGGCTCCAAAATGGCAATAACATCAAAGTGAAACATTTTCCTCAAGTCAGAGATAAAAATGTCAAACCCTTTCTTACCTGCACCCCTAACATTCCATGTACAAATCATTAAGAAAAGAAAGAGAAGAGAAGTTACTAGGAAGGCATTTATTCCATAGCAACCTTCATTGCCTCACGAAGCTTAGAGGCAACCACATCAAAGTTGCTGTTACCAACCACATCCACAGTATTCAAACTCTTTTCATCCTCCCCATTCAAAGCAGAGATGCTATCAACCTTAACTGGAAGCGGATGGTTATGTAGCGACCGTAGAACTTCAAAGTCCTCAATATCCTCTTCCATATCATTAGGTTAGGTACTTAAACTCTGATGTTTTCCCTTGGTTTTAGCCTTATTACTTCCTTTAACCCATTTCTATTCCACATTTTCCTTGAACGGTTTGTTAAAATACACCTTATTTGGCGCATTACCAAGCTGGTACTTACTAGAAGAAGGGCAACTTGATTGAGACTTTCGAAAAGCCCTTTTGTTGGAAATTTCAGCTAGCACTATACTAGGTGTAGCTTTAGCTTGACCGCCGGACTCACCCTCCATATCTTCAGAGAGAATTATGAACCTAGAGCCCCCCAAATTCTTAACTTAGTCCTTCTTAGGAACCACCTGTCTCCTAATATCTTTATTCACCAGAATTTTTCCAAACACCTTCCCAACATTTCCAGTTTTTTCAAAATTTTCAGCTCCACAAAGAGGAGGTCCCCTAAAATTTTGACTACCATTACCTATCTTTCCATAATATCCCATGTTTCCAGGTTTCTTGTTTCCATAATGTTGTCCATCATTACTCTTTCTATAGCTCCCATAAGATACTTGCATCTAAGGACCATAAGAGTCCACCATATCACCTCATTCAACAGCTGCTCCATCAGGAGGCTTCTCACTCTCATTTTGTTGCACAACACCATCTTTACAATTATCCTTGCTATGACCCACTCTACCACATTGAAAGCAAATTAAACCCAAATTTTCATACTCCATTCTAATATTTCTATCATCAACCTCTAAGGAGCTCTTGAGAGGCCTAGTAATGTCAATTTCTATACATATCCTAGCAAACCGTCCCCTAGCTTGGGATTCAGTTATGGGATCGAGTTTGTAGGTATTTCCTAACATACCACATATGTTTCTCAACAATTCAAAATCAATCCACTCCATAGGCAGTTTAGATAATCTAACACAAACTGGCATCTTCTAAATATCTTCCTCACTAGGCACAAAATTAGGTCTCCATTTATGAACAACAAGGTACTGATTTGTAATAACCCACCACGGCCCTCCAGTGAGCACAAAATTCAGATCATCAAGCATTTGAAACCTAGCAACAAAATATCCATCCTCTAAGTCGGTGAGCTGCCATTGACCAATGAGTGGCCATTTCTGGCTTAATTTCGAAATCATGAAGTTGAGGGTGTGAGGCCTCCCCATAATTTTCAGAATCAAGATGTCAAGGCGTTAGACCACTGTTTACAGAGCTGAAGTTTCAATTTTGTGGAGAGCTTCATGGCAGGACCATTTAGACCCTCAATAATTGATATATCCCAATCTCCAATCTTCAATCTCTCCTTCCCAGATCCAAACCCTGACCAAGTACCTGGGCTAGAATTGCTTAGAAGTTTAGATTTAAAGCTATCACTTACCAGTTTCCTCATCTTTCCAACGTTGACATCATCCTGGGTACGAGGCCGATTTACACTGGAACTAGTGTTCGACGGTTTCGCCTTCAAAGTCTCATCTCATCCTAGCTCCGGTTGAGCAGAAAACTTGAAGATTTCTTCCATGGAGCGTGAAACAGAGCAGAAAGAGTGGTGCGTGACCAGCAGATGCGAAGTCAGATCTTACGCGCTAGGTGCGTACATATTAGAGAAAAGAAAAGCACACGCGTTTTAATTAATTCTATATTAGACTAGTCTAAAATTAATTTTTTTTAAATGAAGAAAAAAAATTGCATTTTTTTGAACAACTGGAATATACAAGAACAATTGGATTATTTTGAGCCAAAAAGGTGGGTTTTTGATGGGTTTTAGGGAAGATAGAGAGAGAGGGATTTTTTGGGTTGGTTTCTGGTTTGAAGAGAAAAGACATATATTGGTGGTGGTAGCGGTGTTGGCAGTCATTAATGAGTCCCTACGTATGTTTTGTGGAGAGAGACGGTGGTGAGAGACACAACACAAAGATAGAGAGACTTGAAAAATATAAAAAGTCTGGATTGATTTAAACCAAACGAAACAAAAAGAAATAGACCCAACCAAGAACTGGATTGATTTTGAGTTTTGGTTGAGTAGGCCAGAAGCCAACAAGAAGCAACCACAAAAACACAGAGCACCACAAAAAAAAAAAATCTGAATTGATTTTGAAATTCAGCAAATGAATGGCAAGAATTTCAATTCAAGACCCCTTTAAATTTCGACACACCATTTTCACTCACTTCTCACTAGCACCACCCGCTACAACCAACACCAGACCACCCATCAACATCTCTTCTTCATCATTATCATTCTTGTCTTATTCTCCTTCTTCTTCCAAATCTGCCCTAATTATTTTTTTTCCTTGATTATTTTCTATTTTTACATATTAAAATTAAAATTAAAACTTTATCAAAATCCTTTTTTTCTTGATTATTTTCCAAATTAAAATTCTATTTTCTTGATAATTTATTATTTAATTTTAAAATATTATTTATTTAGTCCGATCTCATGTTCACCAAACAAAACATGGTATTAATTCAGTACAATCTCATGTTTCCCCAAACATAGTATAGTACTAATTTAGTCCAATCCAGTCCAGTCCAGTCCAATCCCATCTTAATCCAATCAAATCTCATGAGATAGTCCAATCTAATCCCGAGCACCAAACGGGGCCTTAGTGGAAGCACCACCAGAGGTGCTTCTCTCAAAATGGCTTCTAAAAACCACACGAAGCCAAATGTAAGTTTAATGAATTTTTCATATTACCAGTATTACCCTTCCAACAATAAATAACAAAATAAAATTGGTCAATTGTATCCTTTTATATTTTTTACCCATCTTTCTCCTTCTCCAGTCGTTCTCCTTCTTAGAAAAGATGAACCCTAAATTTTTGGATTTGATTTGGGTTTTTGAATTCCATGAAGCCATGCATATGCGATTCGGAATTAGCTTACCAAGTATAGATTCCATCTCCCTCACACTCGTTTAAACACCAGAATTTTTGTTCCTTTACGACTTTACCCATATCTGCTCTCACGAACGCAAACCAATTTTAATTTGTTTTTTTTTATTCTGCAGTACCCAGTACACTCTTCTTCTTTTTCTTTCGATTTAACAGAAAAGCTACAGTTTTTTTTCCTCTCTCACTTTATTCGTGTCTCTAAATTCAAACAAACCATAGTCTCTGTTTTCTGATTTCTCTGTAGTTTCTATACTATCGAATCAATGGCATGAAAAAGGGTCGCCAAGGACATCATCACTTTACGACGCTCGGCTTCCATTGTCAACGAGTTCTTTGGATATGCAGCAAACAGTATACTATACAATCGTGGAGTCTATCTAGAAGAAAGCTTTGCAAAGGTTAAGAATATATGGGCTCCCTATGTTGCTCACTCAAGATGAGGGGTTTAAATCCTTTATTGCCAATCTTACAGCTCAACTCACAGGTTAATTTCTTGCTATTTTGTTTATGTTTGGTTGCAGAGAAAATGTTTTTGATATTAATCGATTATGTTCTGGATTTGATAGAATTGAAAACGTATTAGTTCTTGGTAATCTATTGCATTTTTAGGTTTTGTCAAAATACTAAGTCATTTGAAAGATAAAGAACATAAGTTCTTGGATTGTTCTTGACAAATTTTAGGTCTAGAAATCTGTGATTGATGCGTTGTACATAAGTATTCTGATTACTAAATATTTTTGATCTCACATTCTTGTGATTTGTGAAAAATGGCCGTAATCTGGGAAGCTGCAGATGGTTGTATTGGTAATAATGAGCAAGGCCACTAGAGAAGTCCTAGAGAGATGGAACTTTAGCATTGAGACAGACAGTGAGGTTGTCTAAAAGGGGTAAGTTTGATCGATTAATTCTCTGATTTCAACTACTTATTCTCTTGTTTTGTATGCTTACATGAGAATCTTATTTCTTTGTTTTTGTATGTGATACCATTTCAGTGTCTCAAGGGAGAAGAGTAACAAAGAAATAATGAGAGAAATTCAAGCAATAATGAGACAGATTGCCTCAAGCATTACTTATTTGCCTTGCCTTGATGATTCCTGTAAACTTCTCAATCTTGTTGTCTTTTTGCAGAAGTTGTTGTTCTATGTAATGATCTTTTGATTGAATTTCTGTGTTTTGTTTGTGTACTTAGGTGTCTTTGATGTGCTCAGATATTGCAGTCCCATACTCCCATGTACTTAGATTGAGAGTGACCCTAAACTGATTGCTAATCCACAAATGGTGAAACTGCATTCGTTAGATACCAAGGTAAGTAAGGAAGGATAATTCTGATTCCATGAAAACTGAAAAAGTTTAATTGCTTATGATGTTGAACTTGTGCATCTTGGGTTTGTGCAGATGCACAAGATTGATAGTGATACTCTTGTATCGTACAAGAACGATGAATGGGATGAGGAGTAGAGAGCTGCTAGCTAAACACGCACTTACTACGCTTACTGCTTGCTGCAAGTTTTTGTTTCCTCCTTAGACTTTTAAAGAGTGTCTGTACTGTGAATCTTTCCATTCACATTTTGTTTACTAGGTGACTGTGCACTCAAGTGTGACTCGCAATAGGACGAGGTCAGAGAGTAGTACAATGGTAAGTAAAGTTCGTTCCCACTGGATCGAGTGATCAATTACCGAAATTGATTAGCGTAGATGCTATTCAAATAATCATAAAAGAAAGGTTTTCTAATTAAGCAAATTAAACTAAACTAATAAAAATGCTAAATGCTATTACGAAAGAGAAATAACAAGAAATAAACACAAGTGTAATAATAGAGAGAAATATGCTAGGACTTGACTACACCCCACCCTCTATTGACTTCCGCTCTAGACTCAATTGCTCACCCAAAATCATGCTCATGCAATTCATAGATTCATGCACCATAATATTAACCTACAATCTCGGTCAAGTAGAATAGATTACACCCAAAATCATATCCAAGCCTATCTCTCGATTACTCGGAATATTTGAATCGGTTCATTAAGGATATTGGTGCACTACATGAATCTTATATGCTAGCCTAAGTAGGTTTACTTTTCTATACATGCATAGAGGACATTTTATCGAGTACGTGGTGTGCGTCTCTCGTCAGTACATAACACACCATAAAAATCATTCAAAAGGAGATCAAACAATTGAAAGCTTTAAGCATACCAAAATACCCATACAAACCACACTTGCACAAAATGAATAAACAAAGGTCAATACATATAGATATTCACGAATGGGGTTTCATCATATCCTAGCAATTAATATTTAGCTCATCTCACAAAGTATAGTCATACAATATATTAAATCAATTAAATACATGACTATGTAAAGGAAAATAAAGAGAATAAAGATTAGAGAAAACTAATTAGATCTTCTCTTCTTCCTTTGCCCCTTTCTTCAACTCTCTTTTGGTTCCAAAGATAGAGTAATGGTGGATGTGGTAAAGAGAAGTGATGGGTGTATGTGTGGGTGGAATAGATGGTGGAATGAGAGGGTTTTTGGTGGTTTTGGCTTTGAAGTTCGGTTTCCTTTGTGTAGCTCTCCTCCTCTTTTTCTTTAAGAACAAGAGATGTATATATATGGGTTCAAAATATGACTGAAATTTCGTCCGAAACGATCTAATGACAGACTGCCGCGGTTGGGGTTTTTCGCGGTTGACAGAAGTGGCAACTGGACCTCGGTAAGCTTGGAGGATTTCTGTTGCTAGGGTGCCGCGTATTGGACGACCGCGGCACTTCAACAGCGGTAAATTACTGTCGCTTGGGTGCCGCTTGATTGCCGTGGTTGGGGATTGGAGTTGGAAGCCATTAAAGCTTGGAAGGTATGGAGCTTGGAAGAAAAGTGTGCTTAGAGGCTCGAAAATGATGGAAATCGGATCGAGAAGAGGCACACCGGCGATCTAGGCGAAAAATCGTCAGAAAAGAAGCCGAAAAGTGGTCGGAAAGACCGGGTTGGAAGGTGGGTCGAGATCCGAGTCGGTCGGGCGTGCGGGTTTGCGCATGACCCGCTCAAGGTTGAAGACGCTAACGTCAGGCTGATGTAGCTAGGTGCGTTTAGTGGCAGACTAGGGTGCACTCAACAACTGGGCCTGATCTGCTGTTGGGCGAACCGGATCTAGGTCAGGTCTAGCGATGGCGCAGAGTGAAATGCACTGTTTCACTAGTACACGTGGCGCATGCATGTGCGTTCGCTGGCAAATTACATAAGGTCCCTTCAACTCTTCCTTAATCACAGTTTCGTCAGTATATTCTCCAAATTTTGCACTTTGACCCTTGATTCACCAAAATTACTCCAATGCCCCTCAACTCCATAAATACCTGAAACACTTATTTTATCATATTAAATACCCGGTTTTACTCGAAAAACAAACTCAAAATGATACGAAAATGGGGCTACACTTTGTGTAGAAATGATGCAATCACTAGGTTAATCGGAAAAGAAAAAAAAAAAAAACGATGGCTGATGTACTGAAAGTCCTTGTTTCATTTTGTCGTGATGGCCTGTCAGAGAAGCATAGCTTCATATGATTTCACTGCTTTCAATTAAAAGGCATGTGTTTGTTTTGTACAAAATTTGATGAAAAAGATTGGTTGCAGAATATAAATAAATAAATAAATAAATAAAAACTTACTGTTATAATTATGTTTTGCTGTTTTGATTTTAGAAGTACCAACTCATGTTCGTATTTGTATCATTGTACATGTGGCTTGTAAAATTTTAGTATAATTTTTATTATCATTTTGTCTAGTTTGTGACCTTATCATCCGGTGAATCTTTAATATTTTAGTAGATTTTTTAAGGAAATATATTAAAAAATGTTATATTATCCCAAATAATAACTTTTTTTATGAATTTTTTTTTATACATATATTATTTACTCCAATTATGGTCCAAATATCATATAAGCTTTAGAACAAATATTATTATGTTCCAACCAAATAATTTCTTCTTTTGAAAGGGTAAAAATGTCATATCATAATTAGAAGAGATTTTAAAATGTTCCAACCAAACAGTCTTAAAAGTTCATCCTGATATAAAAGCTCTTCTGGAATATATCATCCAAACGATAACTGAAAAGCTCATTTTTTTACTTCTCTTTTTCTACTGTCAAAAGCTAAAAATAAAAGTTATCTCAAACGAACCCTTAATGAGATTTGATTTTAATACAGGTGGATATGAATTTTAGAGCTAGGTTTTTTATTTTACTTTATCTTTATACATCTTGATGTGGGCCATATGGCAAATCTAGAATATTACCCGACTGAATGAGTGTTATTTTCTACAAAATCACATTGAACAGAGGTTGTTATAGTCTGTTTGTTGAACATTAAGGTTTTTGATCATTTTTAAAATGATTTTTAAACGATCTTTATGAAAAGTTGTAAGTATTCCCACATTTTTGATGCATTTTTGACAAATTTGAGACTATTTCAATATGCAATTTAAGATACAAAGAAATCAAGAAAAATAGATTGAATTTATTTTGACTTTTCAAAATTGAATTCATGGCGGTATTATAAAAATTCTTATTCGTAAAAAAATATATATATGAATTAATTGCACAAAAATATATATATATATATATATAGTATGAATTGAACCGATTCAAATTCAAAAACTGTTACAACTATTGTATTAAAAACACATGAGTTAGTGGTTGAGACTTGAGATGGTGAAATCAAAAAATTAAGTCACAATTTTAAATTGTTTTAGTCTGGCCTATATAAATATATCTTGTATATCATATTAATAAAATATTTTAAATTTTGAATACAAATATTATAATTAGTTACACAAATATAAAAATTATAACATCTTGTGATTAAAATATTATTTATTTATCAATCAAAACTTAAATAGAGATTATTTAAAATAATAAATATTAAATAGCTGTTATAAAAACGATTAAGGAGAGAAAATCTAATTAAAGAAAAAACTAAACTCAATTAGATGGATAGGAAGGTCAACACATTTCAAAAACGCCATAATGAAATCGTAATGCGCATACTCCATTCACATCCATTTTTATGGCACACTTAGGCTTCCTTGTCTTCATGTTGTAGTTTATAAGGATATTTCAACCTAGATTTTGGAGTTAAAAGAATATATATATGATCGGTCTAGACAGACTTAAAATTTTGACATGATTTTTTGAGTTCATTTCAATCATTGAATTAAGAATACAAAAGCAAATGAGTAGTAAAGATGTTAAAGTCAAAAAATTAAATCAGAAATTTAAGTTGGTTTAACCTAAAGAACTAAGGGGTCGTTTGTTTTTTCTACATAAGATTTAATGGGTCTGAATTGAACTCATTAAGTTGTTTTGTTTATTTTTTTTAAGTGATCAAACAACTTAAAAATAATTTTTTTAAAAAAATTTTAAAAAGTAAGAAATCATGACTTTTAACTTAATTCCAAATCACTGAATTATAATTAAATTATTTTCTTTCATGTGTATCCTCCAAAAAAAAATATATTTCTAAATTTATCCTGATTTGATATGGTGTAGAATTCTTTCTTTTAACGTATTTCTTATTTTAAAAGGCTTTTAGAAAAAGGAAAAAAAAAAAAAAATCATAATCACTTCTCATATTGAAATCTTCTTGGGATTAAACAATTGAATTTCTCTCCTACCAAATCCTGGTAAAAACTCATTATTTTTTTTTTTTTTCTATCTACATGTAGTGGTGAATAAGCTTGTCTACCATATTATGGTGTTTGTTATCGTTATTTTATTATGATAATATGATCATGATGTTATGATATATTGTTTTCTTCGGTAATTCAATTGTCTTTCCTGCATATCTTGATAGCATGAATTAAACTGCACAATTTTCTTCGAAAATTGTCAATTGATGATGAATTATTCTTGCAATATGATGACGAAGACATTCAATTGGACAATGATAATGGCAATCAAAATCAAACACCAAGCACAAGCGATGAATTTAGAAGAGCTGATCAAGTGTTTATGCAATAACTCAGAGACCAAATTGCAAATCAATTTTTATAAGCATTTGATTAATTTGGTTTAATTGTTATTGGAAAATACATTTTTATTTAGAATTCAAACGTTTTTGTTGCAGTAATAGAAATTTTAAAACATAATCTAGAATGATAATTTGTTATAATTATCATAGTTGCAGTTATATAATTCATAAAATATTCTTTTTGTGATTGCATTCGATATTGAATAGATTTCATGTTTTGAAGAAGTTATGAAATAAGTGTATATATATATATATATACACCAGTATATATAATTTAGGGACCTATTTCAAAAAAAAAGTATCTAGGAACCTTAAAAATAAAAAATAAAAAAATAAAAAAAATAAAAAATGGTTTCTAGAATTATATACTGGATATTTGGACAATATGTAAAATTGAACTTGAACATTTTTTTTTTTTTTACAATAAATTGAATTTGAACTTTGTTTGCAAAATTATATTCCTTGATGAATTTTTTATTTTGTTAAATTAAACTTTGCTTGCGGATGAACATGCAAAATCTTATAAAGATGTTGCATGTTAAATTACTTCTTTTAATTAGTATGAGTATAGATGTAAAATTACTTCTTTTCAGATAATTTTATTTTAAAAAAACAAACATGTTGACAGTACATTCAGATGTGAGGGAAAAAAAAAACATGTCATTTAAATTCAAGTTTCAATCTTCAGTAAAATTCAGACTATTCAGTTTTCAGACAAAAAAACAAACGACCCCTAAGTCGTTTTTAAGATTAAATTATATATTTTCTTAGCTCCAAATTTAAATAATTATTTATGTATAAATTTTACAATGTAATTCATATTCTTGAGTAGTCTATTATTGAATTGATGTCATCTTATTATTAAAAAATTAAACAAATACTTTTATGAAAAATCATATAAAAGTTTTTTTTATTATTAACCAATGGCTCATATGTCATATAAATTATATCAGTGTTGTGAGAAAGTAGATAAATCCAATTATTGATAGTTAAGCAGCAGACTTTATTTTTTTATTTTTAAAATATTACAATAATTTAGGATTGGAGAGGGGATGGACTCAAACTCACACTCTCATGATGTACGTGTGAGGGGCAAACCACTAAGTCAATATCATCTTATCTAAAGAGCTTTATAATGTTAGTACGAACTAAGAAAAAAAAAAAGACTATTTATATATATATATATATATATATATAATTTAGCTCAGACTACAAATATCTCTTTGGTTTTGCTTTTTTTTTTTTTAAAAAAAAATAATAATAATAAAAACTATTACAATATTTGTGGAATTTGATAAGGAATATCACTCAAATCCACAACCATTTAAGTGTGGGTTTGGGAGCTTACCATTAAACCGATCTCATTTATAAATATAGTTAATATGGGATAAACAAATTTAAATTGGCAATTCAGGACTATTCAGTCTTCAGACAAAAAAACAAACGAGCCCTAAGTCGTTTTTAAGATTAAATAATATATTTTCTTAACTCCAAATTTAAATAATTATTTATGCATAAATTTTACGATGTAATTCATATTCTTGAGTAGTCTATTATTGAATTGATGTCATCTTATTATTAAAAAATTAAACAAATACTTTTATGAAAAATCATATAAAAGTTTTTTTTATTATTAACCAATGGCTCGCATGTCATATAAATTATATCAGTGTTGTGAGAAAGTAAATAAATTCAATTATTGATAGTTAAGTAGCAAACTTTATTTTTAAAATTTTGAAATATTACAATAATTTAGGATTGGAGAGGGGATGGGCTCGAACTCACACTCTCATGATGTACGTGTGAGGGGCAAACCACTAAGCCAATATCATTTTGTCTAAAGAGCTTTATAATGTTAGTACGTACTAAGAAAAAAAAAAGACTATTTATATATATATATATATATATAAATATATAATTTAGCTCAGACTACTAATATAATTTAGCTCAGACTACTAATATCTCTTTGGTTTTGCTTTAAATAAAAAAATAAAAAAATAAAAAATAAAAAATAAAAAATAAAAAAAACTATTACAATATTTGTGGAATTTGATAAGGGATATCACTCAAATCCACAACCATTTGAGTGTGGGTTTGGGGGGCTTACCATTAAACCGATATCATTTATAAATATAGTTAATATGGGATAAACAAATTTAAATTGGCAAAGTGCAGTGCGTATATAGTTGCTTCCCCAATCTATAAATATAATCATGGCTTTAGAAGCTTTTGTGAAGTCTTTCAAAATACTAATGTCATGACTAAACAGTTCACTTTTGAATCACAATTAAACTATTTGCATGACCAAACTTATATTTTGGAGTGGCATATTAAATCACGGAGTGACAACCCGTGATATGATATCTATATGCATATCAATATATTATTATATTCATAAAAAATTTCATTTGAATTTGAGTTATTGGAGTAAACCAAATAAGACTATGTATCGGAGGAGTTGTTTTCCGGAGCTATATTGAAAATTTAGTTTACGATATAAAACCAATCATATTCAAAGAAACGGTAATTTTGTTCCTCATGACCTTTTAGCCGGTTGTCACTCTCATTTGATCTTATTCTCTTTTTTCCAGTGAATGAAATCCTTTAATTATGTCGACAATCAAGGGATACTAGTAGATGCGTCAAGTCTGTTGGGATCTCTAACGTTGTCAAGTCTTTTGGGATCTCTATCGTTCACCAGAATCTACGGCTGTCTGCAACTGAACTTCTCTAATGTCTCTCCTTGTCAATCCGTCTCTGTCACTCCAGTACTCCACACTATCTTTTTTTTATAGTTTTTTTTTTTTTTTTTTTCTGTATTTTGGGTAGTTTTGTTGTTCTTCATTTCATTTGTTATGTTTTTATTTAATATTGAGTCAATAGCTTTCACACCATATCGAAAGTTGTATCGATTTCAGCTACAAACTCTTTGTTGACGAGAATGAAGAGTTGGCTGGTGGTGGCTGCCAATTCTATTGAAGATCATCATTGGGTGTGAAACATTTGTAATGAATTTTCAAGTCAAATGATTGCAGCCATCATCAATATTGATAACCCAATTGCAAATGGACCGTTATAAATTTGAATTATATAAGGTATAAATTTGAAAAATATAGTTTTTAGACGGTAGAGATATATTTCAAAGAATAAATCAGATTAACTTCTACACATTACATTCCACCATTCACATAAACAATCCGGTGGTTCATCTCCTGTACAGAAACTTTCCAAGTTTCCGTCATAAATAAACGAAGATTTTGACATTTATAGCCCAAAACAAATTTATCATCAAAATAGCAGAAATCACGATCTTTATGCCCATTCACTTCTTTTGAGTTTAGACTTCTGAAATTGTGAGAAGCATTAGAATTTTTGGAATGAGACCCTAAAAAACTAGAGGCTGAATTGCTTGGTTATTTTATTTTTTATTTTTTATTTTTTTGGTGTCAAAATTTGATTTTTTGCTCCACTAGTCGAGCAAGACCAATTGGTATACACAATAAAACTTATACAATAAAACTAATAATTCAAATAATATAATGAAATTAACTTCTACATATAACATTGGATCAAATCTCAGGTTAGATAATGTACAATGGTAAATAATGCTCGTTCAGTCTGCTAATGTTGTAGTTTAAGTTGACTTATCCACTGATGGACCGGTGGTATATCAACCAAAATATATTTAGTTTGGATATTTATAATGAAAGATTTGAATCCTCTCCTTACCTCATCTTTTTCATTATATCACATAATCTTATGACATATAAGCATTATGAATGTGCGGTTAAAATGTAATTAATTTTTACGATCACTTTAGCTCTTATAAATGAAATATGTGTAAATTTATTTGAGTTGTAAAAATTCTTGCCAAAAAAAATAAAAAGAAATCAAGTATAAACATGGGTCAATCCAGGCCCGTTGCAGTTCGGTTTGGACCCGTTATTCATGAAAAGTGTCGTGTGGGTGTGGACCCTTTTTTTTTATGTGAGTCTAGGTTTAGGTCCGGTTCCCGCATTTAGCCAAACGCTTTCCCCTTGAGTTTGGGAAAAGAATATGAGATAGACGCTCACAATTTGTGTGTGTGTGTTTTTTTTCCTTTTAAAATCTAACATCAATCAAGGTTTTTATATATATATATATATTTAAGTTCAATCGAGTTAAGAGTGAGTTAAGACCTGATGAAATTAATCATTACTAATACGGTTAATCGGTTATGAATATATCTCAAAATACAGAAAGATATCTTCATACACTTTATGTTTTAATGAGTAAATATAAATTCAAACCTCTACACAAAAGAAGAGAGTAATGACTCATTTGACACTGGATTGTAGTATTACACTGCATTGCATTGAACTGTATTATCTTTAATACAAATATGTATTTCGTTATTAATCACATTATATTGTATTAAGTTATACAATATTCGGTATAAAAGAGTATTGTATTATAATATGAAAATATTTTATTTAAAAAAAATGAGTTAATAATTTATTTTAAAATTCTTTACTATAAATAAATAAATATTTATTTTCATTGATACAAAATTTACATAAATAATATTTTTACAAATAAAATAAATGTTTTCAATATTATTTTGAAACTATAAAAAAAATTAATAGCATTAAACATTTATTCATCAAAATTACATATTTGTTGAAAAGAAAATAAAAAGTTAATGATTTTTTTCAGTACAATACAACATAATACCACCAATATTTGTTGTATTAGACAATTAAAATATAATAAAATATAGTACAGTAGAACCAAAATCTAAAAACCATTTGGATTTTTAGTGAACCACATTTACGTTAAAATCAATCAAAAAGTGGTTTCCAATTTTTAGTGCTACCATATCCACATAGCTAGAGTAACCAAACATTATACCAAACATTATTCTAATATTTTAATTTTAATTGTCTAATCCAATCCCATTTGAGGATATATATATATTTTTTTTTTTGGGGAAAAATGGGGGTGGGTCCCCCTCATCCCCATTTTCCCTACAATTATATTGAAATGGGGATGTGGATGGGGGGAGGTCCCCTATCTCCATTTCCCCTAAACATATATAAATATAATTATAATATATATTTTTAATTTTTTTGTTTATTCTTTGAAAACCATAATTCCCTAAGTATATATACACATTTTATATAAAATGCACTAACGAATTTCATTTTGTATTTATAATGGAATGTTTGTTTTTTTAATTTAATTTATAAATTTTAGTCAAATAGGGAAATAGGGGAACGGGAAAAACGGAGAAGTGGAAAAAAAAAACAGAAAAAAAAAAAAAACGGAAAAAATAAGGAATTAGGGATAGGGATGGATATAGACCCCTCCCAAAATTCCCCATCCCCATAGGAGGAAAACGGAAAAAATAAGGAATTGGAGATAGGGATGGATATAGACCCCTCCCAAAATTCCCCATCCCCATGGGGGGGGGGAGGCGGCGGTTGTATGTGAAGTGGGGATGAGGATGGAAGGACCTATATCCATCCTCATTCCCCAAACGTGCATCTCTAGTGAAGGCAGACATTGAGAGTTCTTACCCAACATTGGACGTGTGATTGTATTAAGAGTTTGATTTATAATTATTATAATAAATTTCTCTAAAATGATATAGGATATGTTTGCAAGAATCAGAGAATAATTTTGATGATGTTGCAGGTGTAATCGGGAAACATGAGTTTTGAAAGTGGGTTTTGCATTTTCTTGTTTCTTCTAAGCCCAGAACTTCCTCAAGCAAGAGAAAAAATTTCAAAAGAGGAAGCGAGCAATCTGAAATCTATCAACAATTTTGCAGATCTGAGTTTTGACTTTCTCATATATCATTCTTCAAATTTTCAGCAGAGATCCAAATCCAATTTTCACATGTAAAATCTGAATCAACAAATTATATCGAACAACAATGGATTTCATTTACTATAACAACATATAATGGAGACCCATTAGAGAGTCGATTCCTCCATAGCTAGAGCAGATTTCCTTCCGGCAGATTTTCATGGTTTCTAGCAAGCCATCACAGATTTGAAGATTGATCAAATAGTTATCATACATGTGATTCCTAGTGGCTAGTTTTCGATTCGAAAATTGTTTACGATCGTCGGAATTCATGGAGAACTGGAGAAGCAACTGAAGAAGAAGATGAAAAGGGGACTGTGATTGTTTTTGGAATGAAACCACACTGTTTTGGTAGGGAGAAAAAAGTAAAATAAATCTATTTAAAAAACGAAAATACAAAATAAACCTTGACCATTGGTTTTGTTAATAAACACATGTACGGGTGATCTTAAAAGATCAGCAAAGCTCAGCACACAAAAATCATGATCATGATTCACAATTATCAGATCATAGATATAGAGAGACTAACACATCAGCATGTGATTATCAGGTCATGGGTCCCACAATAACATATAAAGATTCATACAGATAGAAGATCAATCCATCACCAAATATAGAACAATCAAACGATCAATATTCAGTGCAACACCCAAGTTTCAATATTCTAAACATCACGTAATAGAAACCCAACTAAATAAAAATTTAGAAAGGAAATACCACAAAAAATTCAATTTCCTTAGTAAATTCCATCTCGACAAATTAGGAAACCAAGGCAAATTGCGAGAAACGCAAACCTTCTCGGATCCGGTCCAATCACTTCTCGGGCCAAACCGATGCATCGGTGGCGAGACGTGACGCGATCGCCGAGTGGTACATTAAATCGTGGAAGGACGAACTCTCTGCGGTCTTCTTTCGCAGCTGCTTCGCCTTCTCTTCCGTGAAGCACCCAGGCGCGAACTTGGATCTGTTCCGACCCGAGTCCGCATCCAGATCTGCTGCTTCGGCGTGTTTCCGCTCGTTCTTGTTGTTGATGTAATCGGCGTCGGAGGACCAGCCGAAGAGTGGAGTCCACCAGTTGGCGGAGGAGGCAGAGGAAGCAGTTTTCCTGCGCGTCGGGTCGGGTTTTCTTGAATCGGACTCTAACGAAGCCCGGATTGGAGCAGATAAGGAGCATGTGAGATTAGTAGCCATGAGTACAGAGAGAAGAATTTGAAATGCTATTAATTTTATGCGAAATATCACTTGTATTTACAGGAAATGGATGTTATTAGCTGCAACTTTAATAAAATACACAATTGTAAAAACTTGTTGTTAATTGTTGTACGTTAGGGTTTAATGGGTATTGAAATTAAAAAGGAGGGCAAATTGTGGAATATAGTACGGTTAGTTGAAGCGAGTGTAGGTGAAGAGGAATGCAGAGGGAAAAAGGGAAAATGTGGATAAGATTGTACACGTGGAGGTGAGTTGGAGGGTGCGTTGAGTAGTCTATTTTTGCGCTTTTTTAATGACTTTTTGAGATCTTTTGGACGTTTGGTACGGTTGAGTAAAGGTCGCGTGACTTGGCGGGATGGGTAAGGAAATGTAGGAACTTGGAAGAGGGAAATCCATGTTAGGGACAGAATCGACATTTCACATTGTAGGGCTTGCACCTAAAATTTTCCTTCCAGAAGTTGCTGCATTTTCCTTCCAAACCATTTTTTTTTTTACTCGTTACACCAAATCTTACTTTAAAAAGAATATTCCATCAATATTTCCTTTTTATTATTACTCAACGATTAACATTTCACCCTTTAATTAATATAATATTACGATAATTTAAGAAATTAATAAATTAGTAAATTAAGAGATTAAATTTAATTAACTAAATATTGCATTTATTATTAATTGAACTACAACATTACATTTCATAAAATAAATAAATAAAACACAAAAAAACTACATATTAATCATCATTTAATTCTCTCAATTAGTATATTAATCCCACAAATGAACAATAAATGCATCTCAGAGTGCAATGTGAGCCCATCCTTAATGATATTCCAAAATTTGCAAATGAAGCTAGTCAAACACAAGTCTCTCAAAGGCCAATGGGTGACTTTTGTTCATCACAATCAGACTCTCCGGGTACATACTCTCCTACATCAGCAACTCTTAGACTATCTATATTTTCTCTTAATATAACTGATGAGAATATTGGTGGTAGTTCATCTCACAGGCTCGTTGGGTTGAAGAAAGCAAAATTCAAAGTTTCTTGAATCTATCAAACAAGATAGTCAATAACTCAAGGAAATGTTTAAACAAGGCACCGTGGATAAGGAAAAAAATTTAGAAATACAAATGATGCGAGCTCAAACTAAGGCAAAAAAATGGGCCGTGAAAGAATTAAGGGAGGAAAATAAGATATTTCTAAAAGATTTGGATTTCGAACCTGATCCAAGCGTACACAAAGTTTGTACGAATTGAACGATAAAAAATTATGGCAAAAAGAGCTCAACAAGGACAAGGATCTCAAAATACCTCTGGTTCTCTTAACCAATATTTCAATGATCTTGGAGGATCTGCAAATGATCTCGCGGATTACTAAATTGTTGTTATAATTTCTATTGTATTTTTCCTTCATGTTTTTAATGTTTTTTTTAATATTGTGTGTTGTTTTAATTGTTTTGTTTTCAATTAAGTGTTTTTTTTTTTATTATTAATGTCATTCAGTAATTTTTGTATTATATACTTAATTTTAGTTGATTATAAATATTAATATAAATAATAATTAAATTAAAACAAATATAATTTAACCAAAAGCATTAGATAATTAAAAGGATACGATTGGAATACATTTGATTTAATATGGGTAAAACTGTGATTAAATAAAACTTTTAAATAAGGGATACAATCATAATAGATTTTATTGAATAATGGTCAATATGTGAATAAGTAAAAATTGAGGGACTTAAAAAAAAGAAAAATCAAGCAGCAAAGAAGCGTTGAAGAAGAGTCAGCGCCTGATCTAGCGTTGAGAAATTGGAGATGCATTATGGCGTGGAGAATAGCGATGTGATTGGAGTCCAAATCTATCTGCAAAATGGAGAATAGCGATGTGGTTGGAGATGGCCTAAGTTGCAAGTACGGCTTAAAATACAACACCCACCATTTTTTGCTATATTACCGTTGATATTTATGCATTTTAAAGGTATCAATGTTGATATGGGGTATAACATGCTTTAAAATATTTAGAAAAATTCTTTAAATATACACAGTTGAAATCTCTAAGATTGATGTACCGTCAACAACCTAGAGGGATTAAATAGGATGAGTTCAAAGCCGGCCTTTTTTGGACTATAACTTGTCACACAAGCTATTTGTTGAATACTTGGAGAATTAACCTTCAACCCAAAAAAACTTACGCAACCAAACAAACAAAAACAACCACAACACTTCTATATTCAATATAAACTTCAACAATAACAAATACTCCAATCTCCACAAACTTAACAACTGTTAGTTGCACAAAGTATGTCAATATATATATATATATATATATATATATAAAGCAACAACCAAACAAATATAAGTTTATGATCCATACATTTTCTCAATTCTCATATAAGCAAAGATATTACAAATAATCTCAAAAGAAATGTAAATAATTTTAGAGTTAGAGAAATTGGCATAAATTATTTTTTACATAGTACAACCTCTCATGAGGAAACATCCACCGATTGTGTTCACAACCATAACAACACAATTCACTAGATGAATAGAAAATACACTCTCAAGTTATCAATCTCCGCGATACACTACTATTGACGTGTATAACTCACATTCTACTCGCAAGCCTTTACTAGAAATTTTTTGTCAAGCACTCAACCTAGATCCCTACAAGATCTTATTGAGATTTAATCATTTTACAAGGTATGATCTAAGTGTTCAATAATAACACACAATAGAAAACCATATCAAATCAATCTATGGAAACTAGATATGCAATTAAACACAAAACATATGAATCTAGTTTAATATCAAGTAGAACTCCACACAAAATAAATCCAGAGCTAATTCAACACAAAGCATCATCGTATATCATGCATCAAATCAAATCAAAGCAAGAGATGTGAAGAATATAGATTTACTAAGGAAATGAAGCACAAGGAGTAAAATAAAGTGTAAATCATAGAACCTGAATTTTATGATCTCTAAAAATGTTTAGGACTTCTTCTACTCAAAAACACAAAGATCTCACTTTTCGAATCACTCAAATCGGATATAAAACAAGTGAGAATTTGTCATTTGAAATTTGATACGCAAAGGAGTATATATGGGCAAGCTCGACATGGATATGTACAACTATCGTTAAAAAAAAAAAATTGTTGATATGTACAACTATCGTTAAAAAAAAAAATTGTTTATTAATAGAGTTCATAGCTATACAAAAAAAAAAAAAAAAGGCAAAAACAATATGATAATCATGTGATGATGAGAAAATTTGATACTTGATATAAAATTAGAGTTTAATTAAGGTTTATCATAAAATTAGGATTTATCATATGTTAGGGTTTATCATAAGTTTTGTTTTTGTTTTTGTTTTTGTTTTTTTTTAAAGGTAAGTTTTTCTTAGTAAAGAAATATAGTTAAAGATATAAGCGTAATTAATGAGTATATATAATATTTGTTCTATTTTTAATTAAAGTAATTTGTCCTTATTGGTAAATTTCTATTAGGATATTTTTGTGATTAATTTTTTTAATAAAATATGGGTGTACTAATAATTTTTATGGGTGTCAATATCGGCACTCTAGTTTGATTCATTCAAAATATACTAATACAATGTTCTGAAAATTTTAATGAAATTCATTTAAAAATATCATTACTTTGTAATTTTAAAATTGGATTATTCCAAAAATTTCATTAATTAAAAATTATAGCAACCCTAAATTTTCAAAACAAAATAAAATATTTAAAACCGTAATATTCACCCCAAACATATCTAATTTGAAGACTAATTGTTGATGTTGATAAAGAGATTGAGCCAAAATTAAGCAAATTTGAGGAATATGGAGAAAGAATTGTTATTATAAAAAGAAGAAAAAGAAAATAACAGTTATTTTTTCTATTTTGAATAAGAAATAAAATTAAAAAATTTAACTTTTTTTTCTAAGGTCCGTCTCTATGAGGTAGTGGAATTTTTTTTTTCTTTTTTAAGTGTTACATAAATTCAGAGGTTTTTATTTATTTATTTATTATTTATTATTTATTTTTATTTTTTTTGAGGACTTAAACCTGCTATTTCGTAGTGTAGATGTGAAATGTTTACCACCGAACCAACATGTAGTCACATATTGATAACCCAGGAAATCATAGTATTCCCTATATAGGAATTAGGAAATGTGACTCAAGTAGTGTTTATTATTAGTTCTGTGTATGTAATATATTATTATATTATGATTCTCACTACCATGAGGGCATGTTTGGTACATAGAATGGGATGAGATAGGACTAATTTTAGGGTACGGCTATTGATACCCATAAATATAATAAACATACTCATATTTATAAGTACACCCATATCTAAAATTTTAAAGAGAGTTTATCCTTACAATCCATAAATTATCTATTTACACTCAAATTTAATTTTTTTTATTAATGACAATTTTAACCTAAACTAAAATTACTAATCAAGACAAAAAAACTTCTAAAGACACTCTAAACTAATTTAATTATTAAAAAAAAAATTCTATCTTATGAATTTTTTGGTTTTTTACTAACATTAATATAAATATATATTAAAAAGTCAATTTAAAAAAAATAAATATATGAAAACTTGATTTGTTGTAATTAGATTCGATTAAACTCATAATTTCTAAGACTAACAAAAGAATTAAAAACAAAATACTTGTTTTTTGAGTTTAATATATATACATATATACAGTTCTTAAAAATCAAGTTTATTCGTATTTTTTTATTTTTTTTTAACTGTTAGTGTTGCTTGAGAAGGAATATAGATAGAAAATTATACACATGTATTGGATGAGAAAGAGTTTAATATGGTAATTAAAAATTAAGAAAAAGGTGTTTAATATAATATTTAATCTAATGGTTTATGAGAGATAATTTCTTTTTTAATAATTTAATTAAAAAAAGATTACTATTTGGATGAATCCAAATACTACAATGATTCGTTCTAACTTTTATTAAAATAAAATTGAGTATTTTTAAATATTTATTTTTTAAAATGGAGTATCTTTAGAATATGAGTGTTAAAAGATAAAAATGATAGTATTGGAACAAAATGAAGTGTCATTCGAATTTTTTAAAATTTAAATTTTGATAATGGAGTATCTTTAGAAAAGAAGTGTAAAATGAAAAAATTGGATTGTCAAAAGAAGTTCTCAATTTTAAATTAAAACATAACTATAAACATCCATCTTAAAATAAATGTTTTCATTTTAATACAATTTATTTATAAACCTTCATAAGTTATTAATACACCAAATTTTAAATTTTATTCCATTTTAACGATCATGTCCATTTTAATCATTTTCCATAATCAATTAAAGTTTACCAAACACTTTTTCTTTATTTTTTATTTGTAAGTTGATTATTTATAAAGTTAATTTACAAAACACCTATCGATTTATTTTTAAGATGTTATTTTTTAAGTTAAGCTAAAAACAGATTATTTGTTAAACAAAACAATTCAAAACATAACCTAATTTATTCATAGATGGATTCAAAAAAAATCTTTATTCATTTTTGTAGTTCAAACTCCATTATTTAGTTTTACACTTTTACCATTAATTTGTTTATTTATTGACTTAAGTTAAAGTTGTCCACCGTACATTTTTTAGGTTTGTCAAAAAGCAATAGACCCAGTAAAACCTAAATGGAATATGTGTCACTAAACGCTTGAATGTGACATTCCAAATTGAGCAGTTGACTGATTCTTTTTTTTATTTTATTTTATTTTTCGATGATTAGCTAATCTATGCTCGAAGAAGAAAAATACTGGGATCTGAGTGCGTCAACTCTAAAGTATATATGATACAGTGTTTGATGACCGTTTCCAAACAAAATACAGTATTTGGCGACCGTTTCAAAATAATAATAATAATAATAAAGTTTGGCGGTTTAAAAAAAAAAAAAGAAACAGAACTAGGGTTTAATTAGAGATTTTTTTTTTTTTTTTTAATAGTTAAAGATATGAGTGTAATTAATGAGTGTACATAATATTTTGTTTATTTTTAATTAAACTAATTTGTCCTTATTGGTAAATTCATATTGAGATATTTTTGTAATTAAATTTTTTATTAAAATATGAATGTGTTTATCATATTTATGGATGTCAATATCGGCTCCCATAATTTTAGTCAAATCTCTTATGTTTGTTGCTCGTATAAGATAAGATTATTTAATAACATGCAAACAACTTATCCCACAAATATGGGACTAATTAGTCTCACACAACAAATCATGGGACTAATATTAGTCCCACCACTTTATACTTTTTAATGTTTTTTTTTTTTTTTTTTCTCTTTTCAATTTATTTTATTTTTTATTTGATTAAAATATAAATATTTTTTAATAATTAATAAAATATTTTATTTTAAAAGCAATAATTTTCAATTTTAACAAATAAAAATAAAAATTATTTTGTTTAAATTAGTTTTACGTATTTAAATTATTTATCAAAATTTAATTTAAATAATTATTTAACCAATCCAATTCCATACATCCATTTTATCTAGGTGAGATGGACTTATAATCTATTTAGTCCCATTTTTTTTAAAGTCTTTTTTTAATATATATTTTTATTTTTTTATTATAAATTTATCTCGATTTCATATTCCAACTACCGTCTATCAAAATATTTATTATATTACAAATTTTATATTTATTTAATATATCTTATTTTAATATTTAAAAATATTAAATATTAATTAAAAAATGTTTTTTATCTTTAATATAAATTTCAAAATTTTTTTTTTATATTTAAATTAATTTAATTTATATACTAATCAATTTCACACTATATTAAATATATGATAAAATTATATTTTTATCCAACCATGTACAAGACCAAACAAAAGATACGACTGTTTTAAAACAAAAGGCACGACTATTTTAATACAATCTCATATGATCCGATCCAATCTAATCCTACGAAAATAATCGGATCATATCCTGCGCCCCACACGAGCCCCGTCAGTATAGCAGCACTATAGCCTTTACGGCGTCATATTCAGAGAGACCGCCCTATTTTCCTCAAAACCCTAGCAGTTTGAAATTCTGCAATCTCTCGTTCTCGAAGGGTCTCTTTTGCAACCTCTCAATTGAAGCATTCTGGGTGGAGCAGAAAAACCCTTGAAAATTGCTGCTTTACATTGTTTGAGTGAAAGAGGTATTTTTTTTTCCCTTAACCATTCTCAATATTATTATATTAAATAAATCAAATTTCTTATTCGAGATTCGAAATTCAATATTGTTTTATTGAGGAATTTGTGCTTATATATTAAATAGTATACTTAGTAGTGATTAATTTTCCAGGGAAACTTTGATATTATGAAGAAGACTAGAATTCAGAAGGTGGACATGATATCTGAAATGCCCGAACCAATATTACATCACATTCTCTCGTTTCTCGATTTCAGGCAAGCTGCTCAAACTTGTGTATTGTCTAAAAATTGGGAACGAGTTTGGCTTACGTACCCAGTTGTCGACATTTATAATGGCCTGTTTTATTTTCCTTTTCATAGCAAAAAGGAGGTATTTAGGAGAAGAAGATTAAGGTTACTTGATAGTTTGGAAAAAAGTCTACGAAACCGCCATCACCATTGCAAGGACTTGGTAAGTATGAAGAAGTTTAATATGGTCATGGAGATACTTGAGGATCAAGAATTTGCACCTTTCGTAGACAAATGTGTTTCCTATGCAATTAGATGTAATGTCAAAAAGCTGAAACTTGATTTTGGGTTAGATGATGATGATGATGATGATAGTGATGATGATGACGATGACAATGATGAGGGTCATAGAGAAAATAGATGGTATAATCTGCCTCAAATGGTTTTATGTGCAAAATCACTAGAGGTGTTAAAGCTAGGAAAGTGTAAGTTGGGGTTACCAATAGGAAGTGATGTTAAGTTATCTTATTTGAGAAAATTGCATTTGCATGAAGTTGATATTAATAATCATGCAATCAATAATCTTTTTTCTGGTTGTCCTTTGATTGAGGAGATGATAATTGGTGAATGTGAAGGGTTTGAATCTATAGAGTTATTTGGTCTTAGTAAGATCAATAATATCTTGATGTTTGACAATTGGGATTTTAATCGGTTAGATGCCAAATTATTGAATGTCAGTTCTTTATCTATTCTTGACAAGGGTAAATTTAGACCATTTGATATCAATGTTACCGATTGTACGAATTTAAAGAACATAGAATTGGAGGGAGCTTCCATAAAGGATGTGTCATTATATAAACTAATTTCTGAACTTTCACTCCTTGAGAGCTTGTACTTAGGTTCTTGTTGCAAGTTAAAGAGGGTCAAGATTTCAAGCCCAAGTCTTAAGACATTGAAAATCTCTAATTGTTATAAGGTAGTTGAACTCATGATTGACTCTCCTAATTTAAGACATTTTACCTATGATGGTGGTATGATAAGCCTTTGTTCAAATGCATTGGCTTTGTCAAATATTGATCTCTGCTTTAAATTGATAAAGTTTGACAATCAGACTCAGTGGTATGTTAAACTTGCTGAACTTCTTACAAAATTTCATAGTTTTTCAGAAACTGTGAAGCTGCAGGTTTCTGAGGATGAGGTATGTTTTTGCTTGCCAACAACTTTTGTTTGATATTTTTATCCATCAATAATTCTATTACACATCCTGTAATGTTGACTATTATCCTTGTTTTTATAAGGATTTCAATGTTCCAAAAGAGTTGAGGGAAACACTACTATCCCCATTATTTAGTGGCAAGTGTTTTAAGTTACTTATAAAGGAAACCTCTCAAACCTTTTCAATTGCAAAAGTTGTGGATGACATTTTGTCGATTGCACCTCATACAAAGATGATCTCTATAGAATATGGTTATTTTGGTGGTTGGAGTGAGACTTCTTTCGAGGTATGGTGTATTTTTCAACTTTGAGGATTCTAAACTTATTAATCATTTCTAGCTAAACAAGATTCTGTCAAATGATTGATCAACTGTGAATAAGAAAGTTATAAAAGAATGATTTAATAAATTAACGTAGTGCTATGTTGATGATCAAATTAATTCTAAATGATTGATGACGTATCAGTCGTCCTTTTGCTTTCATAAATATTTCATTGGTGTCTGCTGATAATAAAATCACTGTAGAAGCTTCTCTATGCCTTGGAGATACTGTTTCTGTTGCAATTGTAGTGGATCATAGTTATACCGGTATTTGGAGATACAACTTCTCATTAATGTGATTCTTGCCTGCACTTTTTCCATCTATCCCAAATTTAGTATTTTTGTCTATAAAGATTTTTCTTGATGAGATTCAGTAGAAATAGAATACCTAATTGTCTATGATGCTGATTAACTTCGTAATTTCCAAGATACACATCAGATTCTAAAAATCACTTTTATTTCTGCTAATCTGTTATGGAAAAAATCTTGTTTTAATCTTGATATTTCTTTCCTTTCAAAACTTCTTTCTTTCTTGAAAACTTTACTTCCATTGTTTTGGTGTGTGTGTGTGTGTGTGTGTATAGAAATTGTTGCTCATTGAAATTTATATGTATTTCAGTTTTCTTATAAAAAGCCATCAGTTTACAAAGGAGAAGATTCTTCATGCTTCAAATCTCATCCCATCTCATGTTGGCAGCATTGCATAGAGGAAGTCAAGCTCGAGATTCATAATACTGATAGAATTGATATAAAAGGGTGTTCTTTAGATGGTGCAGAGTTCTTGGAGAAGATCGATGGTCTTTGCACACTCAGAAGTATGATGAAGTCAGCTTGATATAGATTATCTTATGTTTAGTTTTATCTTGAATGAATTGTAGTTTTGTTTCTGATGTCTTGAAAGTATAATTCCATGACCTAATACTCTTGTATCTTTCTATTGATTTCAATTCGCACGGATTCGGAGGCTTTGTTTAAGGTAAAAAAATAAAAAATTGAAATCATTGGTATGACTAGAATGCTTGGCTTCTCTTTCTTCCTACCTTATTCTATCTCATCTATACTTTGCACTTTCTACTGCATCTCTGTTTTCTCTGTTTTCCTTTTTGCTTGTACCACAAAAAATTGTTTTTTGTAATTTCCTATTGTCATTGAGCTACTCAAGTAGTCAAGTATATCTCATTTTTCCTGTGAATAGAATTGTTCTGCTAGGGTTACTGTTGGAAAATTATTCCAAAGAAGAAAAGGAAAAATTCTTGGCATTTTGAAACTTGTTCAATATTGTGATGATGCATCTTACTACATTAGACATAGCTTGATTTATTAATTATTCGTTTCACAAATTATTTTTCTATAAAGGGAGGTTTTCTTGAATGGTAGATCTCCAAAAGGTAATAATAAAGTTTGTAAACGATATTATGAAAATTAGTGAAATGCTGTATTTGAGAAATTCAAATTGCATTAATTTTGAAAACTACACATTTTTAAGAAATGTTGTATAAGAAAATTGCTTTTATGTTTTACATATAAAGAAGCAATCGATCTACGAAGGGGGAACTATTAGTTGCTTTAAATCCATTCCTGTCTCATTTTGGTATCATATATAGTAGAAATATGAGGTTTTGTCACTCTTTTGAGCTGGTGTTTCATGAGTGTCACTGTTTTAATAACTTCTAAAAATGCCTTTACTTTACATATATATTTTATTTACTTTTCAATTTTTTTTTTCATCTTCTTTATCGGCTTCCATTGAAGATCTTAGACCACCAATGGCGGTTGAACAGACCTCTATCATTTCGACCTCTGTTGGAGGTTGATTGGAAGAAGATGAAAAAAAAAAATTTGGAAAAATTTTTCAAGTAATTTCCGAGACTTTTTTTGTAGTTATCAAGACTTTCTGGGCAAAAATGAAGTTTTCCTAGACTTTTTTGTAGTGTTTGAGACTTTTCTGAGACTTTCTAGGTAAAAATGAAAATTTTCAAGATTTTTTTTTAATTTTCAAGACTATTTGCAATTTTTCGAGACTTTCTTGACAATAATGAAAATTTCCTTTTTCTCTTAAAAAGAATCTTCTTCCTTGAAACCTCCATCGGAGGTGAACTACCCTCCAATAGAGGTTGAACTCTATTCGACCTTCAATGGAGTGAGGTGCTATGTAATTTTCGAACCCATGAATACTTTCTATACCTCTCTGGATAGTTGTAGCTTTTGACAAAGTCTTTCGATTCGATTTTATAATAACGTTACAAAGTCATGTTTTAACATTACAAAAGTAGAACTAACATTCCAATCTTTATAATAGAAAAGAAGAGTAAATGTTCAAATTGTTTTCCCAACAATACTTTGAAAATAAAAGTCGAAGAAAGAATAGACGATATTTCAAACTCTATAATGCTATCCCCCACTGTGATGTTGCCATGTAATCAAAGTTGCTTACATGGCAACATCACAGTGGGGATGCTCCATGCATCGTGGAAAGAACATTGATAGTGGATTGGAGTGAAACCAGCATGCATGTCATTAACATAGATCAAGAAATCAAGAATCGATTTAAGAAAAATTCAGAAAAAATAATATAAATTATTAAGAAGAAACAGCTTATAATGACCAACAAACAAACAAATGAATTGTACCATATTCAATTTCTGCTCTGCTCCAAAAATCTCAAAAATGTCATAATCAATTTCCAGGAGACAATGATTTCTCAAGCAACTGTAGTTGATTTGAAATCATTTTCAACTTCTGCTTCTTCACATTCTTCTTCAAGTTCTGCATCAGAGTCGAATTCTGTTTCAGAATCATCATCAATTGATTCGAAACACGGAAGAAAAGCATTTTCAGTGGCTTGATCCTCCCATTGCAGCTTCTTCCACCAGCTTTTCTCTCCCACAATAACAATATTTTTCCGCTCTTTTGCACTGTCAGAATTCAGTGGAAGCTGCTTCAGCTCTGGACAGTCACTTATCCGAATTTCTTTCAACTGCTGGAATGGCAATGGATTCCAGTAAATACACTTCAACTTTCTCAAATATCTCAATTCAAGAAACTCAAGTTTCTCAAATGGTTGTGCAATTCCCATCATCTCTGAAACTTCACCGATTTTTCCAACACTGATGATTTCTTCCATATGAGAAAATAGTATCCGAAGACGCTTGAGGTTTGGAGCAAGAGCAAGCCATGTCAAGTCTCTCAACTTGAAACAAGAGTATATATCAACTGTATGAAGATTATAGAATATATGAGAATCATGTATGCTTTGTACTTTCCATTTACAGTCAATCGTTAACTCTTCAAGATCGCAACATTCATACAAATGTAGTCTATCAAGATTCTTCATCTCTGCTAAACTCGAAACTGTGAGTGACTTTGAATCATAGAAGCGTTTAAGACAGAGAGACTGAGTACTTGTTTGTAAGTTCTGTGACCTTAAAAGTTGTTGAAGATCTTTGGAGTTCTTTAAACTGATTGTCAAAACATTTAAATGCTCCAAACAACACAATTCCTCCACAAAAAATTGACTATCGTCTGATTCTATCAAAAAATTGCACTTGAACAACCTCAGTATGCGCAATGCTGATAACTTCTTGATCAGATGGCGTGGAATTGTAGAGAGACTATATGTGTTTTCCAAGTTCAAACATTTGAGATTTGACAAGGCCTCTAGTTCTTTTGGCAACCTTTTAATGTTGGTCTTTGATAAATCAAGATGTTGTAACGAAACCAGTTTTGAAATTCCTGACGGTAATTCAAACAAGGAAAGATTTTTCGACAAGTTTAGAACTCGAAGAGAAGGCATGAAGTTGAAGAAGTCACTAGTGATCGACTGTAAACGGTTAGAATTGAGAAATAAAGTTAGGAGATGAGGACACGTAGGAGTCTCCGAGAAATACTTGATTTGGTTTTCCATCAACGATACTTGTCTCACTCTTGCCCATTTTTCAACTTCAGGTGCCTTGGTTAGTCCAGCACCAGCACAAACCAGAAGTTTTTCCTTCTCATCCTCCTCAATCTTACTGTTTTCACACGCTATCCATAACATCATATCACGAATTACATCGTGCATTTTTATATAATCATCGCCTTTTTCTTCTTCCAATAAACACACATCTTCCAATAAACATGTATGAAGTAGGACACCGATGATATAGTATCCTTGATTCCGCGCCCTACTTCCATCATATTCATTCAGAAACCCCTCGCCAATCCAACAATCTATCAAATCCGTTTTGGAAATACTATAGTCCTCCGGATATAAACAACAATACAAGAGACAAGACCTAATCGTATCATTTGGCAAACTATCATAACTAAACTTTAAACGAGAATACACCTTTTCCATACCTGTGAATTTAGAGGCCGAAGTCCTTAAGACCTCGATCGCGTATTCCCATTCTTGAGGTGTCTTCATACAAGCCATGGCTCTGCCGATTGTAATGAGTGCAAGCGGCAAGCCACCACATTCATTGATCAAAGTTTCAGCTAGTTTGGGAATATCAGCATGACTGTTGAGAACCTCACTGCCAACCTTCTTATGAAACAATTTTCGAGCTTCCCCATCTGTCAAACACTTTACCTCAAACTTCTCATGAGCTCCCATTTGGCCACAAACGTCGATAAAACGAGTTGTGAAGACTACTTTGGATGCAGTTTCAAAACTTGGAAGCTGAGGGACACCAATTTCAGTTAAATCAACCAACTCCCATATATCATCCAATAACAAAACAAATTTCTTCTTTCTCAAACACTTCAAAATTTCTATAGCTTTCTCTTCAAAACTTTTATTCTTCCATGATTGATCATCAACCAAACCTATCTTTTTCCCTATGGTTTCTTGAATCTTTTCAAGTTGCAAGTCTTTTGACACCACTATCCAGATCACAACATCGAAATCGTATTGCATTTGGATGAACTTGTTATTGATTTGGGTTAGTAGAGTTGTTTTTCCAACTCCGCCCATACCATATATGCCAATAATCCCAACTTTTTCTTCCTTGAGACATCTCCAAACTTGATCAAAAGTTGACTCCAAACCCACAGTTGGTTCAATAGGTCTCTCATCTACCAGAGGACATGGTGCCCTCTCAGCTACCACTTGGAAATTACCACCTTCACCCTTCAAAACACTCACAACTTTCAACTTTTTGACCACTTTTTTACCAAACTTGTAACTTGACTTACAATTCTTGGAACAAAAGCCTCCAAAACATAATCTCTCAATTTCTTGAGACTTAAGTTTGAGCAATTCATCAACTTCAGCTTCCACAGCTTGAACCCTTGTGAGCCACCCTTGCACTTGGTCCGTTCGTATCATCTGTTGCTGTTCAGCAATGGTGACCCTCCTCATCACATCGCTCCTTGTTTCGATCAACTTTTGCAATTCGATCTGCAAAACATCAAGATTGTCTTCAAGCTCGCTTGTAAAAGTTACTTGCTTAGCAGTGCAATCTAGGCAACAAGAGAAAAGGGCATCGCATGAGATGTTGATTGAGAAAATGTTACCCATTATTTCTATAAAAATTTCAACAATGAGAGGAAGAAGAGTTATTGTAAACTTTAAAGGTTATTGAAGAAACACATGATTTGCTTTTTGTGTGAATTATTCAAGGAGAGTCATAGCTTTTAGTCACTTGAATGTGAAAGTTGGTGGCAACATTCACGGGTACTACTAGGAAAATTCAAATTACTGATCAAACAGGAAGCTAATACAATTAATTTGTCATATGCTACCAAAGCCATTGAATTAATTTAAGTTCTTCAAAAATATCTGAATTCTCAACTACTTACTTGAAAATATTAATGACGGCAACAGGTCATGCCTTCAAAGTGTTAAGTCATATTTGTGTCATCCGGCCGACACCGTTAATAGGTCCTAGAGGTGTAGCTCTGCTAATAGATGGATGAGTTTGAGACTTGGGTAATGACTCCAAAGTCAACGGCTCAAATTTATCAATAGCTAAAAACTTTTTAAAAAATAGGGATAATTATCTCGATGGCCATCGAATTGATAACACACTATCAAAAATGCCACCGGATTGGAAAGTTGTTCCAAAATGACCATTTTTGATGAACTTTGTGACACTAATGGTCATTTCATCCAATTTCATCTAATTTCATCCAATGAGTGGCATTTTGGTAAATAAGGGAATGCTGTTAATTTATTTTAGATGTTTTTTGGAAATTAATTTTTTTCAATAAGTGACATTTTGGTAAATAAGTGGATGATATTAATTTATTTTAGATATTTTTTGAAAATCAATTTTTTCTTTTTTTGAAAAGAACAATTATATTGTGTGTATATATATATATACTTACACACATTAAAGAATATATATATATATATATATATATATATATATATACTTGCACACATTAAAGAACAATTAAAGAACAATTATATTTAGCATGTGTAAATATATATATATGTGTGTAAATATATATATATTTATATATTTACACTCTAAATATAATTATTCTTTTCAAAAAACAAAAGAAATGGTTTAAATTAATACATGTGGCTCTTCTTTATTTTTTAGATTTTTTAGATTTTATAGCCTTAATTTTCTTAAAAGAAATATATATATATATATATATATATATATATATTATTTGATCTTATTAAAACTTGTGGCTCTCTGTGTGTGTTTGGACGTCCTGAAATTATAATTTTAGGACGTCCTAACTAGAGAACTATCATATATATATATATATATATATGAGATAAGATATACATATATACACATTAAATATAATTATTCGTTTCAAAAAATAAAAGAAAAAATTGATTTAAAAAAAAATCTAAAATAAATTAATATCATCCCCTTATTTACCAAAATGCTACTCATTTGACGGAATTGGATGAAATTAGATAGAATTGGATGAAATGACCATTAGTGTCACAAAATTCACTAAAAATGGCTATTTTGGAATAACTTTCCAATCCAGTGGTCATTTTGATAATATGTCATCAATTTAATAGCCATCAAGATAATTATCCCAAAAAAATAATGGTCTAGATAGGTGTATAGATAGATGCTGTTAAAAAAATTACCGTTAAAAAAAATAATAATAATAATAATGAAGAGGCACACCGTTAATGAACTTAACAAAACGAACAAGTATGAAAACTCAAAAATCATTTATTATTTTAATATTAAACCTGAACAAATCCGTTTGGCTTATTTTTTCATTACATTTTATTTCTCTTGCCAAGAAAATATATTATTATCCGCCAATTTTTTGCCATGGAGACAAATTCACAATAATTATTAAAAACTAGAAAGTTTGTATCTTTTGCCAAGGAAGATCTGCAACAGAAGTGATTTTGCAATAATGACGTGTCAAACTAGCCGGGCCGCTCGGCCCATATAGAAATGTTAATAAAGGGTTGTGGGCCTGATAAAGACTAATAACATCGATGGTTGGGCTTTAGGCCTGTTTGAGGCTTGGTCCTCTTCGGGCTTTACGGGCCGGCCCGAAAAAGAAAAGAAGTAATTTTATATCACAAAAATAAAACCTTATAATTTGAAAGAAATAATATATTTTTTTAGGACACAAAAATCATATCAAATGAATAAAGTGTTTTAGGAATATATTTGATATTTCGTTTGGTATTGTTTTAAAATGGTGTTTAAAAAAAAAAATAAAAAATAAAAAAAAAAAAACTTAAAAGGAAAATTAAGTTTGTTTAGGGTATGATATGGCAACCTACTTATTTATTTTATTTTTATTATTAACTTGAAGATGGGGATTTGAACTTACTGCGTCAATTTCATTGAGAAGTGTGATTACCACCCGTCTATGTATGCAGCCACATAATTAAGTTTATATTTTATAAAATCAGTATACTTTGTGATTATAAAAAGGGGTAAATACATTGATCTCCCCTGAAGTTTGTCATAAATACAGTTAGGAAGCAAATATGTATTTATTTACTCAAACATCAATTGCTTGTAAAATTGAATTAATAAAAAGACCAAATGTTCCATAATTATTAAAATTTAAAATGAAGATATTTTTTATTAAAAATTAGTAAAAGCTAGTACAAATAATTTAAAATTTAGAAGAAAAAAATAATTAAAAATTTTAAATTAAAAAACAGTAAAATATTTAATTTTAAAATGAAGATAATTTTAAAAAACTTAAAAAATATATATTTAATTTTAAAATAGTAAAAGATAATTAAATTTATAAAAATAATTTTTTATTTTTCCATTTTAAAATTATTATTTTTAATTTATATTCCATTGAAAAGATCATTTTCAATTAATTTAATCTAATTAATTTTTTATAAAAAGATTATCTTCATTTTAAAATTTTAACAACCAAGGGAAATTTGGTCTTTTTATTAATTCAATTTTTAGAGCAATGGAGGTCTTAGTATATTTGTTCTCTAATTGCATTTATATCAAACTTTAGGGGAGATCAATCATCAATGTATTTGCCCTTTATAAAAATATACTGCATCCTAAAAATATAAAATCTAACTTCGTGTTCATTTTACAAAATAACTTACAAAGAAAAAAATTATAAAAAAAAAAACAATATTGACATCTCAACATTACCTGTAATAATTATAGTCCAATGTGGTTTGATGGTATCCTTTTTTGTCTTTACAAATTGTGTCTTAAAGATACACAATCTAGCTTAAGAAATAACTTTGGAGAGATGCCCTTAATAATCCGGTAAATATATTTTTACACTCATTTTAAGTTTTTTTTTTTTTTTTTTTTTTTTTTTTTGACAATTTTAACCTCAATTAAATTTACTAAAATGATAAAAAATTCTAAAGGCACTACAAACCAATTTTTAGAATCCAACCTAATTTTTTCTTCCTTTTAATATTTTACAACAAACTATTTTATATTTTTCTCAAACACCTTCAAACTTTCCGTTGGCTTGCTGTCAAATGTAGTGTAGTTTTAATCGGGTTTTTCATTTTTGGATTCTAAAAGTAGCTTCTAAATATATTGAATATATATGTTTTTACATAGCACTGAAAATAAGATTATAAACATATTGGATTTAAATTTGGTTTAATATTAAAAACATCTCCTCACCTTTGAACTATTATTGGATGTCTAGATAAAAATGATTTTATTTCAGAAACACCCCTTATGGACCAACAAACAATGCTTTATTTGGTAAGATTTAGAGGGTATAATGTTCAGTTAATATAATTGAAGCTTAAATACGGACATTATAGACTTTTTAACATCAAAAATCGACCAATTGAATCATTGTTTGTTAGTCCACAGGGGATGTTTATGAAATAAAAGCATTTTTAGCAAGACATCCAATAATAGTTCAAAGGTGAGGGGAGATCTTTAATATTAACCCTTTAAATTTTGATGCAAAATTCTAAACAGTAATTTTAACCCAAATGCAGTTACAGTAAATAAAAACATTAGGAATTCATAACTGCTTCAATTTTTTATTTTTTATTTTTTATTTTTTATTTTTTATTTTTTTTATTTTTTTATATACATCAAGAATTTTAACATAGCAATAGTGAATGCACGTTAAAGTAAGAATAAAAACATTAAGAATATTTTAGTATACATGAAGTTTTTTTAGTATGCATCAACAATAATTTCTGTGTCTTGGATTGTGATGTATTAAGAATTCATTAAAAGTAATAACGAGTAATATAAAAATAAAATCTATAGAAATTTAATTAAATTATTTTTTTTTTTTTAAATGGAGTGTCTTTAATATGAGTGTCAAAAGATAGACCGAATAATTTTGAAAAAAAATGAAATATATTTAGAATTTTTTTAAATTTAGGTATTTAGTATGGAGTGTATTTAGAAGTGTCAAAAAAAAAAAAAAAAATCATGGAAATAGTGCCCTTTAGAACAAAACAATATATGCATATATTACTCAACATACCCTTCATGAATCTTTGAAATCCTATTTCTGTTCCAAGCTTGAAATAGTGCCACACCGTCAACTTATTTGCCTCATATTAACTAAATTTTACTCTACCACTCGTCTATATAAATATATAATATTATTGGGATTTCATTAACTTGTTATGTAACCATTTTTTTTTTTTTTTTTTGGGTGTATAGAATCATGACAGCCACATTCTTGAGTCTAATTTGTTGTTATTATAATGGAAGAAAAATATCATGGAAAGTAAAATCTTCAATGGGACGGTCTCATTGCCATTTGGTGAGACCGTTACAATAAGATTGTACCAAATTATAGTTTAATAATATACATTTATGTTTTCGAAATAAATGACTGTCTCATCGAGTGACAATGAGAGACCGTCTCATTGAAGATCATCTCAAGTTTTGGCCAAATTTAGAGATACTGTTATGTGATTGAGAGGCGTGAAAGCAACAATTGTAATATTTTGTTTTCCTTATTTCTGGCTAAGTAATTATCTGCAATTAATGCATCATATTTGTGGGTGTGGCCACAAGAAATTAAGAATGTTCGAGTATCATTTTTATTCATTTTTGGTGGTATATATTTCCTCAGTCATATAAACAATCTTAGAAAGAAAAACTTTTTGGACTTGTCACTTGTGGTTGTAATAGCGACATTTTTATTTTTATTTTTTTGTTAGGTTCAGAAAGTGTGACTATTGATTTTCTAATTCCAACAAAGTTTTCCGAAACTCAAATTGAATTTGAAGTCTCGGAAACTAATTTCAATCTAATCAAATTTCTTTTCTTGAAAAGTTCTTTCTTGATTTTGTGCTTGTCATGTTGAAAAATAAGATTAAAAGTTTCCATGTTCACATGCATATAAAAGTCGTGTAACATTTTTACACGTTTGCTGTAATCTTGACCATTTTTTGTCCCAGTAGACTCCTTACCCATTCGGTGTAAAATTTCAAACAAAAAGAAAAATGTGAGTCATGTGACTCCTGATTCGTAATTCAAACAATTTTTTCTGAAACGTAAAAAGAATTTGAAGTCTCGGAAACTGATCTGCATACAGCGTATAAGAAAAATGTTAACAATTGTTTATGATATTCAGATGTTGTTTGCAAGTTCACATACGCATACAGGGGAAAATCTTGATCCCAACTGCAATAAATGTAAGAACACAGCACTGGATTCTGCTAAATTGCTCAAAACTTTTTAGCCCTTTTATTTATTTATTTTTTACATTTGCTTTCCTTTTTTTATTACTCTCATTGTACATTAGAAAAAGCTAAAATCGGCTAATCTATTCTGTATCTGAAAAATCGTAGTGTAATTCTATTGCAATTATAATGGAATTCTTCAGACCCCCCTTTCTTGGAGCTAAAGAAACTGCAAATTTCTTTGCATCTGCTTTCTCCTTGTCCAACTAATCTCTCTCACTCTACTTAGCCAATATTCTCCGGAAAAATCTGCAAAAAAACACAAATGTACAAAGCCTATTCAGTGAACTTGAATTTTTGAGTGTACTACAAGAAAAATAGAGAAGCAATTTACCTGACTGTTTCTGTCCTCATTGAAGCTTAAAGCTCTGACCTTCAACTCCCCTCTACTGGTTGTTAGCTCATCTAATATCTCAGCATCGCACATTTCCACTCCATGACTGTCTTCTTTTCCATGGCGAGACATTTCCTTTTCCTGGTGAAAACATGTCACAAATCTCATCCGAGTTAATTGTAAATTCGTAGAATCGTAAGGTTCTACGATGATAGAAGAAAATGTATTGCATTAGTCATTACCCTGAAAGAAAGGCTGAGTGAAAGGCGTGGAGTGCCAGTGATTTCATCGTATTCAGCTGCATCTAGTTCCCGTAAATGTTGAGGAGGAAACAACTTGGGGAGAAGATGCTGCCTTATGCTGATGAGTAGAAAGAACGGCAATGGGAACAGGATTCCGGCTATAGGAATCCATGTGATACCGAAACAGACCAGGAGATATACGAACTGGAAGAGAGTGAATATGACGATGTATTTGTACGGTACTGATTCGACAAAGGAAGCGTGTGCACCTTCCAATACCCTGCAAAGCCGAAAAAGGAGTCGATAAAAACATACGCAACTAGTTTACATTCTGTATAGCGGAAACATCATTGATAACTTACTTGTACTGTCGGCTAGGTGCAATGAAAAGTAATAGCATTCTTTCCCAGAATTGGTTTCCAGGGAGACTGTCGATGGCCATATAAGCAAAATAACCCCAAAGAACCGATGTAGGAATTAGCTTTATGGCAGGTATAGCGAATACTGAGGCTGCTACTAGGAGTGACTGCAACAGATTGCTCACTCTCTGCTCGTTAACTCGGACAGGCAAGTAAGCATCAATGTGCTTCTCAGGATCAAATGTTTCAATTACATTCTCCCCTTCCTTTTCGCCTTTCATAACTGCCTCCTTCAAGTCTTGTAATTCCTTTGCTACTGCTGTCTGCAGAGTAAAGCACGTAATGCCATTATAAAAGAGCTAACTAGACAAAATTGCTATAATTGTGAATAGGGGACTTACAGCAGGACTACTATCCATTTCAATGAACACAGCTTGCATTTTGCCATAGATTTCAGAATTGCTAGCTTTTTGTTTTATGCTTTCCTTGGCGCTCGCCACCATCTTCCTTCGAATGAACTACACATCACAGATCAAATTCAATTATCTGATCGTGGAAACTCATGACAGTTTTCGTTTTAAACATATTGTAAACTTACCTGTCTTTTGAGAACAGCAAGGCTCTTGGTGTGCATGGGGGATTGTGGAAGGACCCCATTTGAAGGCGGTAGGCCAAGTAATCCACAAAGCAAAGTCTGAAGACGTTTATTCGAAATAAAACTTTAGTATCAATGATATAAATAAGGGACTGAACATCAAATTTATATTATAGTGATGATCTATACCATAAATCCCAACAAGAAAATGTCATAGTGGTATGCAGAAGGATTTTTGAGATTGAACTCCTTCTGTTGTGCCAATTGAGATGCAACGCTGTGGTCGAAAAAGTAAAGCCCTGCTATCATCACAGCCGGAATAAAGGCTGCGAAAATGTAAGCTGGAGGGACATTCCCCATATCCTGCAGTAATTCAGTATATGGAACGTAAGCATCGAAATCTTTAAAGTTTACTAAAGGCGAATTCAGAGGAATACGATTGGCTTACTTTGATTACAGTCCAGTGGTCTAGAGATGCAGATTCCCAAGGGAGAGGACTAAAGAGCCTTCTTGGAACTCCGGATGGAACTTTCTTCGGTATACTGAATGACAAGGCTGTCCACACTACAACCATTAAAGGAACCCCATAATCCGCAATAAAACTCCTGATCCGCCCTGTAAAACACGGTAGAGACTCAGATTCTGGCCTAATAAACAGTTATTCAAACAAAAGGTACTTATGATTTGCTTCACAAACCTGTGCCATACCACCAGGACCTAGCTTTTCTGCTCTTTAAAGCAGTATACAGAAGACCAAAGGTGAATATGACCCCCAGTAATCCATTCAAGTAAAGCCATTGAAATCGATACTTCTCTAACCTGTGGTCTTCAGCTTTTGGAATTTCAAACTCGCTCACGATTCCCTATCATTTAAACATTCTCATATGTTCAACATCACAAAAAATTGCTATACAACAATCAACTGGTTTTGTTTACCTTGATAGCCTCTTGCATGAATAAAACTGCTATCAACATGCCAAAAAGTTCACCAGCAATCCTTGTAAATCTATTGATAACATCAGAAGCGTTGAATATCGCTAGAAGAAACAGCAACAAAGCTGTCCATACACATACCCTGTAAAAAGTTATACAATATCTCAAAGTTAGCACATTCTATACAATTTTTATGCGAAGAGTGCGTTTAAGATTGATTTCTATTACCATCCAGCCCAAGCCAGGTAGAGTTTCTGCCCCAAATCTTCCTGTCCTTTGGCGAAATTGTACAGATAAGTGTACATTATAACAGTAGGTTCCGCAACTCCTAGTATCAGTAGAGGCTGCCCTCCAAGTATCGAGTGTATGATACCACATAGAGCGGTAGAAGCTAAAGTCTCAACTGGGCTCAAGCTTCCATCTACATAAAAGTTAACGACACTTCAACAAATCATCACAGAAACTAAAGGACGGCTTTTGACCCAAACATAAAAAAAAACAAAGTATTGTATTATAAACATCAAGAAAAACATCAACAAGTATTTCAATTATGAAGGAGAAGCTAGTAACCTGTATATCTACTCAGCTGCTCGCCGAAGGCAATGACAGGAAGAGCAGAAGCAAAGAAAATGTAAGTTGTTGGTGCCAATATCCTATCAAAAATTACAGAAAAAACAATTATATTGATCAGACTTGATTGGATTAGTCAATGTATATGCAAATTTCAACACTGTATTACGAAAAATAAACGAAAAATACCCGAATCCTGAACGAATTCCACCATTCCAATCTTGCTTGTAACACGATAGTCTTCCTCTAACATCGCTTGCAATACCCCTGAATGGAGCTCTGATGTTCTCCATTTCTGAAAGAAATTGAATATGCAATTAATTTTTTGCTGGAAATTTATATGGAGTATTCAATCTTCAAAAAAAAAAAAACAAAACAAAAAAGGAAATGGATCTTGAAAATAAGGAAAATAATTAAAGGAGTGAGAGAGTTTTGAAATGGAAAAAAATGTATATATATGACAAAACAGAGCAACTACTTTTAAACAAAGCACCCATGCAAGGTAACTATTGTATTAAGAAAAAAAAAAAAAAAAAAAAAACCATATTTGCTTTTCATTTAACATAAACGACACAAATGTTTCCCGTTTGGTTACTGAGAAAACGAAAGGAAAAAAAAAAAAAAAAAAAAAAAAACACTTACTATATCAAAAATCAAGATTTAGTTCCTGAAAATTTCTCGGCAACAAACAACCATTTACATAAAACTTGTTCGTTTAATCCAACATAAGTACCGTTTCTTGTAAATCTTCTTCTCCAATCAAGAACTTGCAAAAATTAACACGAGTCTCAAAAATCTGAAACAGATACATTTGAATAATGTTGACATGTAGATGCATGTATACATACACACATATATGTATATGTATTGTATGTGCATTTGAGAGAATCTAAAGATTTTACCGGAGGTTGCAGGAATTTTGACCGGAAATGTGTGTGGAAAGCACCAATTCAGAGTATGAAGACGTAAGTGTTGTGTTTGTTTTTTTGTTTAGTTTTTCTTCTTGTTAACTTCTTCAATCAGCGGCTTCTACATGTTAAGTCCACACACACGCATAGACCTTTAAAAAGACCCGCGAGAGCCGAGAGATTGATGTGGTCCCACTTTCCACTTTCAGGTTTCATATTTCCTAAAAATTAAAAATAAAATTAAAAAACCTTGGTGCGTCATGCGTGTATAACACACCACTAAGAAAAGCTTAATTGTATAGTTGTTACTTGTTAGGTAACTATGTGTAGGTGACTCGATTGTCATCTATAAAATATCTTACTATATTTAATTTACTTTGGATATCTATATTAAAAATTTAAAATCATTACTTTTACTCTTTACATTCCTTAGAATACCAAAACTTTTTTTAAGTAATTTATTGATAAATTTAAACATATATTTTTTATTATTACACTCATTTATCTCATTACATCCATTTTTCTAATCCGGAAAAACAAAATAGCTACTGTCCATAAAAAAAAAAAAAATTACAAAGTAGTGTAAAAAAAAAAAAAACAACGTGCAAATTCATTGCATAGTTTTGATTATGTATCTATTATTAGGGTTTATAATAAATCGGGTTTATCAGCCCCATTGCTTACCTGATTTTTTTTTCTTGACCTATTATAAGATTGTGACACGTGGCAAATAAAAATTTGAAGGATGAGATTTTTATAGCTTTTCTTTCTTTCTTTACTAAGGGATTTTGTCTGAAAACTGAAAAATCCTGAATTTTACTGAAGACTGAATAGTGACTGAAACCTGAAACTCAATGATATGTTTGTTTTTTATTTTTATCACCTCTAAATAGATTGTCAACCTTTTTATTTTAAAGATAAAATAGTTTAAAAATAAGTAATTTTGTATTTATACCTTTGTAACTATTAATTGTTATGTATTTTCATTTTAAATGATACAAACAACTAAATAAAAATAATTTAAGAAATCCTGAATTATTTTTATGTAATAATGATAAGATATTATTCATGATTAAGATATGATGAATAATTTTTTAAAAAATATATATGATAAATAGTGATTTATAAATGGATTTGATTTTAAAAGAAAATAGAATTGGAGATTCAACAATGATATTGAAAGTGACAATATGATTAATGTTTTTTTTTTTTAGCTTATCATTTGTAATAGGTTAAAAGAAATAAATTTATATAATATAAAATATGATAAAATTGGAAATATATTATCTTTAGGAGGATAATCTTTGAAGAAAATATATTTAATGCAATTCGGTGATTTTGAATTAAGTTAAAAGTCGGGATTTGTTACTTTTTATTTTAAGTTGTTTTTTTAGTATTTTAAAGTTGTTTGACTACTTATAAAAAAATAATAATAATAAAATAAAATAAAATAAATAAATAAAAACATAATAAATTCAATTCAAACTCATTAAATTTTAAGTGGAAAAACCAAACTATCCCTAAACCTAAACACCGTCGTTCTTTCAACAAAATACACAAACACTGTGTTCTTTCAACAACACACAGAGATGATGAAAACACCGTCTGAAACAACACTTTTCACCTACATATGCCTTTTCTCTTTGCTTCGCATGGATAATATTTTAGGAATCCTTGAAATAAAAATAAAATAAAAAATAAAACAAAACAATATCCTAAAATTTCCTGATTAATCAATAACCATTTTGACATCAAAAGAGCCTGAAATCGTATTTGTCATCTCTAATCTCCAATCTATCTCAAAAAATAAATAAATAAATAAAATCATCTCTGATCAAAATGGGAATAGAGATTATTGAAGAAGGATTCAGTAGGTTTATTATATTTTGGTTTATATATATATATATACTTTTTGGCAAGAAATAAAAAGGTTTCCCTAGTGAAATGAGAAGGTAACACCGAAAAATATATGGCGGCATGGGAGAATAACAAAGAGCATTGTTGAGTTGGTATTTGGAGTTTATGATGTCTGAAAGCTGAGTATTTTGTTGAAAAAACGACAGTGTTTAGGATAGTAAAGATTAAAGAGAGAAAGAAAAGCAAGAAAAATCTCAGCCTTCAAATTTTCATTTGCCACGTGTTGCAATCCTATAATAAGTAAGGAAAAAAGTCATGAAAGTAGAGGTCCTAGAGGATAAAGATCCTTTCAACTTGGGGGTGTAGGGACTAAATTTAAATTTCAATTATTTTAAATTTAATTAAAATACAAAGATACTTTAAAAATAAAAACGTTTTATTAAAACGTTTGTCTTTTAGCTCTATGTGTACATGTGGTCCCATGGCATTGATTCAATAGAAAACTAATTGAGATTGTTATCGTTCTCTCATGATGAATATGCTCACCGAGAATTGTGTATTGAAATTGTTCATGGCGATTCTTTGACTTGTTATATATATATTAGTGTATATTTTCTTTGTGTGGCATCTTTTGAAAAGATGAGCTTCGTATTTCTTGAAGAGCCACTTAAAATGAGAATTATTGCTCTTGAACAAATCTCTTTCATTGTTTATACTTCAAAAAATCTTTGCTTTAAAAATGTACAATTGCTTTTCATATATGTTTTTATTTGAATATGTTGAGTTTGAATGTTTTGTTATCATAGATATAATAGTAATAGATTTTAAAATTAAAAAATATTTCAATAATAAATTTTAAGAAGAAAAAGAACCCATAATTTAGATATAATATTAATTTTATTAAATATAAATAATGGTAATAAATATAAAAATAAAATATATATATCATTAATAAATTTATAAAAAAAAAAAGGAGAAAAAGAAGAATAAGAAAAGTGTCATTTAAAAAAAACGAAAAATATGGAAAACATGTTTTCTGTGTTTCTCATTTTTAACATTGGTTTTATTTTTGTATTTTATTTGTTTTTGAAAACAAAATGAAAAATAGGTACAGAAATCAAATTCAAAATAGTTTTTAAAAAACAAAAACAATAGAAATGTGACAGTGTTTCCTAGACAAATGAAATAATAATAATAATAATAATAATAATAATAAGTTGTCTCCGTATTTAATGTCTTAAAAGTTGAGCAATTAAGTGCCTGTCCGGTAAGCTAAAAAATAGGTGTTTTTGTTTATGATTTTCGAAAATAATTTTATATTTGCGTTCGATAACAGTTTTTCATTTTGTTTTCAAAAAACAAAAATAAATTGAAAAACCAAATTAGTGTTAAAACTGAAAATTTTGAAAAACATGTTTTTCATTTTGTTTTTAGTTTTGTTTAAAAAAATAAAAAATCACAATTTTTTCTTCTTCTTTGTTCGACAAATGATGGCTCTTATTGTTCTTCTCTTCTTCAATTTATTTTATTCTTCTTCCTTCAAATTATTTTCTTAAATGACAACTCTTCCTCCTCCTTCAGGCACGCTAATTTGTTCTTCTTCACTGCCGCTACCGATCTGCTCTTCTTCGTCGATGATCTAATCTTCTTTGTCTTCAACTGGTCTTCTTCTTCTTCTTCTTCCTCTTCCTCCTCAGGCGATCTGGATCTAGTTGTCACAAATTGTCTTCTTCCTTCCTTTTTCTTCTCTTTTTTATATTTTTTTTTTACTGTTATTTATATTTATTAAAATGAATACTTATTTATAATTTAAGAGTTTAGTTTTATTTATACTTATTTATTGGTTAATTACAATATAGAACTTTTATTGGTTAATAATTATTTAATCAATTTGTTTATAATTGTTATAATATTAAACAAAATATAAAAATTGATATTTCAATTTTCGATAGTTTTTGTTAGTATATCAAACGCGTTTTTCCCGTTTTCATTTTTAAAATACAGTTTTAAGTATATGCTACCATATGTGTTTTTGGATTTTGAAACTAAAACTAAAAATACTATTTTCATTTATCTTTTCGAAAAACAACAAATAAAAAACGTTTAAAGGACGAACCCTAAAAACACAAATAAAAAACGCTTAAAGGATGGGCCCTAAAAACACATTACAGTTGTTTTCAAAGTTTTCCTTATAATACTTTTTTTGTTGGGAATGAAACACTCATTAAAAGCTTATTTAATAAGAATTTAAATAAGATTAAAAAAAAAAACTCCATTTAATCATTAACCACACATAATCATAATAATATAAAATTAACATAAAATGAAAACACATAAAAACTAATTATAATTTTTTATTTATAAGAGGAGAGAGTCCTTTCTAACCGTATAATTAAGGGGGTTTCTATTTTTACCCATAATTAGAGTTTCATTATTTTTACCGAATAATCCACTGAAGAGACAAATTTATCTCTGCCTTTTCTATTTATTTTTATTTTTTAAAACTAATTTTCTTTAAAAATAAAAACATTTTAAAAAAATTTGTTGGAGCACCTTTGATAGAGGTTCCAATGCAATAGGGATCTGGACGACCTCCATCGGAGGTCGCGTAGACCTCCATGGAGGTCTATGTGACCTCTAATGGAGGTTTGAGCGACCTTCAATAGAGGTTTGAGACCTCTGATGGAGGTCACTTGCCACACACACAAAAATAAAAAATAAAAATAAAAAACCGGAAAGAAGGAGAAAAAAATCTATGAAGAAGAAGGGGATTAAACGCACCAAATTAAACACGTTAAGAATTAAACACGCTAGGAATTAAACACACTAGGAATTAAATACACATATTAAACATGTTAAGAATTAAACAGGTGGTGTGTTTAATTGATAAAAATGGATGTTATGTTTAATTAAAGAAGAACAGTGGTGTGCTTAATTGAAGAAAATGGATGTTATGTTTAATTAAAGAAGAACAGTGGTGTGCTTAATTGAAGAAAACCGGTGTTGTGTTTAATTGAAGAAAACCGATGTGTTTAATTGAAGTAATTAAACTGGTGGTGTGTTTAATTGATGAAAACGGATGATATGTTTAATTAAAGAAGAACGGTGGTGTGCTTAATTGATGAAAACTGGTAGTGTGCTTAATTGAAGAAAACTGGTGTGTTTAATTGAAGTAAACATGTTGTGTGTTTAATTGAAAAAAACTAATATGTTCAATTGAAGAAGACTGCTGATGTGTTTAATTGAAGAAATCTTGAATTTTTTTTTCTTCAGAAATCTTTAAGAGTTTTTTTGTCTCTTTAGTGAAAAGTTTGGAAAAACAATCAAAACACTAATGTTGGGTAAAAGTAAAAACTCCACTAATTATATGGTTATTTCAATTTTAACCCTATTTATAATTATATAATGATGAAGAAAATATTTTTCTTTTCAAAATAATGTTTTCAATTATTACTACCGTATATGTTTCAGCTTCTGAAAATATGAAAATCAATCTCTCATTTTCAAATGAAAATATATAAAACAAAAAACAAAAAACAAAATTATTGCCCTTAGTTTCTTTTAGTTTTACTTTACTTTTTTTTTTTTTTAAGTTTTAAATCTTTAATTATTTTAAACCTTTGGATTAAAATCCAGTTACTAAAAACTTTGTAATTATACCGTACCTATATAGTAGTTAAACCCTAAAAAAAGACATGTTTACCGTGGTCCAATGTTGTTTGGTAATACAAAGAGTTCGTTCAATTTGATAATATCTTAGTTCAAATCGTTGTACTTACGACAATATCTTAAATTCGAGTCGTATATAAAAAAAACGACATAATTTGTAGTTACAAACAATCAGCCATCATATATTCCATAATATATTCAGGAAACTTGGGTGGAATAGTTCGGCGCTAAATAGATGACCTGTGTTGTAGCTACATCCAAACAACTAATTTAATGTTAAGTGGAATGTATAAAGTTAGAAAACAACTTTTATTAACCGAACAAAAAAAATATATAAAAAGTTTGTTAATGAGATGCGCACAATCCTATATTACATTGCAGAACATGTCGTCTTTTAGGTAAGATATACTTGAGATCGGTTTCTCCACAATTCTTTGGATTACCCATTGTTGGCCAACAGACGGCAGTAATTAAGGGAGGGGTTGGAGGGTATCTTGGTAATTTGGATGAACTTTGGTGGGGTCATGTTTATTTGGAGTGACAGGTTTCAAATGGTGGCAGATGTACTAGGAATCTAGTATGAGAAAGAATGTTCCACTTAATATTCTTAATTACTTTGATTTTTGAGTGATGGCATGCATGACATCATCATAAATAAATCCTCTTTTGTCTATTTTTAAATTTTATTTTGATTAAATCAACAGTAAGAAGTAATAAATTTGTATTTAGAATGAATCTCTTGCGAATTCAAGTAATAGGTCTCTTACACGTATAAATTTTCTTGAATAAATTTTTTATTTTTATCATTGTTTGGAAGGGTATAGTTCACATTTACAGGAGGTTTAGGATTGGGTGCGATGAAAATAATAAAAGTAATTTAGTAATTATCACTTTTTTTTTTTTTTTTTTTGAAATATTTAAAAAATTATTAGAGTATTTCAAAAGACTCTTCAAATAAAATGTTTGTAAAAATCATACGAGTTGAAAAGAATTTGCTTTTCTCTTTTCCATATTGAAAAGTAACTTCTCCCTATTTAATTATTATTATATTAATTTTTATATCACAACATCATTAATATTTAATATTTATATTCTTTTAACATTTTTAATTAAATTCAATTAATATATAATAAATTTTAATTTATAAATTTTATTATCATACAAATTATACCATTACAAAGGTCACATCTAGGTCTTTAAAATGAGACTAATATTGAATATGTAATAATAACATATTAATAATTTGAAAGGTCATTCAAATGATTTTTATATTCACTTAAAAATAATAATAGTTTTATATCACATGTATGAAACTATATATATATATATATATATATTTTGAAATAAAACTATTGCCGGGACCTGGTGAGATTAATTATACTCTATAAGCGTAGTCCGGAATACTACTCCCACTATCGGGGAGATATTACATATAAACTACAACTCTCACAACATGAGAGAGAGTTGCTCCTACAAACTAGAAGAAAACTTTCCACACATATTTGTAAAATGTGCATGATGTGACTCAAACCCCTGACCACTAGGTATGGAAAGGAGGTGCACAACCATCCCTACTAAGAGGTGATGTGCAATATATGAAACTATTGCATTTGGAAAATTGAATGTTTTCATTAAAATAATATAAATATATTTCTAATTGAAGAGTCTTTTGGAAGAGCTCTTCTTTTTTCAATTCATCAAATTGTCACATAGGTAAGCAAATAGACATTTGAAGAGTGAAAATAGAAGAGTCTTTTGGTGATGCTCTTACAATAGGACTGTTGGGACCTGCCGAGATCAAACAATAGATATATGGCCCGGATATCTACTCTCATAAAGGAAGATAACTACTCCCCATGCCACAACTTTCTTCTTGGTTATAAATGTTTGAATTTCCATTTTTTGATTAAAATGAAAAAGAATGGAAAAGGTTACAATTGATATTGATGATATGACAACTTTCTCTTCGATTTTTAAGATCAACTTCGTTTTATATATATATATATATATATATATATATAGTCTCTCATAAGAGATCCTTTATTTTAATTTCGGTAAGGACTACTATAAAATCACATCAATTTGAATTAATTTTGATTTGAATTTTTTTTTTATTTTTTATTTTATGATAAGTTCATTCAAATCTACCAATAATTAAAATTTAAAAAATTTTCACTATTTTTACTGATTTTTTTATTTTAAAATATGAAGGCATCGGAAAAATAGGTGAAATATAGGAAATTCAGGAAAAATAGTTTTAGTGCTTGAAAAATTCTCAAATTTTATTCATAGGTAGATTTCAATGAACTTATCATCCACACAAAAATTTAGATTAAAATTCATTCAAATCGATATGATTTCATGGTGATCCTTACCGAAATTAAAATAAGAGATCCCTTATGAGTGACTCATTATATATATATATTCTTACTTGGTCACAAACATGTAAAGAAAATTTTTTATGTTTCTTATTATTATTTTTGGTTAGACTGTTTCTTATTATTATTGAATTCAAAAAGGAAGTAACTACTAGGATAGGCGACATAAAGGCAATTAGTCAATTACTAATATTGTTTGAGATTTCTAAACGAATTATATTGGGAGTAATATGATGCTTGTGAGGAATATATTATATATGGTGGAGGATTTTTTTCACAATTAATCACCATTTGATTGTTTTCCTTTAATATATTTTTTTGAACCATCTTTCCTATTAATATTTTTATTTTTTATGAAATTTACCCTTTTGAATATTATTATTATTATTATTTAAATCAACGCTTTTATTATTGATTCGCCAAGTCTTCAAAACCATTCTTTAGAGATGATCCATTAATTATCAATTTTCACTTTCCTTTTTTCAGTCATCTTACTGTTCAAATTCCCTTATTTTTTAAAAAAAAATTTGTGCTTATATTTTTAGAAAGTTTCTTTTGACAATTCAAATTTTTTTTTACATTTTTTTTTTCTAAAGACACTCCATCCTCAAAATTTAAATTTAAAAAAAAATTCTAAAGATATTTCCTTATTCAAAGATTATCCTTTTTATGTTTTGGCACTCCTATTCTAAAGTCATTCCATTTCAAAAAATAAATTTATAAAGATATTCCATTTTATTTTAATTAAAGTTAGGACGAACCATCATAGCCTTTGGATTTTTCTGAGGAGTAATCTTTTTTGAATTAAATTATTAAAAAAAGAAATTATCTCTCCTAAAGCATTAGATTAAATATTACATATTAAACACTCTCTTCTAAATTTTTAATTACCATATTAAACTCTCTCCTCTCCAATACATATCTATAATTTTCTATCTCCATTCTTTCTCAAGCAAGACTAACATTTATAAAAAAAAAACTTAAGAATAAGCTTGATTTTTAGAAACCGTATATATGTATATATTAAAAATAAAACTAAAAATAGAAACTCAAAAAACAAGTACCTTGTTATTCAAAAAAAAAAAAAAAATGGAAATATGAAAATGCTTTTTGTTACTTTTGTAGGTACGTGATTGTCTAGAGAACTTTAATTATTTTATTAGTCTTAGAAATTCTGAATTTAATCGAATCTAGTTGAACAAATCAAGTTTTCATATTTTAGAAATCATTTATTTTGGTGCCTTTAAAACTTTAGTTATTAAAGTGGTAATAGTCTTGAAACACCAACTCAAAAAAGTGACAAAACCCCATATTTCCTCCTAGTTAGATATATATATATATATATATATATATATATATTTTGAAAGAAGTTAAAAATTTTGTTAAGCAAAGGCTCTTTGAGTCGTTTTTGGTACACAACTAAGATTAGAGTTCTACGAAGAAAATTGAAGGTTTTTGTTGGAGGTACAAAAGCGATGTTTGTGCTGGCTAGCTGGATATACATAGACAACATGAACTTTTCATGCATCCAGACAACGTGAAACATTTATTTCGTGTCAAATTTGTTGTGCCAAACCTTGTCCTCTTCAATGTGACTCTAATAAATATGATTCGTATGAATGTGATTGACAATATATTGTTTACGAGTGGTTCTATTGACACACCCCCTACCTGTCTATTTATACCTCATTTTTTTAATTATGCAGTATTTTTTTTTCCTTTATCAAAATTATTTAAAAGGACATACAATTTAAGGAAAAAAATATTCTACAAAGTAAACCTATTAAAACCCCACATTCCTTTTCAAAAAAATAAAAAATAAAAAAAATAAAACCATATTCTTTTAAACCTTTTTTATTTTTATTTTTATTTTATTTCTTAACTCTTAAACCCTAAATTTTACTTCTTACACACATACAAAAATATTATGAAATAGTCTTTGAAAGATATCAAATATATGGAAGAATCGTTCTTTAGAATGATATTAAGTTATCGTTGTGTTGAAGTAACCCTGTTATTTATTTATTTTTTTCTCTTCCACCATGAAATAAGAAAAAGAAAAAAACTCAAAATAAAATAAAATAATAAGAAGAAAAAATAAATCATTTAATGGAGGTGAGAGAAAGATGTATACAGAGATCAAAGATTGGGTGTATTAAGTTTGAAAAATAAGTAAATCGGGTAGTTTTGGAAATAAGTCAAAACAATTAATAAACACATTTAATTTTATTTTATTAAATCAAAATTTTAAAAAGTGAGACATAAATAGATTGGTAAGGGGTGTGCCAATAACACCACTCATTGTTTATATATAAAGTTCCCATGCAAAATGTGTAAAACACTCGTATACACATGCATACGTCTGGATTTTGATTTTAATTGTTTTGATTTTTCTTTTTCTTTTTATAAAAAAAAATAAAAATAAAAATCACCTCTTCTCGTTTGTTTATATATATTTTCCTTTATTTTGCTGTGACTGATGTGATCGATAAGAGCTCAAGTGATATTCACTTCCTTATAATTCTCGTCAGCAGTGGAATTTCAAGTCCCACCATAAGTATTTATCTTTACATGTGGGGAGGTTTTTCTCTATTTTTAAAGTAGATGTTGTCAAATTTAAAAAATAATAGTAATTAAATTTTGAGTAATGTTAAATTGTCCAAATTTAGTGTCCAAATGATGTGTCAGTATTGTAGATCATTCATTTAAATTGTATTAAATTTGTATGATTTAAATGAATGGTCTACAATATTGCCACATCATTTGGGTACCAGGTTTGGACACCAAATTTGGACAATGTAGCATTACTCTTGAATTTATAGGATTTGGATCTTCTTTTAACCTGAGCTTCAGCTAAACTTTTAAGGATCTAATGTCATGTGGCTATAAGAAAGATCAATAGTTAGAGCATCTCCAATGCAAAAGTGGCTTACATACCAATAATTGTTGACATGGTAACAATGTCAAAAGATTTGCTTCATATGTGGCATAAACTTGATAAACAATTAACTCAAAATTTGGTTTTCAATGCTTCCATCTAAAACATAATTTTTTTAATGACATGTCCATCTTTTTTACCTGTTTTATTTTATATATTATATTTTATTTCCTTACAAAATATATATGAAAAATTAATGTCAGTTTTAAATGTTTGCTGAGCCAACCTAAAAAATAGATATACAACAGACCGTCTTAAAGTGGACGGTCATATTGACAATGTCTAATATTTTTTTTTTTGTCACGTTAACTTGAGGTTGAATATGCACTGCTGCAATGGAGACGCAATTATTAACATAACGCCTATTTATCCTACATGACATCTTTTTTTTTCACAAACCACACTTACATTGAAGATGCTCTTAAGATTTATTTTATTTTATTTATCATCCAATAAACATCTTTTACCTTCAAAATTTTAAAACCCTTATCTCTTCTTTTTTTTCATCTTATCTTTTCTTTCTTCGTCGATCCAGATTCTAGGTGATTTGTAAAAAACAAAAAAAAATTGACTTTTCTTCGTCGTAGCTTCTTTATAAAAAAAAAAACAAAAACCGAGGAAACAAAGTACTCTTCAAATTCCAATGATTTGTACCATTGTAAAATTTATTTTTATTCAAGAAGGAAAAAAAAAAAACTTTTCGCAAACCCTGATCGGCAGAGACATGATGTGAATGAATCCAAAACACAGTTAAAGAAATCCATAAAAAAAAATAATAATAATAAAAAAAAAAAAGGAAAAATATCATTTTAATCCCTATGGTTTACCATATTATCTATTTTGATTCCCGTTGTTCTAGTATTGGCCATGCAGGTCCAAACGTTTTCAATTAATCCCTATTATAGTCCCTACCTAAAATCATCACGTAGTAAATCAACAAAGCCCAAAGTTATGTCTCTTTCTCCTTCAAGTTTACCTACTACTGTACCTGAGTGAATATGATCTCCACCAGACATACGTAAAGCTTTAGCTAGTACACGAAAGTGTATACCATGAATCTCTCCTTAAATCACGCCCACTATCATATGTTGATAGTGAGCGTTGGAACTACAAAACCCACTATAAATAAGAGGGTTCCCTCACTGGAAAAGGGGTCGGAATACTCTCGGAACAAAAGCTTACACATAGCGTACTGAAACTCTGATTCCTAGTCATTCCGTCAACCGGAATCCCTTCATCAACCACATAATCACGTTGCTCAGCCCAAACATACCTAAGGCTAAGAGTCCAACCCCCACCATTTTGTTCCTTCTATTTCTTATTGTTTTCTTAAGTTCTATTGCAGGATCAACAAGGCTCAGACGTCAATATCAAGATAGCAGTCGACATCAACCAACCAACTCAGCCTAGTTGCTTTGGGCCTGATACAATCCGACCCATTTGACGTACCAAGTCGATCGACCACCTACAATACTTACTAGAATTTAAAGGCTAGTTTTGGTATTTGAAAAGGCTAAAGAGTAAACTGAAAATTTTAAAATTTAAAATGGGTGTGGTCAGAACTTTTGTGGGTGGCAATAGAGCCACCAATATATAAAATAAATCTTGCCAATTGAAATATGTAATTACCACATATAAATAGATCATTCAAAGCTTAGGTGAAACTTAGGTCTGGAGAGGATATAAGTACACATTTATAATCACATCCTGTATATATGTGATTGTAATCGAATTTAATATTTCTTTCTTTCTTTCTTTAAACGAAATTTAATTATATGCCTATTTCTTGTATATTTATTCTTTGCTTTATTATTAGTAGAAGGTAAAATTTGATTGCTCAATATTATTGATTTAATACATATACACTCTAGAATTTCAATCATGATGTTATCGGTGACTAAAGTAGTAAAGTGTAATTATCAAGTAATTAGTCCGTAAAAAAAAAAAAAGACTTGACCATATATTGAACAAGTGGGTTATATGAATTTCTCTGTCTCTTCCAATTTCCAAATTAGGGGGTATGCATGCATATTCAAAATTGAAGAGAGTGTGGAAAGGTGTGATGTGTGCATTAACATAGAGAAGACTAAGTTAGAATTACCAAGTCAGAATTGTTGTGTTAGTTGTGGAGTCAAAAAATAATTAAGTTATGTATTTGTGTGACTTGTTGTAGCCGGGCTTATAAATAACCAGCGATTCAATGAGATGATTATCAAGTTATGCAAAATATTATCTTCCTTTTTCTCCGATTCTTTTCTTCTTCCTTCTGCGTCTTCTAAATTCTGCACATAACATGGTGATAGTCTTCTATAGTGTGCATCACTTGATATGAAAACAAAATTCAAAGAAAATGATGTTAGCTAGATAACAAATATGTTTTTCTTTTTCTTTTTTTGAGTTAAATACCTGGTTGCACAGACACCCCAATTGTGGAAACTTCAATTTCAAATGCAGCAAATTAACTCACAATCACAAATGGCCGTGTGAGTCGTGCGACAATCATTTAAAAAAAAAAAAAAAAAGTTTTGTGACAATATGGGCCATATATATTTTCATAAAACCACTTAAATTGAAGTTGTTATATCGAAGGCTGTTAAGAGTTTAATTTTCTGAGTCACTAGCAATAAATATAAGCTTCAAATATCATTATATCATCAGTCAAATTTCACAAGAGACTCCGTGTTTGAGTAATGGTAAGAGATTATATTATATTTATAAAAATAAAAATAAAAAACCATTGTAACTGTAACCCTACGTACATTTTTGTTTCGTTATGGTTTAGTGATAATTTTGCGAAGGAAAATAGAGTAAGCAATAAAGAGAGAACACAAATCACAAGTGCGGAGATAGCATGGACCAAATGGTAATAGTTTATTATATATGTGCTGGAAACTAGTTGGGAAAAATTGTGAATTACTTCACTAAATTAAAGATAACATATAATGAGGTGTTCAAATATCAGTGTACGTGATTACTGGCTGAGTTTTGGTGTTCAAATATCAGTGTACGTAATTATTGGCTGAGTTTTGGTGTTCAAATATCAGTGTACGTAATTACTGGCTGAGTTTTGGTGCAACTTGACAATACCTTTCTGGGCATTAATATGTGATATCATATCAGCAGTATTCTCGGGTTTGTTTTGTTTTGTTTTATTTTATATCTCTCAAGTTGGAGAAATTACTTTGTAAGCATCTTTCATTATCATGGTTTTTTTTTTTTTTTTTTTGCACATAATTAATAAGTTGAGTTTTTTAATTTCCTCATTTAATAGAGCAGTGAATCTTGTTAATATGTTTTTTTTTTTTTTTTTGCATATATTAGATTTCGTCTCAGAGGCTTGATGATGAAAAAAATTAAATAAGAAGAAGGAAATCAAACTATGTTTATTTAGAGTTATATTGATGAAAAGAAGGAAAAGAAGAAAAAGAAGAAGAAAATGATGATTTTAGAGGTGAGTTGGGTTGATGATTTGAGCGTTAAAGAGATGAAAATGATGTAAAATGTTACATATTCTAAAAATTTGATTGCAAGTGCTTTTTTTTTAACGTTTTGTCTTGTTGAAAATTTTAATTAAAGATTAAATTTATTTTTAAAAAATGTTGAAGATAAAATTATCATTAATAAAAAAATATATATGAATATGAAATGTGAAAAATATTTAATGGATTATTAACAATATCACTCTATTAATATTTTAGTTGTTTGAAAACAATCAATTGACCTTAATTAACATAAAATCTAATCAAAGGCAAGTGATTCAAATCTAATCAAAGACAAGTGATTCAAATCTAAGTTGAGTTTCTTTAGATACTTCCATGTCGGAATGTTTCCACTTAATTTAATTTTCATGAAAATTTTGTTTAATACAATACAAATATGTACTTGAATTGACGCCCCTACATCTTCTTTTAACTATAAAAGGATTTGTTTTGTATATTAACATAGCCATATACCAATCACAGTCCAATGTCATTTAATATGGCAATATCTCAGATTTGAGTTGCCATCGACCATCGTATGTGATATATAATAATAAAGGAAAATTGTATAAACATACCCTGACTTTAATGCATATATGAGGTAGAATCCAGTTTTACCAAAATTACAAGAAGATACCCTTGACTTTGAGTTTGACCGTTAACTTTAACTGTGGTCTTAACATTAGTGTGGAAAGTACTTAACTACCCTTATTTTTATATATATTATATAAATAACTATTAAAAATTGAAAAAAAAAATATATAATAAGAATAAAAATTAAAATATTAAATAACTAAAACCATAATATTAAAAAATATAAAAATCTGTTTTTCAAAAAAAAAAAAAAAAGAAGAAGAAGAAAGAAAGAAAGAAATATCTGTTTAAAAAAAAATAAAATTATTTGTTTTTCAAAAAAAAAATAGATAATTCTTTTTTAAGAGATAATTATTTGTTTTTTTGTAAGAGATAATTCTTCTATTTGTTTTTTGTAAGAGATAATTCTTCTATTTTTTGAAAAACATATAATTCTATTATTTTATTTTGAAAAACTGATGATTTTATTTTATTTTTTAAAAAATGATAATTCTATTTTTTTTAAAACAAATATTTCTTTCTTTCTTTTGAAAAACAGCTTATTTTAAAATAAAAAACAGATATATATATATATATTTTTTGACAAACATATATTTCTTTTATTTTTTTGAAAAACAGATAATTCTATTTTTTTTAATATTATGGATTTAGTTATTTTAATATTTTAATTTTTATTCTTATTATATGTTTTTTTTTTCAATTTTTAATAGTTATTTATATAATATATAAAAAAATAAGGATAGTTCAGTACTTTCTACACTAATGTTAAGACCACAGTTAAAGTTAACGATCAAATCCAAAGTCAAAGGTCTCTTCTTGTAATTTTAATAAAACTGGATTCTATCTCATGTGTTAAAGTCAGGGTATGTTTGTGTAATTTTCCCTAATAATAATAATAATAATAAAATCAAACCATTCCATTTTGCTCAAACAAATGTTTGTTTGTTTTTTTCTTTTAGATTATGTTACATGGTCATGTCATATATAAGTATAACATTTTTATAATTCACAAATTAGTTCATATATGTGGACTTGTTGCAGTTTCAAGTTTCTAAATTTGGCTCTCATGGTTGTTTTTTTTTTTTATTATTATAAATTTTATAAAAAAAATTGTTTGAAAGGTATTTAAAAAATAATAAAATAAAAAACAATTGTTTGAAATATTTGCTGACTGAACCAGTGTCACCCAATGGATTTGAAGTGAGGTTTTTTTCAAAATAAAAAGACGGAGATAGGCTAGGCTTTGTTTGTATTTTTTGCTTGGGCTGGCTTGGGCTTTGCCAAAATAAAGACTTTGGTCCAATTGTTTTCTTTGTAAATTTCATCTTCACTTCAGAGACAATGCCTCTTTGTAAATTTTATATAATGCCAAGTGGCGATAGTGCAACCCATAAAACCTTTATATATATATATATATATATATATATATACCATAAAATCTATTTTGTGCACCCTTATATTTTTTTCTGTTACAAAAACAGACCTAATTAAAATAACGAATAACAATAATTATATGACTTAGCTTCATTTTCCAATTAATAAATGATGAAGAATCGGCAAGATAAGGTTGGTCCAGTGGTATGCATCTCACATCTACATCAGGATGTTGTGAGTTCAAGTTATTTTCAAACCCTGAATTTATGTAAAATATTTATTAAAAAGAAAAGTGACGATGAATCAATATAATGAGTTGGTCAATATCAGAACTCACTTCATAATATAGTTTCATCTCCTCTACATTATCCCATTTAGGCTTGTAAATTGAAAGACAAATCATGCAAATAGTTGTCTAGTTTTTTGGGGGAGTACAAAGCTGAAGCTTGAAGCTTTGCAACTGATTGAGGTGAGAAATGATAGTGGAAATAGGCAAGAAGGTTCAGTGAAGAGATCACACTTTTGCAGAGAGAAATGCCATAGCTCAGAAGCCTTGTTTATATGCCTGTTTTTATGTCTAAAAACACAAGAAAATTTGCCAAAATCTCATAAAGAAATTATGTTGATGGTGTCAAAATTTCTATACACAGTAGAAAGAAAAGAAATTCTAAGAGAATAGAGTGTTATAAATGTGCAAAAATTTGAAACCCATTGAAACACAGAGGAGAATTTATAGCTTTTTTTTTTCTTCCTGATACTAACATGTTTCTTTCCAAGTTTTAATAGTGGGTATATTAATTAATTGTGTGTACAATAAGTATTGAAGGAGGGAATGAAGTTGTAGATCAAAGTCTGAGTCAAATTATTGAATTGAAGGAGACAAAATAAAAAGATGTAGCTCTGAACACAATCTTGTGTAAAATTATTAAGTAAAATTTAGTAGGCTGTATCAAATACAATCTTCCCAAGAAGGGAAACTACAAAAACAAAAGAAGCTTAGAACATCCTTCAAAGTTCCAAGAAAGTACAAACGTACGAACCATTAAATTCAAAAATGTTATAAGAAAAATATAAGTGTAATGTCTTCTTTTTGTATTGGCTTGATTTCTTGAACAAAACACTCTTTTGTTGTAATTGATAGTTGTTTGGAATGGTTTGTCTCGAATATACATTGGATTCAAGTAACATCAACTCTCCAAGATGTTCGAAAAGGTACGTGATATATGTGTAATTCGGCTGGAAGACATGTCAGCCGGAGGAAACAAGAATAGTGGAAAGGTGGCAGCACCACGTCACCAAAAGTCAACTAGTGAACGAAAGGAGTGATTGAGACCAGGGACATGTCACCCATTTTGGACACGTCATCAAGAAGGTCAATATGAAAGCATGAAATGTGCGCACCAGCAAAACCCATTAGATCGAGAAGTCTAAACAGGCGAGAATCCTTCTCACCGAAGATCTCTACTTGACAAGATCCTCTCGGCTAGAACAGGGAATACAATCCTAGCAAGATACGCCATATTAAGCGGTGATCCACCAAATTATGTAAATGCTGGATTTATCTCACCAGATCACAGTACAACAAGGAAATATATCAATATCCCTCGAATATCAAAGTATCTTAATCGGACAGCAACTCGATACTATAAGAAGACCGTACACCAATTAGGAAATGAGTTCTAAATGGGCTATTCCATTATACTCTTACAAGGATTCTATAGCAGATTCATTACGTACACGGCAAGAATTAGGGCAACGCCCTATCAACCCATATAAATACCAATAGAAATCATTGTATAGGGAGAGGAGCAGTTATTCGAGAAAATGAGAGTATTGAGTGTGTAATCTTAAAAGATCATAGTGATATTTTCCTCGCTGTCTCCGGCAACCGTAATTTTTTCTCTACCTTAGGGTTTTCCACATAAATCTCATGTTCTTGCCTTTTTTTCTTATTCTTTCATATTATCTTGCTAATCACCATACTTGCCGATCTAGCCATCATCAACAGGCTACTCAACAACTACATCACAAATATAAGGAAAATAGAGGCTTTGGCCGCCTCACTTTGACCAGTCAAGCCTTCGATCTGTCTACTTGTTATTGTTGGCGAGTTGACTTTTCAACAATCCAAAAACCACCGTAAACAGTACGTAACTTCTAATTCACGAGTTTTCAAGTCTTACGAAAACGTAGGTTGGCACGAACTTACATGATTGTGCATTCATTTAGCATGTCATATCTTAAGTAATTTTCATGTTACATTTGATTAGGAATGCATTTATGAAGTGTTGTGCTTGATTGAAAATGATTTGATAAGTTTTGGTTCATACTTGTGAAACTTTAGTTTTTCGAAAAATTGACATTTCAAAGTATAAGTGATAATAACTTTTTCTCAAGACCTCCAAATCATGTTCTGTCAATTTTCATAGAGAATAGATATCCCTACCTTTCCTATGATATTTTATTCAAATGGTTTTAACATCATGATGGAGATTTAAAGTGCTCAAAGTGGGCACTGAAATAAGGGAATGAGAATAGGGGATGACAATCATCGCCACTCGAACGTGAGGACAGAGACTTCACTGGTGGAAGCGGTGAAAACCAAGCTCCCACCTTCTGGTGGTTCTCCGCCGCTCGAGCAATGATGCCTATCACTTTAGTAGTGGTTCTTACGCAAAACATGGGTTGTTTTGTATGTTTTTCCTATGGTTTCCACTTTGATTTTCCTATTGATTCCCAATGTTAAAACTTGATTTTTGGTTTTTAAATTAGGGTTAATTGCACTAACTAACCCTTAATTTATTAGATCTAGCAAGATTTCAAAAAGATGTCCTAAATTAACACAAATACCCATTGCCATTAAGTCAATCTGTTAACTTCAACGGTTGACTGACATTGACATATGGAAAACCAAATATACCCCTACCACATCATCTCAAACATAAAACATTGTTAATTAAAAATTAAATTTTAGAAAAAGATAATATATTGGCCGCTTGCAGAAACTTCCTCAATTCGTGAAGAAGCCTCATTTGTGAATTGTAGGAGGTTGATCTCCAAAATCAATGAAGACACCTTCCAATAAGTAGGAGATCGTCAAAGATCGCTTATTTCCTTCAGCGGTGGAGCTCCACTATCGATAGATTATCTTGTTTTTTTTATAGAAAATTTTAATTTTTCAATTTTAATTAAAAAAATATTTTATGTTTGAGATGATATGGTAAGGATATATTTGGATTTCCAAGGGTCAAAGTTAGTAAACCGTTAAAGTTAACAGATTGACTTGATGACAGAGATGTTTGTGTTAATTTAAGGCATCTTTTTGAAATATTGCTAGATTTAATAAACTAAGGGTAAATTAGTGCAATTAACCCTTTAAATTACATGTTTTGAGATTCTTTTCAGGGTTTTGCTACCTTACTGTTAACGACAAGATTACTCGGTAGTTATATGAGAGAGAGAGTATTATAATTTTCAAATCCTTAATTTCATACACCCTTGGATTGAAATCTAAAGATTGAAATTGACCTAGTAACTTTACTGTTAACAACAACTTAGCCAAACCATTCTTTTCAAGTTAGAAAAACTAGAATGTTTCCAAAACCTTTTCAAATTGGGAAAACTAAATTGATCATTTTCATATCCTTTTTTATGTGGGAAAACTAACTTGATTGTTTTCAAATCATTTACAAAGTAAAAAAAAAAAAAACTAAATCAATCGTTTTTAAATCCTTTATCTTTGAGATGTAGGGTGGAGCTCCATCTTGTTTGTTTTAATTAATTTTTTTATTATAAAAAAGTGATACGTGTTACATTTTTATTGGATTACAAGTTAGATTAAATTTCAAAAGGTTATTGAGTAAATTCATGCTTTAAACCATAACATTAAAGCTAAGGGCAAAATGTTCAATTTACATATTATATGACGTTTGTCCATCAAATATTTTGTTAAAGAGATCTATTTGATGTATTTTAGAAAAGTTAAGGACCAGTGGTACCATAAAAACAAATACATTTAAAGATTAAATAAGTAAAGAAGTGTGTTTTAGTCATTAAACATTAATAATGTAGTCAACGGTTAGAAATGATGGAAGTCAACTAACGACAAGGGGTGTCCATGCAATTATGAGAAAAAAGTTTTATATGTGTATAATTAGGTCAAATATCAACATAATTCAAGCAACATGCCCATATATCAGTCTTTTTATTATTAATTCGAACTTATATAAAATATATCTGTTCCTTGTATATGGGTCATTAGATTTAAAAGATATTTTGACAAATAAAAGTAGCACTTTTTAAGCTTACGTACTCGAGAGAAAACTATAGCTGCATAATTGTTAACTAATCCTTTGCGGAAAGTCCTGAAATCCCTTCTAAATGCAGCATCATAAATAGCATATAAGTTTTGAATTCCCGGATATCTTTGGTTGAAATTCTATAAAGACAATAGAGACAACTATGGATACACAGCTGCTAACAACATATATGAAGCATTACCAACATGGTTTGACACTCACTTAATTCTCGTGACCTATGCCAAAAATTTCTCTGTCAATGTAGCCCAAACTTGCAGCATACAATTACATAAGCATGCTTGTTTACTCGACCTGAATATAGTCTTTGATAAAGGCAATTCCGGATAAAATGCTGAAAACCAAAATAACTGACAATAAAAATCAATAGGTTAGAAACAAAATAAAAGAAGCACTTTTTAAGTTTACCTACCCGAGAGAAAACAATAGTTGCATAACTATCAACTAATCCTTTGAGGAAAGTCCTAAAATCCCTTCTAAATGCAGCATCATCAACATCATCTAAGTTATGAATCCCTGTATATCTTTTGTTCAAATTCTGTAGAGACAACTATGGATACACACCTTCTAACAACATATATGAAGCATTACCAACACTTTTTGACACTTACCTAGTTCTCGTGACCTGTGTCAAAAATTCCCTTGTTAATGTAGACCAAACTTGCAGCATACGATTCTATAAGCATGTTTTTTGAGTTGTTTACTCGACCTGAATATAGCCTCTAATGAAGACAATTCCAGATAAAATGCTGAAAATAAAAATAAAAATAAAAATAAATAAAAGTAGCACTTTTTAAGTTTATCTACCCGAGAGAAAACCATAGTTGCATAACTGTCAACTAATCCTTTGCAGAAAGTCTTGAAATCCCTTCTAAATGCAACATCATCAACAACATATAAGATCTGAATCCTTGGTTATCTTTGGTTGAAATTTTGTAGAGACAACTATGGATACATAGTTGCTAACAATATATATGAAGCATTATCAACACTGTTTGACACTCACCTAGTTCTCGTGACCTGTGTCAAAATTCCTGTAGCCAAAAATTGCAGCATACGATTCCATAAGCATGTTTTTTAAGTTGTTTACTCGACCTGAATATAGCCTCTAATGAAGACAATTCCGGATAAAATGCTGAAAATAAAAATAAAAATAAATATCAACATGTTAGAAACAAAATAAAAGTAGCACTTTTTAAGTTTATCTACCCGAGAGAAAACCATAGTTGCATAACTGTCAACTAATCCTTTGCGGAAAGTCTTGAAATCCCTTCTAAATGCAACATCATCAACGACATATAAGTTCTGAATCCTTGGTTATCTTTGGTTGAAATTTTGTAGAGACAACTATGGATACATAGCTGCTAACAACATATATGAAGCATTATCAACACTGTTTGACACTCACCTAGTTCTCGTGACCTGTGTCAAAAATTCCTCTGTCAACGTAGCCCAAACTTGTAGCATACGATTCCATAAGCATGTTTTTTGAGTTGTTTACTCGACCTGAATATAGCCTCTGATAAAGAAAATTCCAGATAAAATGTTGAAAACCAAAATAACTGACAATAAAAATCAATAGGTTAGAAACAAAATAAAAGTATCACTTTTTAAGTTTACCTACCCAAGTGAAAACTATAGTTGCATAACTGTCAACCAATCCTTTACAGAAAGTCTTGAAATCCCTTATAAATGCAGCATCATCAACAACATATAAGTTCTGAATCCCTGGATATTTTTGGTTAAAATTCTGTAGAGACAGCTATGGATACATGCTACAAATAATTTAGCATTTTGGGTGGAGTACATCTCGTCCGCCAATGTGAAATTCATTGGATGTATACGATCCACATCATCCATCCTTTAGACTTTAGGGCCCCATTTGGTGCGCGGGATAAGATATGATTATTTTCAAGGGATATGATGTGATTGGATTGGATGTGATAGGATTAGAGTAAATTTAATACTATCTTGTGTTTGGTGCAACATAGAATCAAATTAAAAATTTATAGATCAAGAAAATAGGGTGGCCGACATGGCCGCTTAGTTTTGTGTTTGTTGTGTTTTGTTTTCTGCTGTACTCTGTTTTATTTTGTCAAAAAAAAAAAAAAATCTCAAATCAATTCCAAAAACATAAATCAATAATCCATATCCTCTTCTTTCTTCTTCAATCAATTCCAAAAGGAAATCACAAATCAATAATCACAAAAATAAAATCCACAAATCTCATCCAACAATTCCAAAATCAAAAATAAAAAAAATCATCCAAAATCAAAATATAATTCGATCAACTTCATCTTCTTATCTTCTTCGATCAACTCCAAAATCAACTTCTCTCTTGTCCAAAAAAAATGGTGGAATCATCCAAACATGTACCTTCTCAAGGTCCACCAAATCACTTAAAAATATTTTATGTTTGAGATGATGTGGCAATGATATATTTGGATTTCCAAGGGTTAAAGTTAGTCAACCGTTAAAGTTAACGGATTGACTTGATGGAAGAGATGTTTGTGTTAATTTATGATATCTTTTTGAAATATTGCTAGATTTAATAAACTAAGGATAAGTTAGTGCAATTAACCCTTTAAATTACATGTTTTGAGATTCTTTTTAGGGTTTTGCTACCTTATTATTAAAAGCAAGATTACTGGTAGTTATATAAGAGAGAGTTGATTATTTTTGGTTATAATTTTCATAACCTTAAATTTTATACACCCTTGGAATGAAATTTAAAGATTGAAATTGACTCAGTAACCTTACTGTTAATAGCAACTTAGCCAAACCCTTATTTTCAAGTTAGAGAAACTAGAATGTTTCCAAAACCTTTTCAAATTGGGAAAACTAAATTGAACATTTTCATATCCTTTTTAAAGTGGGAAAATTAACTTGTTTGTTTTCAAATCATTTAGAAAGTAAAAATAAATAAATAAAAATAAATAATAAATAAATATAAATAAATAATAATAAATTAATCGTTTTTAAATCCTTTATCTTTGAGATGTATGGTGGAGCTCCGTCTCGTTTTTTTTTTTTTTTTTTTTTTTAAATTATTATAAAAAAGTGATACGTGTTACATTTTTATTGGATTACAAGTTAGATTAAATGTCAAAAGGTTAGAAAGTAAATTCGTACTTTTAAAACATAACATTAAAGCTAAGGACAAAATGTTCAATTTATATATTATAAGACGTTTGACCATCAAATATTTTGTTAAAGAGATCTATTTGATGTATTTTAGAAAAGTTAGAGAACATTGGTAACATAAAAGCAAATACGTTTAAAGATTAAATAAGTAATGACGTGTATTTTAGTCATTTCAAATTAATAATATAGTCAACTAATGACAGGTGATATCTATGCAATTATGAAAAAAAGTTTTATATGTGTTTAATTAGGTCAATCAAGATTATTCGGGCAATATGCCCAAATATATATATATATATATATATATATATATCAGTTTTTCTATTGTTAGTTCGAATTAATATAAAATGTATCAGTTTATTTTATATGAACAATTGAATTTAAATGATTTGACTTGGATGCATGCACTTGTTAAAACATCTTTTAAATCCAATGACCCACATACACGGAACTGATATATTTTATATCAGTTCGAACTGATATATTTTATATCAGTTCGAACTGATAATAGAAAGACTGATATATATATATATACAGTTTTTCTATTCTCAGTTCGTCCTAATATAAAAAATATTATAACGAAGAATATAAACCATTAGATTGACATACTTTGACTCAAAGTGTATGCACTTGTCAAAATTTCTCCAAATTCTATTATCTATATTCTTATCCTGATATATTTTATATAAGAACGAACTAACAGTAGAAAGACCATATATATATATATATATATATATATATTTTATATATATTACCTTATGTATGAAAAAGAAAAGGTTTAAATTCAATGTACTTTTAATTATTATGGAATGGGTAGAAAGAAAATGCATTTTATTTAAAAACCTCTCCTTGAATCCAACATCGTTAGTGTACGTTAGTTTGAGTTTTGTTTGACCATAAAAAGACCGTTATGCCCTTTAAATGGAAAGTTTGCCCTATCTAACACAATGCTGGAAAAAATATAGCGATTAATATTATATATATATATATACAGAAATTCTATTATCAGTTCGAACTGACAAAAGTTATATCAGTTTCTTGTGTGTAGGCCACTAGATTTAAATACTTTGACTTGGTTTTATGCACTTGTTAGTCAAAGTATTTAAATTCAGTGGCCTATATGTAAGGAATTGATATAACTTTTGTTAGTTCGAACTTGTGTGTAGGCCATTAAATTTAAATACTTTGACTTGGTTGTATGCACTTGTCAGTCAAAGTATTTAAATTCAGTGGCTCACATGTAAGAAACTGATATAACTTTTGTCAGTTCGAAGAGATAATAGAAACACCGTATATATATATATATATATATATATATTAAGACGAACCGATAGTAAAAAGACTATATATCAATTTTTCTATTGTCAATTCGTCATGATATATTTTATATCAGGACGAAGAATGAGGACCATTATATTTACATACTTTTGACTCAAAGTGTATGAATGCACTTATCAAAACTTTTCTATAATCTATAGTCTACATTCTTCGTCCCAATATACTTTTATATCATGACAAACTGACAATAGAAAAATTGTTTATATATTTATAATTTATGTATAAAAACAAAATCCACCCATATCAACACAAAATCTAGATCGTAACAAAGTAAAAAATAAAATATAAAAAACAGTAATGTTATACATCCCACCTTTTTCATCTCACTACACGTGGCATATGAGGTGTCAAATGGTGAATGAATACATGGGTTAGGTGAGATAAATCATTATTAATGTGTATCCACTCACAATTTGACACCTCACATACCACATGTAGTGGAATGAAAAAGATACGATTTTAGGTGGGATGATTAGTATTATTGAATAAAAAACACTCGGTGGCTGATGGTCCAGCGACCTTCAATGCCCGTAACAAACTAATTGTTTTACCCTTTTTTTTTTACTTTTTTTTTATTTGGATTTTTATGGACGTATTTTATTTTTTAAAGAAATTTTTTTTCTAAAAAATAATATTTGATTTTTATATATTTATTTCAAATAGAATAAACTTTTAATTTGATAGACATACACTGTTTTCCTTGGATAAGCTAAAGAAAAAACTATCGGAGCTATAACGGTGTTAAATTTTAGGAAAGGTTTTTGAATAAACACATATTTCTCTATCCATCTAACGGTAGTTAAAATTTAAAAGTACATGGGAAGTTCGTGAATTTAACCCAAAAGAGTAAGTAATCAATGTAAATTTGCATATTGTTAAAATTCCTGAAAAAAAAATTTTATTAAAAAAAAAAAAACCCTGTCCGGTTTCAACTATAAAACCATTTCCGTGCTTCATTGTGTTCTCTGCTCTTGGCCATTTCAATTTCATAGTTTTTTTTTTTCCTTTTTTTTTTTTTTTTCCACCTTTTTATCCTTTTCCAACAATTCTCAAAATTTTCATAGCTTAATTTCGTAACAATATATAGAAAAAAAAAATATTAAATAAACACACTGCAACTAGGGTTTCCTCTAATTTTTATTTCTGTTTTTGAATAGGATCAACTTTTGTTGTTGTTATTGTTTACTACAGATTTTAGTGTGAACAAATGTTGTTTAGTTCAATTGTCAATTAGTCTTTGTATTGAAGCTGACCCAATTCTGCTGATACGATACAACAAGATTGTTTAGCTGTTTGTATGTTGAAATTGTGATCTTTTGATATTTGTTTTTAAAGGAAAAACAAAAAAAAAATTTAATTGAAATTTGTATTGAGAGAGTGAGAGATGGAGAAGAAAAAGGTGGCAGTGCCGTTAGTTTGTCACGGGCATTCACGGCCAGTCGTCGATTTGTTCTACAGTCCAATCACCCCAGATGGCTTCTTTCTCATCAGTGCCAGCAAGGGTGAGCTGTCGTTTTCATTTTTCTTCACTGTCAAATTTATGTTTCGTTTTCTTATTTATTCACTGCCTTTTAATGTTGCATTGTTTTTTATTTGATTGCCTATGATTGTATTCTGTGATAACAATGTGATTTTTTTGGATAATCACATTATTTTTGAAGTTGGGTTTTATCTAAACTATCGTTTGTTGGTCATTATGTTATATGTATATACATTATGCTCTTTTGATTCATTGAATATTGATTTGGGTTTTCTTTGAACTGTTGTTTGATGACTTAATGTTATTTTGGTAGCGACCAGGTTCTCTTCGAATAGTCAATCAGTGATCATGACTTTTAAATCTGAATTGAGTTTTATTGGGTATTTTTTTTAGGTGGTCATCTAGTGGTTGTGTCATTTCAACTGTGAATATGGTGAATTCGATTTTCTTTGGATTGTTGTTTAGTTATAATGTTGCCACTTATAACCATTCATTTGATTCCTGACACATTAATTTTGTTACCTTTGCATTTGGTTTAACTGAACAGTCATGTAGCAATCATTTTGTGATATTATTAGTGTAGAGTCTGTAGACATGGATTTGATATATTATCTTGAACATAATGGCCATTTAGTAATTTTTGGCTATTTTCTGGTCTAGAACTGTGTTCTACTGTTCTTACTTAATTCAGTTTATTCATGAGAAATGATACTACATGTGGATGAATACTGATAAAATCTGTGGTGCATAACTTCGTTTGCATACTACATTTTAACTTGAAAATGATGTTCTCTGAAACTCAGATTCTAGTCCAATGTTGAGAAATGGGGAGACTGGGGATTGGATTGGCACCTTTGAAGGTCATAAAGGTGCAGTGTGGAGTTGCTGCCTGGACACTAATGCTTTATATGCTGCATCTGGCTCCGCTGATTTTACTGCGTGAGTTGAGCTTTTTCTTGTTAAAATATTGTTTAATTTGAAAACTTCATTTGCTACAGTTATTTGGTTGCCTATGGAAAGTTGGTATGTGTTTTCTTAGTCTCTATAACAAGATAGCTTGATGATTCATTTTGCAACCTTAAAGTGAATTATAAGATATATACATATTTGTTAGGAGTTAGTCAATAAAAACTGAATTAACTATATTACTGTTTAAAAATCTATTATCAAACTACCCGAGACAAACACAAATTTTTCAGTAAAATGTTTCATCAAGGAATATAAACTCCCAAAATGAAAAATAAACATGCCCTAATTGATCTGTGAAATAATATGTGCAATGTGTTCAACTTCTCAAACTATATTGTGTGCTGGTGGGTGTTTCATATTGCCCGTTTTCGAATATGCATGATGTCATGTATGCCACATTACAAAATTTTGACAAGTTACTAAAAAAATCTACTAATAAACTCTATTGGATGCTATTTATTGTAAGAAATTATTTTGTATACTCTGGTATTGAGTGTTTTAATGGCTTTTTGCTTATTCTGCAAGCACTTTGTTTTAATTTTGAGCTACTGAGAAGATTCACTTTTTAGATAATTCATCAATTGCTATTTGTTATTACTATATATTGCCTCTATCTCTAACAGGAAATTATGGAATGCATTGACTGGGGATGAGTTGCACTCTTTCGATCACAAGCATATTGTTCGAACATGTGCTTTTTCAGAGGTGGATTTAATTTTTTTTTGCCTTTTGAGCCTTAATCTTTTCCTTGTATCTAATATCTGGACTCTGTCTATTATGCTGTTTAATGAATTCAAGAAGGAGATTTTTTTTTTTTTTTTTTTTAAATTCATATAAATCTTGTATATTGTGCATGTGAGCATATATTTTAATAGATAGATGTTGTCGTATTGCAGGTTGCAGTAAATAACTGCATGTTCTTCTTTTTAATCATTTAAAAGGTCTTCATAGTGTCCAAGTTATTGAGTGACGAAATTATTTAATTAGCTAATATTTTGCACATCAGAATTTTTAAGCTTAATTAAACCATTAGATGGTAAATTTTGATTTGAAATTAACGGAGACTGTCTTGTCATCAGGAACTCTTAGACTCTTTTCATTTCTATGTATTTTGATGCACTAGAACATTCAAATCCAGTCTAGATGTTATTGTGAAAGATGGTCCAGTTTGTATTGGACCTCTAGATCCTTAATTTTCTCTCCATCAGTATTTAACATGGTTTGTTCTTACTGTTTATGTTGGCTTTGAAAATTTGAAGTTAGTCTTTGTTTTCCTTCTCTCTGTTTGTTGTTTAGTTAAATCTCTTTTCCTCCTGTTTGCTATTGATCAAATCATGCATTTCATAAAAAATGATTGTTTGGATCTGAATTTGTGAAATTTTGTTCTGTTAACATTATTTATCTTGCTTGCTGTATGCAATATATTGAATGTAATTGTTCTTGTGTGCGAAGGACGCCCACTGTCTACTCACTGGTGGATTTGAGAAAGTACTTCGTATATATGATTTGAATCGTCCAGATGCACCTCCAAGAGAAGTTGACAACTCTCCTGGTTCAATCAGAACTGTTGCATGGCTTCACAGTGACCAGACCATATTAAGTTCTTGTTCTGATATTGGTGGTGTGAGGTGTGATGGGTGATCAAAATGATGATCATTTTGTTTTTAGTTTCTTTAATTTATTTATTTGATTTTGAATTGGATTTAACATTCAAGTTGTTGGTTTGAGCCACTTAAGGTATGAAGTAAGATTATTATGTGATGCTCAAATGCAGAATATTATGTGCTAGTATTCTATCGAAATAAAGTGAGCACTCGTTCTAATGACCAAAATGGTTTACACATGATACACTAGCCAGAACCATAAAGGTTAATCTTTAGCAGAATGACAGAATCTAGGAAATAGAAGAAGATAAAAGCTTTATGTAGAATATGTCTGTCAGCTATACTTTAACTGAATCTAATGTAATGGAGTTGGTGTTATTCTGTGACCTTCTCAATGCATATTTATGTATTCTTGTTTGTTGGTTATGAAGCAAGTAAACAACCCAAGTAGGAAATATTACTCTTAAACCAGGCTCTGTTCAAATTTTAGATGGGCCAGGAAACCTAAGTTAGGAATATGGGCTCACCCCAATGAATATGTCTACTATCAGAATTTCAGATACCAGACTTCAGCCTGGAACTTGTACAACAACAGTTTGGTTTTGTAACTAGATTTTAAAAGATTAAATGATATGCAGTGCACTTGATTCATGTTATTACTTTGGAATTGTATCTTGAACTGTAATCTTTTTGACCCAGTTCATGTGTAAGTGTTAATCTTATTACTATTCTCATCAATTTGGTTGAAAGTAATCTATTCTTCTTTTTGATTTTGGCGCATTGTTGAAATTATGGTTGCATGAATCTTCTGTATAGTTTTTTTTTTTCTTGCAGCATCTACTTACTTAACGTCGCTTGGTTGGTGCCTTGGTGGTTTTGTAGGTTATGGGATTTAAGAAGTGGTAAAATAGTTCAAACACTAGAAACCAAATCACCTGTAACTAGTGCTGAAGTTAGCCAGGATGGTCGCTATATAACTACAGCCGATGGTTCTACTGTTAAGTTTTGGGATGCAAATCAGTAAGTTCTTAACAGGATAGTTTGTTACTCTTGCTAGTTTTGGAGCCTTGACTCATATAGTTCTTGCCTGTTTATATTTCAGTTTTGGATTGGTGAAGAGCTACAACATGCCCTGCAATGTAGAATCGGCTTCATTGGAACCAAAACAAGGAAATAAGTTTGTCGCTGGAGGAGAAGACATGTGGGTCTATGTTTTTGATTTCCATACAGGAGAACAGATTGGTAGGTTCCTCTAAATTGGTACAGTCTGATGAATAAGTCAAATATCTTTTTTCAGAATTCAAATTCTTAGTTGCTAGAATGAATCATCTTTTACTGTCTATGAATGGGGCAGTTTAGATTTCTTGCACCACCATCTTAATAGTCAGTGCCTTGTTAAACTTACTTTGATGATAGCATCTAGCTGTTCTTTTAAAGTGGTCTTTGACTGCTGCATCTAGATGTTTTATAATGCCGTTTTGCTGTCATAGCATCATCTACTTGAAGGCCATTACTAACTAATGATTAGGATTTGTTAAATTTTTTACCGTCTTTGAGCAGAAAGAACTCAACAAGGATACAAAACATCATTTAGAAATATAAACAATAAATGTATCAGGCTTGGGGTCTCAAATTAGAAAAACGATGAGTCGCATATGGAAAGCAAAGTTTTACATAAATGCTTCCTTTATATTGTTAAAAGTGGCAGACTGTTGTGATTTTCGATATTTGTTTTTGGTTTTTAGGTTGTAATATCTTTTTGGTTCTGCAACATGTATGTAGGATGCAACAAAGGTCACCATGGTCCTGTCCACTGTGTACGGTTTGCCCCTGGAGGAGAATCGTATGCCTCAGGATCTGAAGATGGCACAATTAGAATATGGCAGATTAGCCCAGCAAGTCAAGAAGAGAATGATTCACATCCCGGAAACGGGCCAACTGAGAAAGTAAGGGTTTCAGCCGATGAGGTTACACATAAGATCGAGGGCTTTCATATAGGCAAAGAAGGGAATGCCGAAGAGAAAGAGAAGGTCTCAGACGCATAAACCCGACTTTGAGATTAATTTAAACTGTTTGATTTTGGCACTCTGCTTTCATTGAAAGGGTAAGAGTGTGTGTTTTGGTTATAGTCAAGTGAAAATAGAAAGGACTTCCCATTTGTGATATTAAAATGATCTTTTGGTCATCTTTTTAATGCCTTTGTTGTTGTCGTGCCCTTGTTTTCTACATTCAAAAGACACTCATTTTTCATGGTGATATGCACAAGTTTATAGAATGTAGTCTGTGTCATGGATTATAGCTGTTTCCATTTTCTTCATTTAGGCATGTGCTTGTTTCCTCTTGTATATGATTTTATGGTGAAAAATATTTTGCAATTTAAAAGTCACTTGCAATTTGATCTTATGTTACTGTAATAAAGCAATAATGGAATTTTATTTTATATATACTTTTTTTTTTTTTTTTTAAGTATTACACTGCTTGAACCCACAAGCTCGTGGTGCATATGTGAAGATTTTATCACCAAATCAACCTTATATCGTTTATTTTATATATACTTTAAAACCTATTTGACAAGCCATTGAATTCATATTGACAAATTGCTAGTGTTTATTGTTTTCATGGTTGAAGTGTTTTTTTAAAAGAATGATGCTCTAGCATCTCAAATTGTGTTTATGCTTCGATCCAAAATTATAAAAACCACTCAAAAATCATATAGAAATTACACTTTAATAAGTTGGTGCCAAAAAAAAAAAAAAAATTATAGAAATTTAATTTAATTTAATTTAAATTACTTATCACGTAATTTTATGATTTAGACAAATTTTTTATTTTTTTTCCTTTTATTTCAAAACCCTATTTTATCTATGATTAGTTATTAGAGTTTCAACTTTTCAAGTTATAACAAGATGAGGTTGGTCTAGTGGTTAAGTCCCTCACACCTACACCATAAGATTGTAGGTTCGAGTCTTTCCCCTCGTCCCCGTAAACCCGAATCATTGTAATATTTTAACAAACAAACAAACAAACAAAAAACTGTTTGTAGTTGAGCTTAAAGGAGATGGTCCTGTACTCCCGTCCCAAGTGTGTAGCAACCCGGATCGGGTCAGATCCGACAAGAGCAACATTATCCACATCCTCCACGTGAGCCGTGCGTGGTTAAAGCAAGGGCAAATATGTCAAGAAGACCGATATAAAATTCCTTTTACAAGTCAAGATCTGGAAGCCAGAACCAAACTCAGAGAGCTCACCCTCTCTGTATATCTCTTTAGATTAAAAGTTAAAGCTAAACACAATAAAATCAAATTAATTAATTAAATTAAATTAAAATAAAACCCTAGATTATTGGCCGGAAAATGTCTGGAAAAGGAGCCAAAGGGTTGACGACGGCCGGCAAAACCACTCTCAGCAAGGATAAGGACAAGAAGAAGCCCATCTCTCGTTCCTCACGCGCCGGTCTTCAGGTTTCTTTTTTATTTATTTATTTATTTTTATTTTTACTTTTTTGCTATGAATACTTGGTGGCTGCATCTTTCTATACTGTTATTGATTTATTTATTATTATTATTATTTTGGGAATTTGAAGTATAAAAGTATGTAGTATACCTGTTTGGATTTTTTTTTTCCTTCATATGAATATTAGATTTTGAGGAATCGGGAGAAAACGAAATAGTTAGCCTGTGTGTTTAGGTGAAAATTTAATATTTCTGTACGAGGGTTTTGGACTGGAAAAGTTTTTTCTTTCAAAGTCTATTTTGTAGCAGCAAATTAAGATTTATTATTTTGAGGTTAGATAATTTTATATCCGGTTTTGCATATTATAATTCTGATCTGCTGTTGAAGTTTGGAGTGTGGAAGATTTTGAACCTAGCTGCTAAAGTTAAGAACAATGATTACGCATCTAACATTGATCCAGTTGTTTCATTGAAACCTTTAATGAATTTGGACTTCTTTGCTTTTCTTTTGTGTTTTTGTTTTCTAGCAGTTGCAGTTTGATTGATTTTTGAAGTATTAATTTTGTGTGAAATTTAAGCAAAGAAGATAAAAAAAAAATAAAGAGGTTTAGAGAGCAAGAGATAGATCAAAGTATCAGACCCAAATTGGTGTTTACAAAATGGAGAGATCTTTCATTTTGATGAAGGAATTTAAAATCGTTTAATCTCTTCAAATTTTAATATTTTATTTGTTCTTCTGATGAGGACAATTCAGAAGAAAAGGATCCTTCTTTTAGTGGGTGGGGGATTGTTTATAAAGGTCTTACAAATGTATCAAATGTGATGTTGTATTTTGGATTAACACTTCTTTTATATATAACAAACATATAGTATTATTAACCGGCTCTTAGTGCTCAATGTTGAGATAGAGATGATTGTTGGTTATCAATATTCCGTGCTCTACATTGCCCTTATTGGAAAATGGAAAGCATTATATAGCTTGGTCCTTGTTTTAGAAAATTGCATTAGTCAGTCCTCTCTTGTTATCTGATTCATGATAGCAATTTTAAGGATGGGTTCAGCATAATTTTGCATGGTATCAGCAAACATCAAGAACTGACCAGGTTTAGAAATAAATAATATCTTCGAAGGGTTGCATTTTGTCATCTTTGTGGCCAAGCTTAGTAAGCAATCATAGGACTAAATGAAAAATTTAGAATTAAGTCCAGCGCTGGAATAAAAAAGGTTTGGACATAGAACTCTCTGATCTCTGCAATTATTTACTGTTTTTTAATCTATGTGAAGCTCTTGTACAAGTGCCCTTCCTGCCAAATGGATTAAACAGTAACTTTTAAAATTCTTCATTTTGTAGAGATTAATATCTATCAATTTTATTTATGCCTAAATCTTTTACAAACTTGGTAGCGGATTAGAGAAATTGTCTTGTAAATGAAGGTTAAAAGGAAGCTAAGAGATGACCAACATGTATTCATGCTGGTCTTGGTTGAGGTCTTGTAACATGATTTGTGATCATCTGGGCAGAGTAGGCTAGGATGATATATTTCTGTACAAATTGTATTAAGTGTCCAGTTGATGAACCTTCATGCAATATCTTCACCAAAAGTGCAGGGACATTGGTCTTTTTTCATGTGAAAGTTGGCCAGGTGCAGCAATTTCAGCGTACTCTAGAAGTTTTAGGATAGCTGATTTTTATATTATTGCAGATATCTAATATTAAGTAATATATCAAAGGGTGTCATTTTATAGGTTCATGATAGATGTATTCATGACAATATGAGGTTAGTCTAGTTGTATGCTCGTCACACGTACACTATTAAGGTCATTGATTCGAGTCATGTCCCTATTCTCAAACCCTAAATTGAAAAAAAAAAAAAAAAAAAAAAAAAAAGAAGAAAGATTTATTCATTGATTCCAGTCTGTGCTTAAATGGAATTAAACTATTAAAGTAGAACATATCTCGAAAGTCTATAGAATAACAGTGTGAAGTTATTAACTTAACCACAGGTGAGTTTGATCGATTTGACTTTACTTAAACAGCAGTTTGTTTAGCATGTTAAAAGTGTTTTGTTTACAGATGCCATGAGCATCTAACTCATTAGATGTAGTAATTATTCCAGATCAATGTTTTTATCATGTTGAAGCATGACAGAAGAAAAAAAAAATACTCGTTACATTGCTCAACAGAAACATTCAGTTGTTTTAAGTTATTTATATTTCTTCATGCAGTTCCCAGTGGGTCGGGTCCACCGTCTACTGAAACAAAGGGTTGCTTCAAACGGAAGGGTTGGAGCAACAGCTGCAGTTTATACAGCTGCCATTTTGGAATATCTGACTGCAGAAGTGCTGGAGTTGGCAGGGAATGCAAGCAAGGATTTGAAGGTCAAACGTATTGCGCCCAGGCATCTGCAACTTGCTATCCGTGGAGACGAGGAGCTTGACACCCTCATCAAAGGAACAATAGCCGGTGGTGGAGTTATCCCGCACATTCACAAGTCCCTTATCAACAAATCATCCAAAGAGTAGATTTTGTAAGACCATCATCTTAGCGCCATGTGTTTGTACTTTTGAACCTGATAAATTCTGAGTGATAAAACAATGACAGATTCAATGTTCGGTTAATACGGTTACAAAATGATGCTGCTTGTCATCCATTTTGTTTGTGTAAGTGTTAAAATTTGTAATGAGTAGAATATATTTAGCTGTTTTCATTTTTATATATGATTGATTTGAGTCTATGAATTGATGGCTGAGATGCAGTTAGTAACACAGTTGTTGGCTATGGCTTCTCGGTTCTGAAAGTGCTTTAAACCTTTTCAATGTAAAATATATTTTTGTTTACTTTACGCTAGAAAATATCGGTTTTATAAAAATATCGAAGGTCCAAGTTTTTGAAAATTATGGTCTAAATATAACAACTATGGCTAATATCCTTAAACACTAATGTCAAGCAAGCAAAAAATTTAGTTTAAATCTCAATCCAAATGATATGGCAAGCGGTTTTTTTTATTAACCATATCATTCATGTGACGATGACAATTCACTTGCTTTTGGATTAAAAGTTCTTTTCGTTAACCATGTCATTCATGTGACGATAACAATTCACTTGCCTTTAGATTTGATTAATTATTTATGTTGTATAACATTACTCTATCCTTAAAATATTGAAGATATTTTAAAATATTTTGATTTATTGACATTAGACACCCTTGATATTTTGTTTTATTGCCCTTGACCGCCTATTTAAAGAGGTATCTATATAAATATTTTGCCAAAAACATAAGAGTTCAAAAGATTTAACACCTAAAAAATACATTCAGAGGATTGCAAATTCGTATACAATTCAAGGGGGTCAAATGCCAATAAGTCTAATATTTTGTTTATAAGTTCATCAAGAATCAATATAAAGAAAATATCTGGAATATTTTACTCAAAATATAGATATATAGATTTTTATTTCCTTGACATTGTAACATCTAAAGGGATAAAAAAAAAAAAAAAAAAGTGTATTTAATAGTTCGACTTATCAATAATAGGTTTTGGTTGAAAAACGTATACAACATATTGTTTTTAAAAATTATAAAAGACAAATTCGTTATTTTGAAAAACAATTAAACATATTTTGTGAGAAATTAAAACACTTTAATAGTTGCTCTACAACTTTTTCCTTTTAACCAGGTCACGTTCTTTTGTCGGGAAAAAAAAAAAGGTAATGCTATAAACTTGTCCAACCAAATAAGGTTTAAAGCATCAGACTAGACATTTCACCTGTTTCTTTTTTTTTTTTTTCATGCAAATATATGATAAGAAATGCTTCATTTGATAAACCAAAGACAATTATTTCTAGTCCAATTTAAAATCTCATGCTGCTCCAAACAAAATTAACATTTTCAATTTAATCCCCATCCAATCCTACGTCCCAGGTGGCCAGGTACCAATAATAATACCCTTGATCAATACTTGCTAGAGAATTGAGTATTCTGTAGTTAACATTTTTTTTTAAACAAAACTGAGATATAGACACAGACCGATAATAATAATCCTTCATGATACCATTTGGCCAGTCAAATTTTCTCCGGCAATACTACCAAAAAGCATCTAATTTGATTTTTACTTTGCCGGTATTTGGCCAGGTACAAAGGATTGGAGATAGATAATTAGATTAGATAAGTGACTTTACACATTTAAGAATCCAAAAGCCATTTTGAACCTGATTTTGCTTACACATTTTTCTGCATGAGTGATGAGGTTCCGTAGGCTGTCCAAAAACCGGGTATATACCTTTGCGTCTCTTTTCTATTGTGGAAAATTCTACCTGCAGGAATAAGTATGCTGCGTTACCGCATTTACCTAAATTAAAGTAATCCTCTTGCATATCAACTTTCATCCACAACTATAAATTAAGAAATATCGGAAAAGAGAGAAACAAAGGAGAACCGTATGATTTTAATAATTCTTACTAGTATGTAAATAAGGCTTTACAGAAGTAATTTTCATCATTTCGATATCTCCGAATGACATTCCCGGCCACTAAAATTTATCTTCAGCTGCTTCCTAACGTGTTGTATATGTTTCTCTTGTTTCTGCAGGAGTTGGAAATAAAAGTCAAGACATTTATGTGTCAAAAAAGAAGAAAAGAATTTGCAAGAGAGGAAACAGAGGAAAAATGGTAGGATACATATATGAACAAATCATACTAGGTCTCAAGGTGTCGTCATGACAGGGAAAACAATAAGCTAGGTTTGTATATGTCAATATGTCATGTCCAAGTAACATTTGAATTTTAGACTGACCATTACCTTGTTGTTTAAGCTAATGAAAAATGGTTCCAGCCTTTGCATCAAGTATAACCACAAAACATAATATAGAAGGAGATGAAACTTGAGACATTTATAAAATAAAATGAATAAACCTCATGTAATGCCTTCCACCACAAATCTGACTTCTCCTGTAGAAGACACCATTCCATGGCCATTTCATATTCAACAGTATTGAGCTGGGAACAGTGTGATGTTGATACTCCATTTTTCTGATAAACGAGTGAAGAACAAGACATGAATATTAAACATCTTTTAAACTATAATAAAGGAAACGAATACACATATATATATATATATAGTTTTTCTATTGTCAGTTCGTCCTAATATAAAATATATCAGGACAAAGAATGTGGACCATTAAATTTATATACTGACTTGAAATGTATGCACTTGTCAAAATTTCTCCATAATCTATATTTTATATCAGGATTAACCAACAGTAGAAAGGACTATATATAACAGTAAATATAGCAAATCTTTTCACCGTTTGTTGATCTCGTTGCTTTCGATGTCTGACTTTGTCGAGGGTCAGATGACCAACAAAGCTGGCTGGCTTTCTAGGCTCCCTTAAAGTCTGTCTTTTACAAATAACAGGTCTGCAAATATAGCAAATCCAAAAATGTCGCATACAATTGGAAACTTTGAATTCGGTCATTTGGTTTCATTGAACTAATATTTGAATACTGCAATAAACCGACACTAGTTGATCACTTGTCATTATTCTTATTTATCATATAGTCATGTATAATTGGTTTCACACACAAATACTAGAACTTATACTAAAAGGCTGCCTAAACCTTATAAGACCTATCTGAAAGGAGAAGAGTCCAAAAGGTTCTCATACAAGCATCGGAATCCACCTTCAAACCAACGGACATGAAACCATATCAAGGGTAAAAACAATTTGATGAGGAATTCTCTAACCTAATGGACCCATACCATATTAATCATGTATCGTCAAACTAAGTTCAATAAATAAGAACCGGAGAACTAATGGAGAATTCTAAGAGTTATAAAAGATTTTGGTTTATGTAGTTTCCTTCATGCTGACGACCTGCCAAAATGGTCTTTAAAAACAATACAAACTATTCTAACTTCTAAGGATAGGAATTCGCCTTTGCCTCTTTTCCAATTAAGTGATATTAGGGTCCCACACCTCATGTAACCACAATATAACCTCAAACCTTATTTTGAAAATTATTTATCAAGGTAACATTTGACTGAAAAGGCCAGGAACCAGTCAATCTGTTAGATTTACCTACTCTATATTCTAAAGATGATTTATTTCCATTATAATAAGACATCTACAAAAGTTTCGTATGGGGCTCCACAAAGAAACAATCCAATTGATCAAGATACACGATGAGGATCATATCCATACAATTTTGCACTTCTCGACAAATCTAATCTGCTTCGTTATTCTAAGTGCTTATTCTATTCTAGGTATAATATAACTACTCTGATCCATTGATCAGACATTATGCCAAGTCATAAAATGTAGCTTCCCACTTACATTAATGAGCTCGGAATTGGAGAATCATCCACATAAGAGCAAATCCTAAATATCCTCCACATCAAATAGTACAAAAATATCATAATGCATAAATTATAGAGAACAGTTAAAGCCAATTAAACAAAGTACCTCCCATCTTCTAACATTAGGCATCTATTCTTTAACTCTGCTAATGCAAAGTCAGCTGCATCTTTGGATTTGAATATGACAAGAGCTTTACCTGTTTTAAGATGTAATGACCAGTCTTCAGGAGTGGTAGGTGTGAACTTTCCCAGCTTATGAATTCAAAAATCAACCACCAAATACAGCAATTAAAAGTTGGATGAATGATTAATATATTAGAGTCACAATAAATGATGTACCATTGTAAGGGCTAGAAAAGGTACTCCGTGGTAACATCTTTGCCTGAACTCGCCTATTAAGTGCATGCCAAACCAGATCCTATGGAAGGGGATCAAAAAAGAGAACAGTGCATATCAGATACAGCAACTGAGAATAAATCAAATTTATCTTTAAACTCGACTTAGCTACTCCATTCAAGGTATCCTAGTCTTTTTCTACCACTATTGGTGGTAATATTATGTATAATATGAGGTTCGAGGCATCTTGTCACAAAATGGCTTCTTCTACAATGTCAGTTACTAACCATTTTTGACCAATTTTAAGGAATAACACAAGGAACTGAACCATCAAAATACACATACACATATGTAGTATATACACATATGTAGTATGTACACACACAAAGATACATATAGGCATATGTAAACATACATACACAGATGCATACCCTCATCAACCCCAGATTTTTTACACCAAAACGATATAAATTGTGTATCATGAGATTACTATTTTTGAATGACTGAAGTTATGTCTAACATTATATATTACTCCCACTATGCATTAACTTTGGCATGGTAAGTACAATTTAGAAATTCAAAGTGCATCAATCTAATACTAATACTCCAGAAGTTGTGTTATAATTTGTATATTGCAAAGATATTAGTTTATTTGAGGAACCAAGCTTTTCCATGGATAGGATTTAGGGAATCAAATGCAATTAGATCAGCAGGATTAACAAACATCCTACTTCAAACTGTCTTAAAATAATAAATTTCATGCTCCTGCAATCAGCCATCAAAAGGCACAAGAAGAGTACTTATAGCATCTATAATTTTGATCAAATAAGATTTCAAAATCTACTTCACAGATTTCTACAATATACTGTTTGAAACTCTAAGGGGACGTTCGGCTACATTTTAGGGGAGCTGTTTTTTGTTTTTCAATTTGAAAACACGAGAAGCTAAAAAATATACTATTACACATACCTACTTTCTTTTGCATTTTATTTTAATTATATAAAATAAGTAATATATAATTAAATTATCAACGGTTAATAATAATTATGTAATTAATTTAATAAATAAAATTTATCATTTTATCTAAAGTTGGGGGTTGTTTGTTTTTTTTGTCCGAACACTGAACCCTCGTGAATAAGGTTTGAAACCTAAATAACATGTTTTTCTTTCACCTCTAAATATAGTGTTAACTTGTGTTTACATTTTTAAAATATAAATTGTTTGGAAAAAATTGATTTGGCATTTATACCCTGTTTACTATTAATTGCTACATATTTTCATTTGGTATATCCTGAAAAGTCAAGATTTTTTACTTTTTATTTTCAGTTGTTACTTTTTATCATAGTTTTTTAACGAGAAGACACCAAACAATTTAAATTGAACAATCCAATATAAATTTATTTTTTAACAATTAAAAAAAATACAAATTCACCTTAATATTGTCAACCAGACAAGTTTTCAATGTTCTATTTTTCAAAATACTAAATTCAACAATGCTAATAGATGCGTTTTTTTAATCTAAAAAATACAAAATTCAATTTCTCATTTTCAATTGAAAATTAATAAAACAAAAAAAGAAAACAGTTCTCAAACGCGCCCTAAAATTCCCAAAATTCAACAAGAGTATAAAAACGGATGGAAACGTGCAATGCAAGACATACATACCTCAAATTCTATAAACTCTAAAATGCAAGTTTCTTCAAATGAAGTGATATTAACATGGGTAAAACATACATACCTCTACTTCAGATGACGTATAAGATGGATCCAGGTTTTCAAGTGATAGAACAGCATCTAGTTCATGGCCTTTCTGCAGACTTTTCTCCCAAGACTGATGGATGAGGATGATGATAACAAAAAAGAAAAAAGTGAAAATAATCAAGAGAATACTAAAATCTACTCAAACTTTGTTTTCATATATAATTTAAGTTCACAAATTAATTTGTAGCTATTATATTCAAAATTGCCTAAGTTGATATTATAAGAAAACAATTAAAGACACTTGAAGAAGTAAAACATGCATTATGGACTACCATGGGTCAAATAGAAGAAGTAAAACATGAAATATTGTTTAGAAAGAGGAAGATCATTCTCAACAAAGAGAAATGCATTCTTGATTTATGAGAATAACCAAACCAAAAATGAAAAGGTCCATGGTAACATAAAAGAATGACAACTCACAGGTTGTGCGAACCAACTTTCTCCATTCTGCAAGAATAAAAATTAAAGATGTTAGACAGATACCAAAGTAATATAAGAAAGCTGGAATTCAAGAATAACTTTTCTATGTATAAGGTTTCACGGGACCTAATACTGAAAAATAACGTAAACAATCCAATTGATTCATTGAACACACCAAAATCGAATCCAATTTCTCAGGACTTCAACTGGCCAATACATGACAACTGAAACCCTTAAAGTAAATAGGAAGGTTTACATTACTTTAAACACACGAAATTGTATTAAACAGGAAAAAAAAATAGATTAAATCATTGCCCCTCAAAAAAACGAACATTGCTCAATTTCTTAAGTTGCAGTCATATTTTATAGCAAAATGATTGCAGAAAAGATGTTAGAACCAACTTATAATTTATAAAGACTTACTGAATCTGGCCTCGGTGTAACCTCCCAAAATAGACCGTCATTTTTGGTACCCCTGTTCTGGACAAGTTGAGCAGCTAATTTGTCATTTTCCCTTCTTGCATTTTCATTATGAAAAAACTTTATCTTCTTCAACGGGGGAACTGGTGTACTAGCAGGTGTACTATCCTCAGAATATCTAACTTTCTCTTTATTCTTAAGTTGGCTGCAGCTGATTCTACCTACTCCGAACTTGTCTTTGTCAACAGAAGTTTTAGGCCTAGGAGATTGCCCTTGCCTGATGGTAGATTTTTCTGAATCTGAACATGTTGGGGAAAAGCTAATTTTACCTAACCAGATAAATTTGGAAGCAACACATGTAGAAGTCATTGTTAGAAATCACCTTTCACCACTGTGCGCATTTGGATGCCAGAATTGTCTTTTTTAACTGCATGGCCACCAACTGCGTTGTCCAATCCTAACCTGGGAGATAAACTTGATTTTCCAATCCACTCTCTAGCATTTGCTCTAGAATTAAGAGGATTAACGATTACTTTTTCCTTTTCCATATCAGAAAACCGTTGTTCTGCACGCATTCAAATTAGTGAAGAGCATGACCATGTTAATTCAACTGACAAGCAAAAGTTAGTAACCAGGAAACATAAAAGGAATTTTGGTAGGTAATCCAATCTAACATTAACTATAAGGTCACTGACCTTTTACTCCATCTACTTTTGAGAAAAGTTTTCTTGCTGTACAATTTTCACCAGAAATTTTAATCCTCGGTTTGGTTCTTTCACTTGGAGAACGCCATCGCTTATCCTCATTAACTTTCGGTTTTCGTGATTCTATATGTCAAGAAAAAGTAAATATCATCTAATCAGTTAAATTTAGAAGCATAACATGTAAAGAAGGCATTCTAAGAAATCCACTGACTAACCAACCTTTTACTCCTTCTATATTTTCTGGGAAACTCTCTTCCTTTTGACAGTTTCCAATAGAATTTGTAGGCCCAAACATGGAAATATCACTTGGAGAATACCCTTGTCTATTGAAAATTGCAGCCCTTTCCAATTCTGAACATGTTGAAAACTAGCTGATTTAATCTAATCAATTTAATTTCTAAGTACATGTGAATAAAGGATTCTCAGAAATCACCTTTCGCTAATAGGTTTACTTTGACACAAGGATTGCTATCCTTAACAACATCAACATGAACAACTGCTTTGCCAAATCCTAATTTTGGAGAACTCGATTCTCCAATCCACTCTCTAACATTTACCGTAGAATTGAGAGGATTATTGAATGCTTGATCCTTTTTCCTGTTGAAAAAGTGCTCCACTGCAAACATTCAAATTGAAGAGGAGCATAACTAGTGTCAGTAACCAATTCATATTCAGGAAAGGAGGAAAATCTACCAATTAGGAAATGCTTGAGGTACAAAAATTAGTTTAACGGTTCTCAATGACTTGAAATATATACAAAATCCACTAATTAATTTACCTTTTACTCCATCTATTTCTTTTGAAAAACTATCTTCTATTTTGAGCTTTGCAACATCAAAAGTTCGATAAAAGATGTAGTCAGCTTTTTGTAACTCTTCCCCAGATGCCCGAGGATTTCTCCGGTCATTTGATGCACAGAGAACATTGCATTTCCCAATAATTACTTCCTGAAACAGTGAAAAACAAGCAAGGTCGAATACCTTTAACATAGCTGTGAAAACTACCTAGTTAAGTGATCTAAGCTAGGTACAATTTATTCCTTTAGCACGCCTTATTCATGTGGTATGTGTGTATCAAACTTGTAAAGCAAACCTTAGGCTAGTAGTAATGACCAAGGTATAGTATTTTATTCAAATAAAATGAAGTTACAATTGAATAATGCCCCAAGGCAGTAATAATCCCTTAACAAGAATGGGTCACAGTTAAAAATTGAAAAGTAACAAAATGAATCTATATAGAGCCATGAAGTGTCATATTATAAACTTCTATCAACAATGCCAGGTTAAGGGTCATCTCTTATACCCATTATATCCTCATCCCCACTCTGAGCAGACCTCAATTCCTCACAAAACCTTAAAAAAAAATATTGTGCTAGGAAGATGAAATTCTGGATATTTTATCATTCTGTATTATATATATTATTCACAAGATTATGTTCCCAGCGTATAAAGGGGACCGGCACGCCATCATTAGCAAAGACTATTGGCAAGTTAAAAATGAGATATCATTCTAAACCAATCAACAGAAAATAAACTGCAGGTGTGATTGGTGAATGTTAATTACCAGAGGATTGATATTGGAAAGACCAATACCCTCACCAGAAGCTAAAAACAACTCATTCCAGCGTGGCTCATAATCATTCAAAAAATTGCGCACATCAGTTGGACGAAGAAACCACACAAGTTTTACTTCTTTTTCATGGTTGGGAGTCTCATAGACTTCCACTAGCTTACCAATAGAAGTCTCAAAGCAATCTGAGCTGTAAACATAGACACAATCATATAGATTGTATTCCACACCCTTGTACACAAAGGATTCGTAGAACTTGAGGTCTTCATTCATGCAATCAATTCCCTTCTTAATACCCCATTTAAAATCCATATTCTCTTCTCTATAATCCTCTTGAAGACGCGAAATTGTGCTTCTATTACCTAGTAGTAAAACTCAGCCCAGTATTCTATGAGGACCTACAAAAATAAAGATGTAAGACATACATATAATATATTATCAAGCACTTCTCAGGTCCGGGATCTCGGATTTAGTTATGTCCGGAACAACAATGATTCTCTAACGTTAGAGAAGTTTTCTAACAACGCAGGGTCCTGATTCAAACAGAAGTTATCTAACATTAGAGAATCGTTATCCCAAAATACCTATGTTCGGGATCCCTGACCTAAGAAAAATTAATATATTACCAAAAAGCTCTACTTGTGCATGAAAATATATCCCGATTCAAGTTCACAGTTCATACATCAACATAACTAAAAATGTGAGATTCATCCTACTAAGCTTAACTACAAGGTTGAGTAAACTAGACATAAATTGAAAAGAAAAACAAGGTAAGAATATCAAATTCGTTAATGTTGAATAAAACTGAAGCACTTATAGGGCAACAATTTATGAAAATAATAGAGCACAACAGGTTTTGATACTGATTCACCGAGCAATGGACGCGTTCTCAAACACACTTAAATATCTTTTATCTTCAATAATCACTCCATTTGAAAACACAAAGTGAATCTTTTCACTGTCAAATAAAATATTTGCTCCATACGAACGATTTTCAAATAAATAAATAAAAAAACAAAAACATATTTGCTTCACTGGAATTCCTAGCAAAATGAGTTAAAAAGAAGAACAGAGAGAGAGAGAGAGAGAGGGAGAGAGAGAGACTTACATTACAAGAAAAAAAAAGGGAGGAAATGAAGGACTCCAGACATTACATGAACGAAGAAGAAGGATAAGAAAGTAAACAAAAATGGCAAAAGCACCTTTAGGAAGTAGTTTTTGCTTTTTGTTGTTTTTGGAGAAAAAGCTTTAAATGAATGAATGTTGACGGAGAGAGAGAGAGAGAGAGAGAGAGAGAGAGAGGAAGGTGAGGTGAGGAGTGAGGTGGCGGTGGAGTGTGAAGGTGGTCGATTATTCGAATTCGATTGCCATTCTCGATCACGTCCCACGTACATGAAGTAGCGCTGCACTCCTATTTCCCTATTCTCTCACGCGTTTTCAGGCTGCGTGTAATCCACTCTCTTGTTTCCTTTTGAAATTTTGTACTGAGGGGAAATTTGGACACCAGTCTCTCAATTTTTGTGAATGGTCGTCTTATAAGCTGTGTACAAATAAGGAAATGTGGACTGTGCAGTGGACTATAATTTCGTTTGTATCTCCAAATTTCTTTTTCATTTTTTTGTTATTTTCTTGAGTGATTGACCGATCGATATTCGATATTCCAAAGTCATTTACACATCGAATGGTGCCATATTGCCACGGTGGTATCCAAATTTCTATTTAGTCCATTTCCAATCATCATCTAAATTTTTATAAGGGTATTTCTTATTATTATTATTTTTAAATATTATAATAATTCGAAATTTGATAGAAAGGATATAACTCGATTCCATAATTTTTTAAGTGTGAATAGTATAAGATTAGGTCAATCTCATATTGTCTACGTAAGTAATTAGTAATCATTAAATTTTAATTAAAATTGCATATGATAAAAAAAAATAACGTTATAATTTAAGTCAAATTTATTTGTTTAAGCATGAAATTATATATAAATATATATATTATTTTTGCATAAAAACTATTTTATTTTATATTTTGTTTGGTATTTCTGTGAACAGAAGAACAGAAACAGAAATCTGTGAACACAGAAGTAGCAGAGAACGAAGAAATGATATGTTATCAAGTGTTTGAAGAAAGTTCTAGAAGGAGAAACAAAGAAAAAATTCAAGAGATTGTAAATCGCCATTGATGGCTCTGTTGTGTCAACTTTCAATATATCAAAAAAGAATTTGTTTACAAAGATATTTTCTGGATACCAAACTTTTCGTGTGTGTTTAAAATATTTTGTTTTTATATAATAGCTCATCCAAATAAAACATGGTGACTCTAACTCTGCAAATAATTTTTTTAAATAGTGGAAATATTAGATTTGGATCCTCTACTGATCTGATATTTTTCCTGACTTTTTATCGTTCTAGAAAAGGAGAAAATTTAATCATGCATTTGTATGTTTAAACGAGGTCTTTAACCACATGAGTTATTTCCAAATCAAATATGAGACTTGTGTATAAGCTTGATATAAATTTTATTCATTTAAAAATTGATTAACAAAAACATATAATACTTGGTTTTCAAATATATATATATAATACTTAGTAATAATCAATATTAATAGTTTCTTTTTAAAAAAAAAAAAAAATGAGTATGAATATATCTTATTAGAAGTAATTATTATTATTATTTTTCAAAAAATACTTCATATATTTTTTATTGAATAATAATTCGTAAATATTTATTTAATTCAAAAGTTAATTTAATTCAATCTTATCAAATTTCTTTCTCTTATTATGTTAGGAGAAAATTGTTCCTAGAATAATATAACAACAATGATACTTTGTCCAAATATAATAGATTTACATGATTTGAATAAATAGAAGCATAGTGATGCTATATCATTTGAACTAAATTTTTAAACCAAATTCGAACAAAATAATATTATTCATAATATTATGGTGCACCAAACATATAATAATTTGGGACACGATACAGTACAATGGATAGATAACAAACACGATTATATGGATTATGGTCGAGACTAATTGGTTTCGGTCACTTTAATTGTATCAATCCATTTAACTCATTTAATAAACGCATATTCATGTTTACCTAATCTCGTGACAACGCCAACAAAGACGTAGCTCATCTGGTAGATGGAGGGGTTAAGAGCATCTCCAATGCTAAATGTGTATTGTGAAAAAAATTAGATGCCAGATAGGAAGACCATCCATTTTGTTAAAAAATCCATCTCTAATGCAACCTTTCTAGTACAACTTCAAGTTAAGGTGACAACTTTTTTTTAGAGGCTGTCAACCTGACTCTTTGATTTCAGACGGTCTATTGAATGACCGTTTTGTTGGCCTAGTCAGCAACCACTCTTGTCTTTTACCTTATTTTATTCAACAATTCTAAAGTATATTTAAGGAGAACAATAATAAATTGATACGTCATTAAAAACATATATTTTACAAGTGAAGCATTGGAGACCATTTTTTTATTTGGATATCTATCAAATTTAGTTACATGCCACATATGAAACAATTGATTTGACAATTCTAGATATATCACCATTTTTTTTCAAATGCAAACCATATTACTATTGGAGATGCTCTAAGTTTGGACAAATGACTCTGGTTTGAATCCAATCGATGAATATTGTCAACCAAAAAAAAAAAAAAAAAAAAACCCTGATCTCGTGTCAGTTGTGACACGTTTGATATTTGATAGTCAAAAATGTAATTTGCCTTTTATTTATTTATTATTATTCCATTTTTCACAGGAGGTATAAATTGAAAGTTGAAATCCCTATATTTCATTCGTCCTTGGCCGCTCGACTCAACTGCAAGTCTGCAACAGCCACCACGCTCACCCTTCCTTTCCTCCTCCTCGGCGTCGCCTCATCTCGTCACCGGTCGCCGGAGAAGCTCGGTTCTCTCTGTCTCTCTCTCGCCTCATACAGTCATACTTATGTAAGTCCTCTTCTAGTTTTTGTTTTTATTAAACTTGTTAGTTTCTGATTAAACAATTTGGTAGACTCGAAAAAATTGCTTATTGTTTGATTTCATTTAACAGTCGTAAATAATTACTCAGATTATATGTGGGAATTAATTCAATTGTTTATAGATGTTTTAGAATCACCTTATTCTAACCATGAAGCTCCTTGTTAAATGAAAGTGATAAAATGATTATGGAGACTGTATAACCGAAAGAAGGAAATGATAATTTATTGGCTTGAGTCTTTAAGAACAAAGGGACTTGTGCCAATCTTCTTTCATTTGCGTATTCAAAATCGAACCCTGAGATGGCTTATTGAATAAATTCAGATCAAATTTGTTTTAACTATTTGATTTTAGGAAATAGATTCTAATTTTCTAGTGGTTGGCTTAATCTGTTGTTGTTCTTGGCAAGAAAGCAAACTTAGTACCATATTCAGTTTCAAGCGTTGTGTTACTCTGGTTTTACTGTCTTGTTATAATAGTTATAGGACATGATATTCAATTCTTGTCTATGGGGAGCTAAAATTTTAATATAATTACTATGGTTTTTTTTTTGTATTTTTCACAGTAGAATCACTGGCCATGGAACAAGATACAGGCATGTTTACGGTTCCACAAACTATTGGCAGTGTTCTGTGCTGCAAATGCGGTATTCCAATGGCACCAAATGCTGCCAATATGTGCGTTACATGTTTGCGGTCTGAAGTTGACATCACAGAAGGTTTACAGAAGAATGTGATCATTATGCATTGCCCTGAGTGTGATAGCTACTTGCAACCTCCGAGAACTTGGATTAAAGCCCAATGGGAATCGAAAGAGCTGTTGACGTTTTGTGTTAAGAGACTCAAGAATCTGAACAAAGTTAGGTTGGTACACGCCGAATTTGTTTGGACTGAGCCACACTCTAAGAGGATCAAGGTAAGGCTGAAAGTTCAGAAGGAAGTTCTTAATGGAGCTATTCTTGAACAGTCTTACATCATTGAGTATGTTCAGCAAGATCACATGTGTGAGTCTTGCTCAAGAGTTGCGGCCAACCCTGACCAATGGGTTGCAGCTGTGCAGCTGCGACAGCATGTTCCTCATCGCCGAACTTTCTTTTATCTTGAACAGCTGATTTTGAAGCATGATGCAGCTGCGCGAGCAATTAAAATCCAGCAAATGGAACAAGGAATCGATTTTTTCTTCTCTAATCGAAGTCATGGTGTGAAGTTTGTTGAATTTGTAGGCAAAGTTGCTCCAGTAAGAAGCCGCACTGACAAACAGCTAGTTTCCCATGATATTAAGAGCAACAACTACAATTACAAGCATACATTCTCAGTTGAGATCAGCCCCATCTGTCGTGAAGATCTGATCTGTCTGCCACCGAAGGTTGCACTTAGTTTAGGGAATCTTGGTCCTCTTGTTATCTGCTCAAAAGTGACAAATAGCATTGCTTTACTTGATCCATTCACTCTGAGACATTGTTTCTTGGATGCTGACCAGTATTGGAGGTCATCCTTCAAATGTTTGCTCACTAGCCGGCAGCTTGTGGAATATATTGTGTTAGATGTGGAGAGTGTTTCTTCTGAAGTTAATGTTGGTGGCTCGAAGTATGCCCTGGCTGATGCCCAAGTAGCTCGTGTGTCGGATTTTGGGAAGAATGATATCATTTTCAACATAAGAACACATCTAGGCCATCTTTTGAGTCCGGGGGATTATGCTCTTGGTTATGATCTCTATGCAGCCAACAACAATGATATTGACCTGGAAAAATACAAAGGCTTAGTACTCCCAGAGGCAATTTTGGTAAAGAAGAGTTATGAAGAGAAGCGGCAAAAGAAGCGTGGGAAGCCTCGTTCTTGGAAGCTTAAAACCCTCAATATGGAAGTTGACGATACTAAGGTTAGAGGTGACCAAGAGAAGACGAGTAATGAGTACGAACAGTTCTTGAGAGATTTGGAGGAGAACCCTGAGTTGAGGTTTAATATATCATTGTACCGCAACAAAGATTACCAGCCGTCAGAGATGGCATCAGTGACTGATGGGGAGGACTTGCCTTCTGTTCCTCTGGAAGAGTTGCTTGCGGATCTTGATTTAAGTGATGTGGAAGACAGCAGTGATAGCATGAGAGAGTGACCGTAAGTCATGTTTGTTTTCTGGATCTTGTTTCCATTTGAGAGTGGCTTTATACTATATCATGCTTTCTTTTTGGTTTTAAATTACAAGAAGACCTTGTACTGATTTCTTTTTGGTTTACATTATTTTTTGGGCTCCTTAATACTAGTTTTGTCCTAAATATATTGTTATTATTTGTAAAGGTTTAGTTATTATCTGTAGATTTGATAAAAATGAAAAAAAGAATATGGTAATAGCTTTGGTTGTTATTTCTCTGTTTCTTAGAGTAGCTGAGAGAGAACCAAATGCTAATTACCTGATGATGAGCGTATTAGACAATCAAATGTATCAATTGAACCTTTTATTTTGGTGATCTTGTTTCAATGATGTCAAGGTATTTTTTTTTGGTGCCTGAAGAGAAACTGAAATTGAGTTTCTGTGTTGCCTACTGTCAAGTTGTTTTTGGTTTCAATTTTGATATTTGGCTTGTGTGTTCTGGAATTTACATGATTACATTCATCAAACTGCTTGGAAAGCTGCCTGCCTGTGGTCAATTGCATATAAAATTTTGAAACTTTTGTATGATTTTCATTTGTTTGGTGTATGATGGAAACCTCAATGGTCCCCAGATATATTTACATTTAACTGCACATGCCTGTGGATGTTGTGGATCTTAACTGAGTTACGATTGCAATGATCACGATGATCATTGAAAGAATTTCTCATTTTGACAAGGCATTGCTGTTTCGTAGTTAGTAGGTTATTGAAAGAGGTTACAAAGGAGGAAGAAATCACCTCTTGATGAATCTGGTATATTATGATGTTAAAATCATCATATAATAGCTGTGATCAATCTTCCTAGAATGTCTGGATTTTCTATAGATGCTTCAATATGTCCGCTGAGCGACCTCGGCTGCTGCCACAATGAGTGGCCTAGGCTTATATGGCCAAGCTAAGCACATGAAGCTTTTCTCATGGAATGGATATGAAGAATCTGAAGTCTAAAATGCAAGAGAAAATATGGCAAAGACATTCTGCCAAAACAGGAGTGTTGAGAGAGGCTTCACCAACTGCATAGCCTCTCATGTTTGCAATTGCTCCCAACAACAACGCACTTGGTGTTGTGTACGTTGGGAGAAGCAAAAACCTGCACAACTGCCCACCATATGCTCGATGAAAGTCCACATCTTTAAATAGTTCTTAGCCTAGCCCCAATGTGGGTATTTTAATTGATCAATTTTTTAAAGAATGGTATTTTAATTGTTTCATTTTATTTTTTATTTATAAAAAATCAAAGGAGGGTATTTTAGTCATTTAATGATTTTACTGTTTCATATTTTATTAAGTTAAACAGAAATTTGTTGACGGTAGGTGTTATCCTATCTAATTAAGAAAACTGTTGTGGTTTTTTGTATTTAATCATAAGTTTAGGGGAGTAATAATAATTAGGAATAATACCTCTTTAAATAATTTATCTTAATCATCTGATTAATAATTTTGATATTGTTTTCTTTAATTCTCTACATATGTAAAAAGCACATGAAGCAAGGGTCAGTGGGCCACACCATTTTAATTCAACAATCAACATTATTGCATTCACACTATTGAAATAAGATGCCAATTTGAAAATTGCTATCTGCTCTTTCAAAGAAAAAACTTAAGCATAATATATTTTAACATTTGACTAATTTTATAAATAATTTCTATTAATTTTAAAATTTACATAAAAAATAGTCTCAAAACTATTAATATAATTAGTTCAAGTGACTCTTAATACAGACTGCATATGACCTCTAGTATTTATTGTTTGGTCATGAGTCAACTCTTCTTTCTCAGCCTTGGAAATTCTATCATCTTCTCCCCAACAAAGCCGGGAACATAATTCTATTTTATTTTTTTCTCATAATTTCTCTTCTCCTTTCTTTGTTGATATCTTATACAAATTATGGGAAATATTCTCTCAATCTCAGTATCATGTGACAAATTTTTCTCTGATTGCCAAGTTTGTATTGTTGGAAGATCAGCATATGTACATGAGCTCAAAGACAATCTTGTTGCCTTGCAGACTGCAGCAGAAAGATTGGTTGAAGTAAAGAGTGATGTGATGATGAGGGTCATGGTGGCTGAACAACAAAAGATGAAGAGATTGAATCAAGTTCAAGGTTGGTTCTCCAGAGTGGAAGCTGTGGAAATTGAAGTTGCTGAGATAATCAGAGACAGCTCTCATCAGATTGAGAAACTATGTCTTGGAGGTTATTGTTCTAGGAACTTGAAGTCAAGCTACAAGTTTGGGAAAAAAGTGGCTCAAAAGCTAGAAGTTGTATCTACTTTAAAGAATGAAGGAGCTTTTCAATCAGTTGCTGAAAGGGTGCTGCTACCAGAAGAAGATTCAATATATGAACCAATTACTGGTGAAAGAATATTACCAGAAATTGTGGTGGATGAAAGGCCTTGTGATCCAACTGTGGGATTGGAATCAATCTTTGATATAGTTTGGAGATGCCTTGGAGAAAAAGAATTGGGAGTTATTGGCTTGTATGGCATGGGGGGAGTTGGGAAAACTACCCTATTAACCCAGATCAACAACAAGTTCCTTGATGCGCGGAACGATTTTGATATTGTGATCTGGGTAGTGGTTTCTAAAGATTTGCAACTTGAGAAGATTCAAGAAAATATTGGGAAGAAGATTGGTTTGTCTGATGAATCATGGAAGAGTAAAAGTTTGGAAGAGAAAGCTCAGGACATTTTCAAGATTCTGAGAAAGAAGAAGTTTGTGTTATTATTGGATGATATATGGGAGCGAGTTGATTTAGTTAAAGTGGGTGTTCCTCATCTAAACACAAATATCAAATCCAAGGTTGTCTTTACAACTCGTTTTATTGAAATCTGTGGTCACATGGAAGCTCACAAGAAGTTGAAAGTTGAGTGTTTGGCAGATGAGGAAGCCTGGAAATTGTTTCAAAATAAGGTTGGAGCGGACGCTCTTGACAGTCATCCAGATATTCCTGAGCTAGCCAAAATTGCAGCCAAAGAGTGTGGTGGTCTGCCACTTGCACTCATCACAATTGGTCGAGCTATGGCTTGCAAGAAGACTCCTGCAGAATGGAAATATGCTATTCAAGTCTTAAGAAGATCTGCCTACGAATTTCCAGGTATGGGTAAAGAGGTGTATCCTCTTCTGAAGTTCAGTTATGATAGTTTGCCTAGTAAAACAGTTAGATCATGTTTATTGTATTGTAGTTTATTTCCAGAAGACTATAGTATTCCTAAGAAGCACTTGATAGATTGTTGGATTGGTGAGGGATTTTTGAATGATGATGATGAAGGTGGAACACAAAACCAAGGACACCACCTTGTTGGTGTTCTTCTTCATGCATGTTTGTTAGAAGAAGAAGAAGATGACTTTGTGAAAATGCATGATGTAATTCGTGATATGACTTTGTGGATAGCTTGCGAAATTGAGAAGGAGGAAGAAAATTATTTAGTTCGTGCAGGTGCTGGATTAACTGAAGCACCAGAGATTTTGAAATGGAAAGGTATTAGAAGGATTTCATTGATGGAAAATCAAATTAATAGCCTGCCAATTTCAGGGATTTCAACATTCCCTCACCTTTTAACATTGTTCCTTAATAGAAATGATTTAAGTTTGATTACCAGAGGCATCTTCGAATATATGTTTTCTTTAAGAGTCTTGAATCTGTCAAATAATGATTCTCTAAGGGAACTGCCAGCAGAAATTTCAAAATTGGTTTCACTACAATATCTTGACATATCAGAGACTGCAATTAAAGAGTTGCCAAAAGAGTTCAAGGCTTTGGTAAAGATCAAATGTTTGAACTTGGAGAATACATATTATCTTCATACAGTTCCACGGCGGCTGATATCTAACTTTCCAATGTTAAATGTTTTGAGAATGTTCAATTGTGGTTTTCTGTGTCAAGGGAAAGAGAGTGTTCTTTTTGGTGGAAGTGAATATTTGGTAGATGAATTGCTTGGTTTGAAACACTTAAACGCGTTAAGTATCACTCTGAAAAGCTCACAAGCTTTCGAGAAATTTTTGAGTTCATACAAGCTACAGAGCGCCACTCAATCTCTATGCTTGCAGTACTTTGACAACTCAAAGTCTCTCAATGTTTCATCCTTAGCAGGTATGAAATCTCTTGATGCACTTTCTATATGGAACTGTAAACATTTGGAAGAGTTGAAGATTGGCTCTGCAGGGGAAGTAGAGAAAATACTAGAGATTCATGCCTTCCATAATCTTGTCACAGTTCATATAGATTGTTGCTTGAAATTGAGGGATTTGACTTGGCTTATTTTTGCTCCCAATGTCAAGGAGATTGTGATATCATCCTGTTATGAAATCGAGGAAATCATCAGTGCCGGAAAATTGGGTGAAGTTCCGGAGATGGTGAGAAATCAAAAGCCATTTGCAAAACTCCAGTTTATGAAATTGCATCATTTGCATAATTTGAAGAGCATCTATTGGAGTGCCTTGGCCTTCCAACATTTGAAGGAAATGGTTGTGTACGAATGCCCTATGCTCAAAAAACTTCCACTTGATTCCAACAGTGCTAAGGATCGCAGAATTGTCGTTGAAGGAGAGAAGGGTTGGTGGAAAAATCTTCAATGGGAAGATCAAGCCACTCAAAATGCTTTTCATTTGAGTTTCAGATCTTCCTGATATCATTCTTTGGTTGGTAGGCATGACAGCAGCTGGAGAGTTTGTAGCAGAGTTGTTCGAATGTGATCCCTAATTGCTGCTTTTCTCTTTGAGGTACATTGAAATTCTCAAATTTTTCGCCTTTTTGGTTGTCGTGTGTAACACGTAGGTGCAGATTTTTAAAAGTCTGGACAATAAGTACCTGACATGTATAGAGAATTAGAGATGTAATCTTCTTCGTTCCATTCTTTCGTTCTTTTTTATTTATTTATAGCTTTTTGGTTATACAAAATGATTGTTTCGTATCCAAATAATTAATAAAGTGCCGTTGCTAGATTCTTATTCTGGAATTTGCTTACTTCTACTTGTTTGATAAACTGTATATCAGAATTGTGATTCAAGTATATGCTAATGCTATTTCTTTGTCTTGAAATTTACAGGATTTCTACATTTTACTTTAGTTTTGCCGTATGGGTGAAGTATTGAAGATTTAATGTGATTCAGAAATTCGTATAAGACCTCAGTCAAATTTATCAAATTAATTACAAATCTCTTTGTTAGAAACTTATAGCAAGGCCAAAACGCGACTCTTACCTTCTTTGTTCATACTCGGTTACTCTAAAAAGTAACAACAATAATCAATGTATTACAAAGCTAAGGGTTTCAGATTTATGGTCAAATAAAATGTCTCACCAGAGCAAATGAGAGGAAAGCCATTTTGCAAATAAATAAATAAATAAATAAATAAATAAATTGCACCTTTTATTCTTCTCGTGTGTGAATGCAGGGTAAGGGTGATGCCAAATTGCCAATGAAAAGTTGAAAATATGTACAAAAACGACAAGCCAGAGAAAATCAAGCTTCGAGCTGTTTCCATCAACGAAAAGTTGAAAACTAATTGAAATACAAGCTGGACTCGTGTGCAAACAGAGGAATGCTCAAAGTCTCAGACTTTTGAAGCAAAAATCTCAATGCATCCATACTGATGCTCCCATTACAGCCCTTAAATCATGTGCATGTAACTCTCTTAGCTAACCAATATTATTAACTTCTTACAGGTGGCCATACAAACATATTGGCCTTGAATGGATTCGAAGCAAGGAAGAAAAGCATTTCGAGTGGCTTGATCCTCCCATTGTAGCTCTTTCCACCAGTCTTCTTCTCCCCTTATAACAATTTTACGTTCTTTCGTGTTGTTGGAATCGAGTGGTAGCTTCTTCAGATTTGGACACCACCTCACGTCAATTTCCTTGAAGTTGTGGGAAGAGCAATGATTTCCAATAGATGCTCTTCAATTTCTTCGCATCGTAAAATTCAAGAGATTGCAGTTTTGAAAATGGGTTAAGATTTTCCATCTTTCCCGAAAATTCACCCAATTTTTCTTTACTGATTACTTCTTCATGCTCATTGCACCAACGAAATGTAATAGCCTTGAGGTTTGGAGCAAAAATAAGCCATGCCGTCTCCCTCACTTTACTGCATTTGATTGTAACTGTGTGAAGGTTCTTGAAACCTTGAAATTCCTGTATTTTTTGTATTGTGTTCCATGCACATTTAAATTTCAACTCTTCCAAATCATCAAAACCCAAAGATGGCATCAACAAGATTTAAAGTACATCTTTGCAACTTGGGGCGAGAACTCAATAGCTTTTGAAGAGCATTTAAACTTATGATCGGATGATTTACATACCTATTTGAGGTCCCCATTTCCTAGATTTTGTACTCGTTTTCGAGCGTGTTTTTGTAAATAATGCGTTTCGTGAGCATTGTGTAGGTTATATGCCATAAAATAAGGTGTACATAATTGAAGAATTTCGGAGAACATTTAACTTTTTGGGGCCATATCTCCCTCTTCTGATTGAACTACGTTTCGTGTAACCTATTTCTAGAAAGCCTCATGAGTATTCTTTCCAACTCTTTTTATGAATCACGATTCCGAGCTCTTTTGGGGAAGTTATGGCCGTTTTTGTAACAATGAGCGAAGCTGAAAAACTTCACCCGAGAGCAATGCGATAGATATTTCTAGACAATAAAAAAAAAATCAATAAAAAACTCTTTCTAGACAGATATTTCTTCTCTTTATATTATTTTATAATGTTTTGTTATTAAAAATGGTTTGTTTAGGAGGCAAAGAAGTGGTTTATACGAGTCAATTGGATAGAAAAAATAAAAATAAATTATTGAAGCTGTGATTAATTAAAAGGTCGTGCAACTTGAGTCAGAGACCGTCGAGGTTTGGGAAAGGTAAACCGAAAGGGATCTCTTCACAAGTGCAAGCAAGGAAGGGGTCATGACTCATGAGTCATGTGCAGAAATATCTGTTGATTTCCCAAAATGTCCTTTTGAGTGAAATGTCTGAAATAGCCCTGAGATCTTTGTTGCTTTTTAAATTCTTGAATGGTGGGTCTAGGTTGATTCTTGTTTGATAGTTACATATACTGAAATGTAAAACACTACAAGTTGTGCAAAAGTGCTGTCAATCTTGGTCATGGTTTGTGTGCTAGTGCAACAAAAGCAGGTGAGTGTGGCTAAGTGGGAATAGATATACGGATAAACTAGCAAACTAGATACATATATTATGTTTTATAATATGTTACAAATTGATAAGATGTTGTTAATCTGATAGTAAAAACCCTCACACTTACACCATGATGTTGCAGGTTCGAGTCTTCCCCTTCTCCAAAAACTCAAATTTATGTAAAAGTGTAATATTTAAAAAAAAAAAAAAAAAAAAAGGTGTTTTGGTGTCAATTTTCAAAAATAAATAAATAAATAATTAATTATGCTACAAATGAGTTATTTAACATGTTTGCAGGTAAATTGAACGATAATTTATATTTTTATGAACTTAAAAAATACATGAAAACATTCTAAATTAAATTATATTAATTTATTTTTTTAAACTTGAAAGATTATTAATAATAACAAAATAATTTGATTTTACCATTTATTAAATTACTTGTTTTTATTTGTATTAAATACATTCAAATATAAAAGTTTATTTTTAGATATTTGTGGTTTATAATGCAATACAGTTTTTTATGAAATTTTTTGTATACATCTTAAGAAAATTAAAATAAGCGATTTCAGAACTATTTTTTCTTATATTTTCCTATTTTTAAAATGTTTTATCTTCAAAAAAATCGGAAAAAATTAGTTCTTGTACCCAAATTTTTTTTAATTTTTTTCATAAATATATTTCAATGTTTGCACAATCCATACAAAAATATCAAATTAAGATTCAATATATTTTATACAATTTTATTAAATGTGTTTAAAGTGTAAATCATAAAAAGTTATCATTAGAAAATTAATATATATATATATATATTACAATTAACTTCCAATATTATAATTACTTTTGAGTAATAACTAATAATCAATCATGTTTATATTTATTTAAAAAAAAAAAAAAAAATTAAGCATGAAAGTAGTTAGATAAACAAGAATATTAATATATGTCGCTAACAGAACTTTAAATTATTGGGTCAACTAGTACTTAAAATATGAAATTTGTTATTAATAATTTTTTTTTATTGTTCAAGGAATGTACAAATGATATGATGTGGAATATTACTTAAATGTTTTTCTTCATTCTGCATTAACATAATGACAAATGTGAAATGTATGAGGTTGGATCCACCAAGTTTGAAGCAATTTTAATTTCTAGTATATTTGGTAATGTAATGGAAAACACATCCATCTCACCAAATATATAAATTCTGTCCTAATCAAAGTACAGTTTATTACAGCTGAATAGCTGATAGAGCAAAACCAATTTGAAATTAGGGTTAATTGCACTAATTCCCCTGACGTTACATGAAACTGTAATAAAATCTCTTGTAATTTGTTGACTTCCATCTTGACTAACGGTTTATTTAACCGTTAGAAAGGCTATATAAAAAATAAAAAATAAAAAAAAATAAAAAAAAAAGAAGTTAAATGAGTTGCTAGTCAAGACGTCGGTCAACTGATTCCAAAAGATATTTATGTAATTAAAGGAAAAGTTATTGCTCTGTGCAATTTAATCTAAAGTCTAGGGATGTTAGTGCCATTAACCCTAGAAATTATTAGCTAGTTTGTTTCCTGTGATCTTCCTGTTCCTATATGATCTCTCGTGCTATAAAAATGACATCTATGATCTAACGCCTTATTTTCTAGGTCAAAAGCTCAAAAAAGGTGGGTTGTACATTTCAATATGATTTCTTCTCCTTTTTCTCTTATGAAAGTTCTTTTTTTTTTTTTTTTCCTTTTTTTGTTGAAAATCGTTGATTATTATTTCAAAATATCAGTGAAAAGATTGATTTTAAAACGAAATTAAGATTTTTAATACTAAAAAAAATAAAAAAAAAGGGTTTGAGATTTTAAAAATAAACTTGTGATTTTTAAATATACATCCATATATTCATTTGTATACCCTTCCAAATTATCAATGAATGGCATGAAGTGTACATTAATTAAACTTTGTGATATATACCTAAATTTGTGTTTTATTTTTTAGGAACCATATATATGCATATAGGTATGTGATTGCCTAGAGAATTTTAATTCTTTCATTAGTTTTAGAAATTATGAGTTTAATCGAATCTAGTTGCATCAAATTAAGTTTTCACACACACACACATATATATATATATATATATATATATTGAAAAACAAGGTATTTGTATTGACTTTTTAATATATATATACAGTTTCATTTCTATCAATGCATCATGATATAATTTTATCAGGATATTAAATGTGAGTCACTCATTTATAACAGTGATTTGACAAATGCATACATACCAAGTCAAAATATGTAAAACGAGTGGCTCACATTGAATGTCCTTATATAATTCTATCATGATGCACTGATGGGAAAATTTATATATATATATATATATATATATATATATATATTACTGTTAGTAAAAAACCAAAATATTCGTAAGTTTTTTTTCTTTAATTATTACTCAGATATTGATTGAGAAAGTATGGAGAAATGATTTTTTTTTTTTTTTTTTTAAATGGAGAGAGTAATTAGGAGAGAGTGTTTAATATGACAATAATAGATTTAGGAAAGAAAGTTTAATAATATTTAATCTAATGATTTATGATAGATAATTTCTTTTTTTAATAATTTATTTAGTTTGGAGTGTCTTTAGAATATTTTTGTCTTATTTATTAATTTTAATTCAGGTTAAAATTGTCATTAATAAAATAAATTAAATTGGAGTATAAATAGATAATTTGTGGATTGTAAGGAGAAATTCTCTTAATAAAAAATTTAATTACAAAAAATATTCCAATATAAATTTACCAATAAAGGCAAATTAGTTTAATTAAAAATAAACAAAATATTATTTACACTCATTAATTACACCCATATCTTTAACTATATCACTTTATTAAAAAAAAAAAACCCTAATTCAACTTTAATTCTTTTTTTTTTTTTTAAAGAACGAGAAGAATATAAGCCCAACGGAGCCAAAATCTCTTATTATCATACAACAAAGTAATTGAACAAGAATTTTTAGAGTACTCCAATCATAGTGGTACGTATTTATTTATTTATTTATTTTTGTTATGAACTCTATCGATGAAAAAAAAGTGAGAAGTAATATTTTTTTTTTTTTTTTTTTGATAGCAGTACATATCCCATTGTTGGAACAATTATCGATTTTTTGTGAATTCTCAACAGAGTATGAACAATATTGGAGTCAAATGTACTATAGACTACAGTAGTGAATTTACAAATTACGAGGTATAGTTATGCTTATACATTATATCAAAATTTTAGTTTTTGTAGAAGAGAAAACGGACTAAATTATTTTTTTACTTGAAAACTGAATTTTGAGTGTTCTCTCTAAATTCGAAAGAATCAAAATAAGGTTTTAAATTGTTGTTTTAGTGGGTGTTTGTTGTTTGGGTTCGTTGTGGTTTGTTGGTTTGTTATTCCTTTGTCCCCTATTTTGGTTGTTAATAAAATTTTGCTATTTTTTTAAAAAAAAGTTATTGTCATAGAAGAAAGTTTGTATTGGGTACAAGTTTGATCAAGTTTTCTTGTTACTTTTTTTTGTTTTTTGTTTTTGTTTTGAAGAGTAATCATTATTTTCCCTATGGTAATCGTTGTTAAAATTTCTCACATGTCTCACATGAACAACTTGACATTGCACTAGGTGATAATGGAACCATTGATGGCTAGGGATCGGTTTGGTGGGATTGGTTCAGCTCTAAATCCTTAAATTACAGCCGTCCTCATCTACTGGAACTTGTATCATCATAATATATAGTTGTATCAAACCTTACTTTCTTGAATTCTCCTGCATATAATATCCATCCAGTCTATTGTAGGTATGTTGGCTAAAGCCACTAAGATTTCAATGTTACATTCTTTAAATTATTAGACCTTTTTTTTTTTTTTTTTTTTTTGTATTGGGTGTACTAATAACTTATGAGGGTTTATAAATAAATTATATTAAAATGAAAAAATTCATTTAAATAAGTGTATTATTGGCATTAAGATGAGTGTTTATAGTAGTGTTTTAATTTTAAATTTTAAATATGAATGTACTTATAAATATGAGTGTTATTATCATATTTATGGGTGTCAATATTCGTACGCATTGGAAATATAGGAAATTAGGAATGAGTTAGGAAATGGGGATGAAGATTGAGAATGGGGCAATCGATATCCATCGTCATTTCCACGGTTACCATCCCAAGCTTAAGTTCTAACATCCGAGTTTTTTACTAATATTTGTTGAAATTTCTAAAGGTAAAGTACGTGGTCAGACTTAGAAAGATTTTTTATAGGTTTAAAACATTGGCACAAGGCATTGCATAAAGACATAAAGTTTGAGAAAATTACTGGGTTGTGGGAATCTCTATAACATAATATCATAATTTATATCATGATTCAATAATGATCGTCATTGCAGCTTCGTTATTTCTAATATATAAAAGGGATATAAAGGGATACTTAAAAAATAAATAAAAAATTAAAAACCATCTAGTTTGATTGGCTAAAACCAATCTTCTAGTTTCCAAAATCCACCCTGTCGTTACTTCTCGGTTATTGAAGTGAATTTCTGATAGCTGCAGAGTGCATAAAGAGATTTTAAAAGGTGACATTTCATCCAAAAGATTTTTGTGAAACTATGCTAAACTTTAAGTATAATTTTTTTTTAAAAAACACTCATTTTGTTTCAGAATTATCCTTTTATTTACTGACACTCATTTTATTCTCATAGAAGTTTATTTTAGATAAATCACAGAATGAAGACAATACCTAAGTAACCTAACGCTGCCACTTTCATTGAAGTTTTAAAAAAGTATAATCTCTGTTAAAGATAGAGACAAGCAATGTTGTTATTCTCATAGAAGTTTTTGTATCAACTTTAATCGCATAAAGCATCAGACTTAAAAAAAAAAAATTGAAACAATCAAACCTAATGCCTGAGACATATATGCACACTAATCCATCAAAAAAAAAAAAAAAAAAAAAAACAGACATTTGCAGTAATAAATTTGTATTACACATAAACTTGTTTATTCAAACTAGATAAAATTATAAGTCAAATCTTTTAATTATTCAATTCAAAGTTTAAACATAAATTTGATTTACATGTGAAAGTTCCTTGAGACAGTGATTGAAAATCTTCAAACTCAAAACAAAGTTTGTGTCATGAAAGAAAAAAGAACGTTAAATTAAGTAGAAATTAGGGTCGTAAGATATTCGAATAGGAAAATATATATATATATATATATATATATATAAGGATAAATCTGTCTTTAAGTTATACTAATGAGGGCAATTAGGGTGCTTTAAAAGATTCATTAAATCATAAAATTGATTATTTTATAAGAGATTTTCTTCTTACAATCCAATTTTATTTTTTCACTCTATTTTTAAAGATCCTTCATCCTAAAAACTTAAATTAAAAAAAAAAATTCTAAAGGCATTTCATTTAGTTCAAAATTATCTTTTTTATATTTTGACGCTTCTTTTTAAAAAACGCTTCATTATAAAAACCTAATTTTTTTGAAAAAAAAAAAATCTATAAATATAAATATATATATATATATATATATATATACTTTTTTTGAATAGTGAAATTAACAAAAAAAAAAAAATTTCACTTCATTTGACTTTTTATTTTCAAAATTTATAACGGTCAACACTTAAAAAAAAAAAAAAAAAAATCCGCAATATAGAATTGGTAATAGTCAACACTTGGAAAAATATAGAATTTTCTTTGTTGAATTTAAATCAGCTCACTAGCCACCGCGACTTTGCTTTCTTTCGTAAAATAGGCACTCGTTCATGTTCACAGAAAATGTTTTTGTTGGGGCTTGCCATGAATATCTTCTAGTAAGCAAGAAATCAAATGTAAATAGATATCAAAATGATTGATCCAAAAAACTTTCTGTCGATCAACAGATTATCTGAAACTTTCTAAATGGGTGAGTGGTCACAGAAAGTTGGTGTGCAGTGAGTTTAGAATTTTTTTACCTCTTTAATAATTTTAATTAGGATAAATTTATCATATGATAAAAAATATATATTAAAATTTAGTGGATTGTCAATAGCATCTCTCATTTTATAATTGCTTCTAAAAAGTAACATCTTACCTTCTTCTCAAAATCACAGTCAAATCAAGATAGATTATTAAATAATCAATTTGGGAAGGTTTTACCAAACGTTATTCACTTCAAAAATTATGAAATAATTTGATTTTAGCTTATCAAAATCAATACCTAAGGACCAATTTGATATTGTTTTTGAAAAGTTAAAATCAATTTATTTTATAATTTTGACAAGAAATGATGTTTGGTAAAACATCCAAAAGTGATTAGTTGATAACTTGACAACCGTGATTTTGAAAAATATGTGGGGGGTTACTTTTTAAAAGTAATTATGGAATAATCAATTTTAGCATTTCATGAATTTTTTAAAATATCATTACTTTCCATATGAAATCAAGTTAAAATCATTTATATATCTTATTTCATTATAAAATTAAACATTCTATTTAAATATTGATTTAATTTATAAAATATTTTTATTGTTCTTATGGAATTTTTTTTTCTAATTTAAATATTATACTTAAATATTGATTTAATATATATATATATATATATTCAATAATGTTACTTTGCTTAAATTTGGTGCCCAAATAACGTGACATCATTAGAGCATCTCCAATACAAAAGTGGCTTGCATATCAATAATTGTTGACATGACAACAATGTCAAGAGACTTGTTTCATATGTGACATAAAAATAGACTTAATAGACAATTAACTCAAAATTTAGTCTCCCATGCTTCCGTCTAAAGCATAATTTTTTTAATGACGTGTCCATCTTTTTTTTCCTGTTTTATTTTATATTTTATTTCATTACCAAAAATATATGAAAAATTAATGTTAGTTTTAAATGTTTTCTGAATCAACCAAAAAAATAGATGTACAACAGACTGTCTGAAAGTAGACAGTCATGTTGACAATGCTTAATATTTTTTTTGCTACGTCAACTTAATGTTGAATATGCACGGCTGCATTGGAGACACAATTATTAATATAATGTCTATTTATCCTATGTGGTATTTTTTTTTTCATAAGTCATGTTTGCATTGGAGATGCTTTTATAATCCATTCATTTAGTCATTGTAAAGTTCTAAAATCATATCTACCCTCAGCACATTTGCAATAAAATTATGAAATATATGTATATTGTTTTTAAGTTATACAATAATTTTAAAAGTAGAATTAATCAAACATCTGCTGATTATTTTTTCAGCACAACTAACAATAATTATGATAAAAGTTACAGCAATACCAAAATGGTCATAATTCTATTATAATAATTCTCTTGTAAACATTTTAGTAATATAAGGCGGTATTAGAGAATAGAGAGCATACAAAATTGTTCTTCAATTTTCTTAAAATTTTTTATTTTTCTAAATTATTGGATCCATATAAATTATCTAATAATTTGACTAAACAAGTAAAATATAACAAAATTATAACAAAATTATTAGAAGGCAAGATGGGATTGGTCTACTGATTTGCTTTTCACACCTACACATATAGGTTGTAGGTTCGAATCTGTCCCCATTCTCTAAATCCTAAATTATTATAATATTAAAAAAAAAAAATTATTATCACTTTCAACTTTCAAGATTTGGAAATGAAGGAAGCAGGACCCCGGTCTTTAATTTATCCCCATTTTCTAATTCCTAAATTATTGTAATATTAAAAAAAAAAATTATTATCACTTTAAACTTTCAAGATTTGGAAATGAAGGAAGCAAGGCCCCAGTATTTAATTTGATTGGAGACTATTTGTTACATCAATCGCTTTGTTTGGCAAGCTAGCCTCCAACTTTGACATTCTAATCATTTTGGTTCTTATATTTTTATTTTTTGGTGCGGTGGTCTTTAATGCTGTGTTTTGTAAGAGGGACAAATGAAGAAAAGGAGAGGGTTGGAGGGAGAGCCTCAATCCCTTGTTTGGTTGGAGGGAGGGGAGGGAGGAAGAGGAGAAGTGGAGGGAGAGAAAATCCTCCCGGACCCACCATTTTGGATCCACCCAATGATGGGTGGATCACAAGGAGGGAGAGTGATGGGGGGTAAATACCAAAATGCCCTCCAATTTTATAATATACTCCAATTTTTTTAAAGGTAACATAGTAATTTTACAAATTAAATATCAATCCATCCATTCAACCCTCTTTTTAATACCAAACAACATGAATGATATATGTTATCCTCTTCATCCCTCCTACTCTCTCTCCCTCTTAATTCATCCATCCCTCATATTCTCCCTCCCTCCCACCAAACATAGCCTAAATTATAAAAAATACAACATTTTGTGGTTCCGGTGGTTTTCAAATTATCAAAAATACATCACTTTGATCATTTTGTTAATAAAACGGTTAGTCAAATCTAACGGTTTCAAATGTGTTTTTATCTAGAAAAATATCTTTTAAATAAGGGTTAGGTTAAATCAACCTAAATTTATTAATTAAAATTTTAACTTTAACATCTCAACCACTCATGTGATATTAATCAAATGGTTGAAATGTTAAAACCACAAAATGAAATTGATTTAGTTTGACCAAATAAACGAGTGTACAAAAAAAAAATTTTTTTTTAAAAAAAATAAAAAAAATAAAAAAGAAAAATAAAAAAGTACTAAAAATCTATCAATATATTTCTTAGAAAAGAAAATTCTAGTAATACTAGGGGTGCCTCCTCCTTCAGAATTTTTGGTTACCCTGTATTCTGGCTAGGACTACTCTCCTCAATTTTTTTTATATATTTTTTAATACCTTTTATTAAGGTTTTATTATTATTATTATTTTAAGAATAACCATAAATATATATGAAATTTTAAATTTATCAATTCCCAAAAGGTTTATTTATTAATTTTTTAAAATTTTCCAATTTTTGGAATAAATTCCCTTAATGAATTTTTGGTAAAAATAAATAAATAGATAAACAGTAATTGTTTTTTACAGGCAAACAGATCGACCTCCATTGGGCCTATTGACTAAATGAGCTTGTTGACTTACATAACAGAGCAGAGAGCTCCATTTTAATAGAAGAGTTTCGGTTGTACTTATCAGATCATCAGATCATATCTTCTCTTCCTCAATCAGAGCTGTATTTTTTTTTTCCTCTCTTAAATTGGTTCAAAATTTCTACTTAAATAATTAGATGGGTAATGTGTGCTCGATCTCAGTGTCATGTGATGCCACTATATCACGCTGTCAAGATTGCACTGCTAGAAAAGCAACTTATATAAGTGAGCTTGAAGATAACGTTGAAGCCTTACGAACTGCAATGCAAAAGTTGATTGAAGCAAGGAACGATGTGATGAGCAGAGTCATTGTTGCTGAACAACAACATATGATACGGCTAAACCAAGTGCAAGGGTGGCTCTCCAGGGTACAACTTATGGAAACTAAAGTTGGTGACTTGATCATCAAAGACAGCTCACAAGAGATTGACAAATTATGTTTTGGAGGCTTTTGTTCTAAGGATTGCAAGTCTAGCTACAAGTTTGGAAAGAAAGTGTCTAAAATGATTAAAGCTGTGACCACTTTAATGGCTGATGGAGCTAATTTCCAAGTGGTGGCTGAGAGGGTACCAGAAGCTGCAGTGGATGAAATACCTCATGAACCTACTCTTGTGGGTTTGCAATCGACACTTGATAAAGTTTGGAGATGCCTTGCTCAGGAAGAAGAAGAAGATAGGGTGAGAATTATTGGCCTATATGGAATGGGTGGAGTTGGTAAGACTACCTTATTAACCCAAATCAACAATAAGTTCGTTGATACGCCAAACGATTTTGATATTGTTATTTGGGTTGTGGTGTCTAAAGATCTACAACTTGAAAAGATTCAAGAAAACATTGCACAAAGGATAGGTCTACGTAACGAGTCGTGGACGAATAAAAGCCTTCAAGAAAAAGCCAGAGATATCTTCAAGATTTTGAGCAAGAAGAAGTTTGTATTATTGTTGGATGACATATGGGACAGGGTTGATTTAGCCAAAATTGGTGTCCCTCTTGCGACCCCGAAAAATATTGCTTCCAAGGTAGTCTTCACAACTCGTTTTATTGATATTTGCGGCCTCATGGAATCTAACAGCAAGTTTAAAGTGGAGTGTTTGACAGATGAGGAAGCCTGGAAATTGTTTCAAAATAAGGTTGGAGAAGACACTCTTAATAGCCATCCTGATATTCTTGAGCTAGCCAAATCTGTTGCTCAAGAGTGTGGTGGTTTACCACTTGCTCTCATCACCATCGGTAGAGCCATGGCTTATAAGAAGACACCTCAAGAATGGAATTATGCAATTCAAGTCTTGAAGAGATCAGCTTCTGAATTTCCAGGTATGGGGAAAGAGGTGTATCCTCTTTTGAAGTTCAGTTATGATAGTTTGTCTGATGACAGAATTAGATCTTGTCTTTTGTATTGTAGTTTGTTTTCAGAAGACCATAACATTTCAAAAAGTTGTCTGGTAGATTGTTGGATTGGAGAGGGATTTTTTGATGAAAATGAATGCAATGAAGCTCAAAATAAAGGTTACTACATAATTGGTGTTTTACTTGATGCATGTTTACTAGAAGAAGGCGGAAAGCTCGATTGTGTTAAAATGCATGATGTAATTCGTGATATGGCTTTGTGGATAACATGTGAAATCGAAAAGGAGAATGTTTTGATTCAAGCGGGGGCTGGATTAACTGAAACACCAAAGACTGGAAAGTGGAAAGGTGTGACAAGGGTTTCATTGATGGATAATGAAATTGTGGATCTGTTAGAGTATTCTACATGCTCTCATCTCATTTCTTTGTTTCTCCAATCTAATCGTTTAAGGACGATCAATAGTTACTTCTTCCAATTTATGCCTTCTCTCAAAGTTTTAAATCTTTCATCCAATCGTTCTCTAAATGAATTGTCTCCAGGAATTTCAAAATTGGTTTCTCTGCAATATCTAAATTTATCAAAGACTTCCATAAGAGAGCTGCCAAACGAGTTAAAGGCCTTGGTAAATCTCAAATGTTTGAACTTGGAGCATATGAGGTGTCTTCGCACAATTCCAAGACAAATGATATCCAGTTTTTCGATGTTACAAGTATTGAGGATGTTCAATTCTTATACTCTAGGTGACATAGCTCAGGACTGTGTTTTATTTGGAGGTCATGAATTCTTGGTGGAGGAATTGCTTTGTTTGAAATATATAAATGTGTTGACCTTCACTTTAAAAAGTTCTGATGCTCTTGGAAGATTTTTGAGCTCCAGTAAGTTACGAAGTTGTAATCAATCTCTGAGCCTTCTGCAATTCTCCGATTCAAAGTCACTCAATGTTTTATCATTAGCAGATATGAAGCACCTCCATATGCTACATCTTGAGAGTGGATATTTGGAAGAGTTGAAGATTGGTGGTGCACAGGAATTACAAAACATACGAGATACTCATGGTTTCCGTAGCCTTCACACAGTTTATGTAGACTTTTGCGGAAAGTTGAGGGACTTGACATGGCTTGTTTTTGCTCAAAACATCAAGTTCTTGTCCGTAGCGAATTGCCTTCTTATGGAAGAAATAATCAGTGCTAGAGAAATAGACCAAGTTCCAGAGATGATGGGAAATCTATTTGGAAAACTCGAATGCCTTCATTTGATGAATCTACCACATTTGAAGAGCATTTATTGTAATGCTTTGCCCTTCCTGCATCTCAAAGATATGAAAGTGCTCAGATGCCGGAATCTTAAGAAGCTTCCACTCGATTCTAACAGTACAAAGGAACGTAAAATTGTCATCAAAGGAGAGGAAGGCTGGTGGAAGGAGTTACAGTGGGAGGATGAAGCTACTCAGAATGCTTTTCTACCCTGTTTTAAGTCTCAGAGCAGTTCTTGATCGAATGTGATTTTCCTTATAACAATGTATCTCATTGACATCTTGTTATATTTTTCTTTTCTTTTCTTTCAATTTATCTATTCAAGTGTTTTGTTTGATGTTCAACATATTGTCTATAAAGGATCTTGATTAGAGTGTTCTCATTTTCCTTATCTGTACTCATATAATATAATAAAATGATGAGAAATTAGATGGATAACAAGTGCTTTTCTGCAGCCAAACCTGTCTAAAGAGAACACAATACGTACGCTGTAATGAAATTCATATACGGAAAAAAAACCTGTCTAACTAGGTGTAACATTTTTTTTTGCTTTAATAAATTCCCTCCTCCTAAAAAAAACATCTTATTTTTGTTAATTTTGCTTTCTCGTCTACAATTGATCGGTAGTGTTGTTGAGTGTTTGGCAGATAATTGTTTCAAAATAAGGTTGGAGCGGACGCTCTTGACAGTCATCCAGATATTCCTTAGCTAGCCAAAATTGCAGCCAAAGAGTGTAGTGGTCTGCAACTTGCACTCATCACAATTGGTCGAGCTATGGCTTGCAAGAAGACTCCTGCAGAATGGAAATATGCTATTCAAGTCTTAAGCAGATCTGCCTACGAATTTCCAGGTATGGGTAAAGAGTTGTATCCTCTTTTGAAGTTCAGTTATGATAGTTAGCCTAGTAAAACAGTTAGATCTACCTTAATAGAAATGATTTAAGTTTGATTACCAGTGGCATCTTCGAATATATGTATTCCTTAAGAGTCTTGAATCTGTCAAATAATGATTCTCTAAGGGAACTGCCAGCAGAAATTTCAAAATTGATTTCACTACAATATCTTGAGACTGCAATTAAAGAGTTGCCAAAAGAGTTTAAGGCTTTGTTAAACATCAAATGTTTGAACTTGGAGAATACATATTATCTTCATACAGTTCCATGGCGGCTGATATCTAACTTGGGAAAGAGAGTGTTCTTTTTGGTGGAAGTGATTATTTGGTAGATGAATTGCTTGGTTTGAAACACTTAAACGCATTGAGTATCACTCCGAAAAGCTCACAAGCTTTCGAGAAATTTTTGAGTTCATACAAGCTACAGAGCACCACCCAAATCTCTATGCTTGCAGTACTTTGACAACTCAAAGTCTCGGTTCATATGGAACTGTAAACATTTGGAAGAGTTGAAGATGGGCTTTGCAGGGGAAGTAGAGAAAATACTAGAGATTCATGCCTTCCATAATCTTGTCACAGTTCATATAGATTGTTGCTTGAAATTGAGGGATTTGACTTGGCTTATTTTTGCTCCCAATGTCAAGGAGATTGTGATATGATATCATCCTGTTATGAAATGGAGGAAATCATCAGTGCCGGAAAATTGGGTGAAGTTCCGGAGATGGTGAGAAATCAAAAGCTATTTGCAAAACTCCAGTTTCTGAAATTGCATCATTTGCATAATTTGAAGAGCATCTATTGGAGTGCCTTGCCCTTCCAACATTTGAAGGAAATGGTTGTGTATGAATGCCCTATGCTTAAAAAACTTCCACTTGATTCCAACAGTGCAAAGGATCGCAGAATTGTCGTTGAAAGAGAGAAGGGTTGGTGGAAAAATCTTCAATGGGAAGATCAAGCCACTCAAAATGCTTTTCATTTGAGTTTCAGATCTTCCTGATATCATTCCTTGGTTGGTAGGCATGACAGCAGATGGAGAGTTTGTAGCAGAGTTGTTCGAATGTGATCCCCCCTAATTGCTGCTTTTCTCTTTGAGGTACATTGAAATTCTCAATCGTTAGATACATTACTGACGAGGATTTTTCGCCTTTTTGGTTGTCGTGTGTAACGTAGGTGTAGATTTTGAAAAGTCTGGACATGACATGTATAGATGTAATCTTCTTTGTTCCATTCTTTCGTTCTTTCATTTTTATAGCTTTTTGGTTATACAAAATGATTGTTTCTTATCCAAATAATTAATGAAGTGCCATTGCTTGATTCTTATTCTTGAATTTGCTTACTAGTTACTACTACTAGTTTGATAAACTGTATATCAGAATTGTGATTCAAGTATATGCTAATGCTATTTATCTGTCATGAAATTTACAGGATTTCTACATTTTTCTTTAGTATGGCCGTATTGGTTAAGTATTGAAGATTTAATTCGATTTAGAAATTCGTATAATACCTCAGTCAAATTTATCAAATTAGTTACAAATCTCTTTGTTAGAAACTTTATACTGAAATCCAAGAGAATCATAGAGACAGAGAGTAAGGATGTTTTTGATTAAATGACTCAAATATAATTATACATAAAGGAGTATGACTCAAATACAATAAATTATGACTGAATGGTTGATCAAATAATACATATGTAGTTTAGATATCTGCTCCCATAATACTAAAGAGAAAACTCCTCTGACATAGGTGTAAAATACGTATGACGAGATTTAAATTTCCATCATTAACATGGAAGAGAAGATGCACTACCATTCATGTTGATAGGTGATATGTCAATATAAATATATATAACAACACAAAACTAAGCTCACGAACTCTAATACCAATCGATATGAACCTTTAGATATAACTCACCGTTAAAACTGGTATGGGAGAAGTGAGTGGTCAAAAACTTATATACCAAGTTACCAACAACAACAAGCTACAACTAATCTAATTTAGTCAAAAACGCGTGGACGGATGCATAATGCCACAATAATATTTTCTTGTTTTACCTTTTTGACCCGTAGGTTAGTAGTTTAACGCCTAAGTTAACTCTTCATAGCTTGAGCATCTTAAAGAATGATCTCGAGCCTGGGTCGGGTCTACTCATGGGCCCAAGGGGCCCAAGGCTCAAGCCAACTATTGGAGTTAAAATTAATGGACCCTGTTTCCGGGGGATTCTAAATGCCCCATTGGCCATTTTCTTTGTTATGGATCGGCCTATCCCAAGGCCATTTAGGGATCTTTCTCTATTTGACGTGGCAACATAAAAATCCGAGCATAGGTGTATAACACACCCAATGCTGGTTATAGGGTAAAGCAAATAAAGCATAAGAGATACTTCGGTACCTCTGGTTTAAGGGGTGAGTTGGCACGTCCAGCTAATAGATTTTGGCCACGTCGTTATATTTTACAAATCTAATACAAGTATTGTCATAAAAATTATCCATCTTTCTTCTTCGCTTTCTTCACAACCGCTCTCCTCCCCAACTCTTTTTTTTCTTTTTCTTTTCATGGCTGCTCTGTATACAGTTCCATGGCTCATCCTCTCCCATACAACTACACAAATATAATAAGCCACAAATTCTCCACAGTACCTTATGTTGCTTTCCTCCAAATCTGCAGAGGAAGAGCTAGCTTCCACGGATCTGGATGAAGCGCTGAGCTGCACTTTCTCCGGTGAAGGCCACCTTCAATGGTGACCTCTATTGGTTTTTCTATTTCTTTATTTTTTTAGTTGTAATAACCAATTTTTTTTTTTTTTTTTTCATTTTTAGAGTAAAATGTAGTTTTTTAGTTCAAGTTCTTTAACCAAATATATGAAAAATTTAGTTGGTGGGTTTTAAAAATTCAGAGGTGGAGCTTTAATATATATATATATATATATATATATGGAGATATTGGGCAGATGATCATGACGGTGAGAGATGATAATTTTTTTTGTTTTTGAAATGCAGTGAGAGATAATAATTAGAGGAAGAGATATCAGAATTCATGACTTGGCAAAAAAATTTGTTTACATGGCAATAATAACTAATGAATTTGTAAAGTTTGATGATGTGGTCAAAATGTATTGGTTTAGCGTGCCAACTCACCCTTTAAGCCAGAGGTATTGAAGCATCTCTTATAAAGAATATGCTTAGGGTCTCAAGGTCTCAAAAAATGACAGTAAAATAGGGGTCTCATTTATTTATAAACTTTAAAGATATTATTAAAAAAATTATTGTCTTAATGATAAAAATATAACGAAGGTTTTTTTTTTTTGTTACTATATTATAGGTCCTCATACCTAGAAGATATGATTATATTAAGAGCATCTCTAATGAAAATATGCATTTTGAGAAAATTAAGTGTCACATAAGATAGATAGTAAAAAAGTTAGAAAAACTCAATCTAATTCAATTATCTAACTTCAATATAAAGATGATGTGGCAAAAAAAAAAAAAAGTTTAGAAAATATGGAGTTGAGTTTCTAATTCTAGAAACTCTCCTAGAAATGCTGACTAGGATTTCTACTCTCCTAGTAATGCTGACTAGGATTCTACTCTCCTAGAAATGCTGACTAGGATTTCTAAATTTTTTTACCAATAATATTAAAGCTCATTTAATTGTTAAATAAAAGAGGAGAGAGAATAAAATAATTGTTTTATTATGATTAGTTATATACATATTTGTCATTTGACTTTAGATAATTGCATTGAAGATGTGAATATGCATTTCTCTAAAAAAAATTCAAAAGTGGGTCCATAATGAATAGGAATGTTGATGTGACACTATTTAAAAACTCAAAAATGTATATTTACATTGGAGATGCTATAATAATAATAAATAATTATTAAGTATCCGCTTTTCAGTTTAAAAAAAAAAATCCACTTTTTAAGAATCATTATCATTAAAAAAAAAACTCTTAAACTTTTACTTCTATTTTGTCGTTTAAAATTTATTTGTATAACAAAAAATTATTTTCTTTTTTATTTACAACAATACAAGTCTACAACTCTCTTTTGTTATAATTTTTTGTTATTACAACTTACAAATTACATCTCAGTCTACAACATTCTTTAAATTTATTATTTATATTATCCTTAAGAAGAGATTGAGGTATTTAAATTCAAATTTAATAATTTAGTTTTTTTTTTCTCTAATTGTTTGATGAATCAAGTGGTTATTTTGATATGGTTACTGCTTACTAATTGCTGCTGTTTGACTGGCTCTATTCAAGGTAGATTTGAGTAATTTCAACAATTTAGAGAGATTTTTGGTTTTTTTATTTGATATTAAAAAATTAAAATGATTAGATGATGAAAATTTTAAAAAGTATCATCTTAATCTTGAATTTGTTTTAAAACATGATAGTTGTTCTGATATAGATAGTATTGATTTATTTTCTGAGTAAAAATTTTTAAAAGAGATTAAATACAAACTACAGTTGAAACATTATTTTTTATTTAAAAAAATTGATTTATTTTCCAAATAAATGTATAGCCTATAAAATATTATTAAAAATACCTGTAACAGTTACTTCAACCGAAAGAAGTTTTTAAAAATTAAAATTAATAAAAACTTATTTAAGATTATAAATGGATTAGCTCTTTTATCGATTGAAAAAGAGTTTTTAGAAAACCTTGAAAACAAAAGTTTAACTAAAAATTTTATATCTCAAAAAGTGCAAAAAGTTAATTTTTATTTTTAATATATATATGGTCTCTTTTTTTTTTTTTATCTTTCTACTTAAAGCCTTAAAATATGTTGACCCACCTCTAACACACATAAATACATACATGATACATTCATTTGATACTCATTTTTTTTTTTTCAACAGTTTTTATTTTATTTTATTTGTTTGTTTATAATAGCAAGGCCAAAACGCGACTCTTACCTTCTTTGTTCATACTCAATTACTCTCTCAGTCTCAATGTATAAAGCTAAAGTCGCGTCTTGTAAGCGTTTTTCATGTGTGTTTTTTTTTTTTTAAAAAAATGAAAATGAAAACAATGTTTTTGGTTTCAGTTTCGAAATCCAAAAATACTTATGGTAATATATACTAAAAGCTGTATTCCAAAAATGAAAATGTAAAAAACGCGTCCGGTAGGTTAACCGAAATATATCAAAAATTATAATTTTCCTAATATTTTTTCTTAATAAGTTGAAAATTTTCCAGATCCGAAGAAATATGTGAATTTTCAGATTTGATGAGATCTTAGAGTAGAAAATCAAAATATTAACCACAATTATTAGCAACCTTGAAAATCAAACACCATTATCCATTCATTAAAAACAAACCTAGAAAATCAAAAGCAAACACATTCATCAAAAGCAAACCCAGAAAACCAAATACAATAACTCTCAAACACCATAATTTACTTTATTAATTATAAATAACAGTAAAAATAAATAATAATAATAATAAAGAAGAAAAAGAAAGTAGTTATGAGCCATTGATGGAGGAGAAAGAAAGAAAGAATACAACTAGATCGGTTGAGGTAGAAGAAGGCGAGCATATTAGTTGAGAGACTATTCATTCACATATTTTCTTTATTTTTTTAATATATTTTTTTCAGCTTGCATCTGGTGCTTTGAATACAAATATTATGTACAACTCATATTTTAGAATCATCAAAATCGTTTCCAAAATAATAATAATAATCAAAATCATGTGGCTTTTGTTGACAATGGAATAATTGCGTTTGTGAATATACTTTTTTTTTTATTGCTCTATTCTTTGCATCTTCAACTTAAGAAGAAGAAGGAGAAGATTGTTGGCGAAGAAGAAGACTACATCAGCGGTGAAAAAGAAGAGTAGATCGACGAAGAAGAAGACTAGATCGATGGCGAAAAAGAAGAGCAGATCGACAGTAAGAAGATGAGCAAATCGATGGGCCGATCTGCGTTTGAATGAAGAAGAAGAAAGAAGAATGTTCAAATGAGAAGAAGAAAAAGAAGAATGGTCGAGTGAAGAAGTAGAAGAAAAAAAGAAAAAAAAAATGAGTTTTTTATTTAGAGTGAAAAACAAAATGAAAAACATTTAAAACTTGTTTTTCAAAATTTTCACTTTTAACATTAGTTTTTTTTTAATTTTTTTTTTAATTTTTATTTTTTTGAAAATAAAATGAAAAACGGTTAACAACCCCTAAGGGTTTCATATTGATTATAAAAATGATCTCTAACACCGTGTGTTTGATATCATTTTTAAAATGGTGTTTTTGAAAACCATTTTTTAAAAACGGAAATTATGTTTTAAAAATGTAAGGTGGTGTTTGGATATGCTTTTAAAAACTGTTTTTTATTTTTAAAAACAAAAAACAACTTAAATGTTGTTTGGTTGAACATTTTACAAAACTGTTTTTGAAAACAAAAAACAACTTTTTAAAAGTTAAAACTAAAAAGTTAAAAACAACTTTTTATAGTTTTCTATTGTTTTCAAAATAAACCATAACTTTTCTCTTCAAACTACTATTTCACCTATTTTAAAAATAACAACCAAACACTTTTCCATCGTTTTCCATTTTTAAAAACTACTTTTAAAAAACACTACCAAACACATTACATTTTTAAAACACGATTTCCATTTTTTTTAAAAAGTTTTCAAAAACACCATTTGGTAGCATTTTTTAAAAGTAGTTTTTTGAAACGGAAAATGATGAAAATGTGTTTGGTTGTTGTTTTTAAAATGGGTAAAGTAGTTGTTTGGAGGGAAAAGTTGATTTATTTTGAAATGATGTTTTTGACAATGGTGAAAAATAATAAAAAATTGTTTTTAACTTTTTAGTTATATATTTCAAAAAGTTGTTTTTTGTTTTCAAAAACAGTTTTGTAAAACGTATAAACAAACAACATTAAAGTTGTTTTTTATTTTTAAAAAACAGAAAACCATTTTTAAAAACTGTTCCGAACAGTTCTAATTTTGTAGACTCAGCAGTCCTAGGAAATTCAGGGTCAAATAAAAGGAACCACCAGAGCAAATGCCATTTTGAAAAAAATAAAATTAATAAAGTGCACCTTTTTATTCTTCTCATCATCTCATGTGTGAAAGCAGGGCAAGGGTGATGCCAAATCGCCATGAAAATTTGAAAATATGTACAAAAACGACAAGCCAGAGAAAATCAAGCTTTTGAGCTGTTTATTTCAATGAAAACTTGAAAACTAATTGAAATATAAGCTGGATTCATGTGTGAAAACAGAGGAAGGCTCACTTTTTTGTTAGGAAATAATCAACAACTAATTAGTTATTACTTATTATTATTATTATTATTATATTTTTTTTAAATGCAATTTCATTTGAGTCCCTTGCTTATTTCTAATTTATCACATTTTTACTTACTTTTTATTTTGAGTTCATGTGTTCCGTAATTGGGCTAAAACTTGGGTGCAGCGTGATGCACGGTGCATCACACTGCACCCAAGACTTTCTCTTGTAATTGTTTTTGTTTTTGTTTTTATTTTTAAAACGTCAGTCTGATTTCTCCGTCAGTCAAACGTTAGTCAACTCTTTAATGAAATTCATATTACTGTAGTTTAGTCATTTGCTTCATGGACATATAATTTTAAGTAATTATTTAAATACATTTTTAAATTTTATGAAAGTTGAAATGACTCGTATCCACATCAATTAGTTGTGGTCAAGTCTCTTATAATAATTCACATGTAAACATTTTAGTAATATAAGGCAGTATTAAAGAATAGAGAGTATACAAAATTGTTCTTCAATTTTCTTAAAACTATTGGATCCATATAAATTATCTACTAATTTGACTAGACGAGTAAAGTATAAGTAAACATTAGAAGACAAGATGAGGTTAGCTCAGTGATTTACCTTTCACACCTACATCAATAGATTGTAAGTTTGAGTCTGTTCCCATCCTTAGAATCCTGAATTATTGTAATATTTATAAAATAAATAAATAAACTAAATTATTGGATATCACTTTCAACTAAAGTTGTAAAAGTGGATCGGTTCGGCCCAATTCAATCCGGCACGCCTGGCCCGTTTTTGAAAACGGGCCGGACTTGGTCCGCGCCGCGCCGATAGGCGGACCGGACTAGGTCCGGCACGTTTTTGGAAATCGTGGCCCGGCACGGCACGTGGACCGTGCCGGCGTGCCGCCGGACCGGGACCAATTTTTATTTTATTTTTTAATTTTTTTTTTGGATTTTTGGTTTAGGGAAAAATAAAATACATAATTACAAATTAAAATACTTAACATTTTAACAATTGAATTATGTAAATGTAGTTAGATAGATTTATTATTTTTGGTAATAAGATAATTCAAAAAATGAATAAAGATAAAGTATTACAAAAATATAAAATAGATGAAGTTATGAAAATATGAAATGAAGAAGTATTTATTTTTTCTAACTTATGGAATTCAGTATTACATATTTACATGATTGCCTCATTAAAAACCTTACCAAGAAAAACCCAATGGGATAAAAACTTGGCAAGGGAAAAAGAGTGCAATCGTATTACAATTTACAAGTTCTGAAACTGGTTACTACCGGAACCGGAAGCCTCATCAACATATAGATTGTTGAAATTTTGAATAAGTTCATTATCTACAATTTGGTTTTGCAACCTCTTTTTTAGTATGCTCCCAATCCCGAAGGCTTGTTAATACCTCCACCATGTCCGGAGACAAACAGCTTCTTCTTGGTTCAATTATGCGTCCACTGGTGCTGAATGCTTGTTCTGAAGATACCGTGGACACGGGGGTAACTAGTACGTCACGTGCTAGGTGTGACAGAATCAGATATCTGTAGGTATAAGACTTCCACCATAACAACAAATCAAAATCTTCCTTGTCTTCGACAGCATCGAACTTTGCTTCAAGGTACCTATTCAGTTCGGCACAAGAAGATGGGCCAGATCTTTGGGTTGAAGAAGTACTTGTTGATTTGTCTTTTTTTCGGCGTTTGAGAATGCTCTAACTTGATGTCTTTGGGTGTGTCTCCGGTTCTGCTGATGGTTGGGTGTCAATGCCGCCAAACCTGCACTCATAAATACGTAAAACTTCGAACAACTTGTTTCGAATGTCAGTAACCTGTTCTGAATAATCTATTTCCAAATTAGTACCAATAACCTCAAGGAAAACTTCTAAACCAGATAATTTAACTCTAAGATCTACTATAACACTTAAGGCATAAAGTAAAGGAATGGTAGCCCAATATTTTTTCAACTTTGCCTCCATGGCAACAACTGCAGTGCCTAAATGAACATCTTCCCTATAAGCGTTTAACGCTTCAGACATTTCCACTATTCGATGAATTGCCTCACAAGATGTGGGGTAATAGACCCCGGAAAGAGTTACAGTAGCATCGTAAAAAATCTTTAAAAAATCAACAAAAACCCTTGCCACATACCAATCGTTTGATGTCAGTGGTTGTGCTTGTGGAAGGCCAACTTCGGCCAACTTCATGTTATAAAAACCTGAAATAGTTGTATCATATGGCAAACAATTTTCCAGCATTAAGTAAGTAGAGTTCCACCTTACCGGCATATCAGTTTGGAATCGTCGGGGGCGTAGATTGTTTAATCTGCAGTGTCTACGAAATTCTTGGAATCTAGGATTAGAGCTGCCAATCCAAGAAATGGCATTTCTGATGCGATCTACACGGTCGCTTACTTTCTTCAAACCAGCCTGTACAACTAAATTTATAATATGACATGCACACCGTTGATGGAAGAAATAACCTCCATCTTGCGGGATATTTTTTTCAACAAACAATGCAATAGAGCTAGTGTTTGCAGATACATTATCTAATGTCTAATGTAATAGAAAGGATGCGATATGTGATTTGATATGTTTCTAAAACAGAAATAATAACATTAAAAATATTTTCAGCGGTATGTACAAAATCCATAGGACGAAAATCAAGAATTCTTTTTGTTATCCTCCAATCAGAATTTAAGTAGTGTCCAGTGACACATAAGTAGTCCTGTTTCGAACATGCGTTCCAAATATCAGAGGTTAATGCAATACATACATTTAGATGGTGTAATTCAGCACTCAAGTCATCTCTAGCGGTTCCAAACAATCTTATCAAATCGTTTCTAGTGGTGGTTCTAGAAACAATTTGATATTAGGGGCAGAATGCATATATGATCAACTCTTGAAAAAAAACGTTGTCAGCAAAATTGATTGGTTGATCAGTTTGTGCAATGAATAGTGCCAAACAATTTCTAGCGTGTTCGGGATCGTACCTCCATGTCGTAACAGACCCATCTGGGTGTTGTTGTAGTTGTGTTTAGGTTCTAATGTTTACCTGTCCATATGCAGGCATGCATTTGAGCATATGTCTTCTCAAATGACCGGTTTCATTCCTACTAGTGGAATAGTCCTTAGAACAAAACTTACATTTAGCTCTGGGGCCCGTCATCCCGTCTAGGAGTGTCATTTGCAATATGTGAAAACACTACCAAACATCGGATGTAAATTTTTTGGGACGTGATGTTGGGGTATCAGTAGCAGTAGCGGCGGAACATGAACCTCTCGCTTGGGGTTCCGTTTGTTCTGAAAGATCAAGATCATCATTCAGCATGTTCAAACCGTCCGTGAAAAAATGATCCATTTCCTGAAATACAAATATGAACTCATTAGTCATTAATATATTATTATTTACATTAACTACCAAACTTAAAAATCATAAGTTACTAACTTAAAAATGTTAAAATTTATTACTACGCATAAAAATCATAATTTACAAACAAAATATATTTAAATAAACTACTAAATTAAAAATCATAACTTTAACTTTAAAATGTTAAAATTAACTACTACACATTAAAATCATAATTTACTAACAAAATATATTTAAATAAACTACTAAACTTAAAAATCATAACTTTAACTTTAAAATGTTAAAATTAATTACTACACATAAAAATCATAATTTACTAACAAAATATATTTAAATTAACTACTACACATAAAAATCATAATTTACTAACAAAATATATTTAAATAAACTACTAAATTAGAAATCATAACTTTAACTTTAAAATGTTAAAATTAACTACTACACATAAAAATCATAATTTACTAACAAAATATATTTAAATAAACTACTAAACTTAAAAATCATAACTTTAACTTTAAAATGTTAAAATTAATTACTACACATAAAAATCATAATTTACTAACAAAATATATTTAAATAAACTACTAAATTAAAAATCATAACTTTAACTTTAAAATGTTAAAATTAACTATTACACATAAAAATTATAATTTACTAACAAAATATATTTAAATAAACTACTAAACTTAAAAATCATAACTTTAACTTTAAAATGTTAAAATTAATTACTACACATAAAAATTATAATTTACTAACAAAATATATTTAAATAAACTACTAAACTTAAAAATCATAACTTTAACTTTAAAATATTTAAATTAACTACTACACATGAAAATCATAATTTACTAACAAAATATATTTAAATAAACTACTAAATTAAAAATCATAACTTTAACTTTAAAATGTTAAAATTAACTACTACACATAAAAATTATGATTTACTAACAAAATATATTTAAATAAACTACTAAACTTAAAAATCATAACTTTTACTTTAAAATGTTAAAATTAACTACTACACATAAAAATCATAATTTACTAACAAAATATATTTAAATAAACTACTAAGCTTAAAAATCATAACTTTAACTTTAAAATGTTAAAATTAATTACTACATATAAAAATCATAATTTGCTAACAAAATATATTTAAATAAACTACTAAACTTAAAAATCATAACTTACTAACTTAAAAATGTTAAAATTAACTACTACACATAAAAATCATAATTTACTAACAAAATATATTTAAATTAACTATTACACTTATAAATCATAATTTACTAACAAAAAATATTTACATTAACTAATACACTAGTACACTTTAAAAAAATTATCTTACTAACACAAATATTAAAATTAACTACTACACAAGTACACATAATAATGATTAATTAACTACTAAAAAAAATAAAAATAATTTACTAAATAAACACAAATATTTAAAAAATTAGCTAAAGTGTTTACATAACATTACAAATTTACTCACATAAAGAAATAATAACATTTAAAGAACAATGTACCTTAAAAGTTTTGTGTGTTGGTGGAAAATGAAGAGAACAATAGTCAATAGATAGATAGATAATAGGAAATTAATATAATAGTATTATAAAATGTAATAAATGTATATATATATATATATATAGAGAGAGAGAGAGAGAGAGAGAGAGAAACAATGAAATTGAATGAAAATGTGTAGAGATTTGTAGAATGGAGAGAGATTGAGAGAATGAGAGAATGAGAGAAAGTGTCAAAGTGATTGAAAAATGGAATGGATAGGGGTATTTATAGAAAAATTAGAATTGTGGGTGAAAATATAAAATAGAAGAGTTTAGGGGGTTTTTGGTAATTTTTTAAGGCATCAACGGTTGAATTCAAAATTCAACCGTTGATGTATTAAAAAATTAATTTATTATTATTTTTTTTTCAAATGGTCGGACCTTGGGGTCGGCCCGTCAGACCTGTTCGGCAGCAGTCCGCCTGGCTTGGTCCGCCGGCTTGACGTGCCGTGGCGGGCTGGTCAGGCGGACCGGACCCCTTCAGCTCGGCACGCGGCACGCCTCTGTGCCGGTCTTGATCCGGCACATCCCCTTCGCGGATCGGACCTGATCCAGCCCGTTTTGCTTGGCAGGCCAAACGGACCGACCCATTTGAGCCTGGTCCATTTTTACAACACTACTTTCAACTTTCAAGATTTGGAAATGAAGGAAGCCAGGACCGGTCTCTAATTTGATTGGAGACTTTTTGTTACATCAACCGTAGAGAACCAACTTTGACATTCAAATCATTTTGGTTCTGATATGTTTTCCACTTTTTTACCCCCCCTTTTTTTTTTCCAGTGGTCTTTAAATTATCAAAAATACATCACTTTTGGTTCTGGTGCTTTTCAAATTATCAAAAATACATCACTTTGATCTTTTTGTTTATAAAACTGTTAGTTTCAATTTTTCAAATGTATTTTTGTCTAGAAAAATATCTTTTAAATAAGGGTTAGGATAAACCAACCTAAATTTATGATTTAAAATTTTGATTTTAACATCTCAACCACTCATGTGCTCTTAATTTAAAAGCTGTAAATGCATTCAAATCTCAACCATTGGATTAAGAGCATATGAGTAGAGGTGTCAAAATGTGCCGAGGCCTGGAGGGCCCTGCACGTCCGGCCCGCCTGGTATGGTGGGCCATTCCTGGCACGGCCTGCTTGTATCGCAGGCCAGTCTAGGCACGGAGAATGCCGGCCCGTCGGTCCGAAAGGCCAGGCCTGCCAGGCCGGCCGTTGGTTATATATATATATATACCGTTGAACTGGAGGCAATTTTTAATGTTATTTTTTAAATTTTTGACCGTTGCTGACGTCAGCAACAGTAAAAAATTTAAAAAATAACAATAAATTGCAATTTGCCCCCTCATTTCTTCTTTTTAATATTTTTACCCACATTTTAAATTTTTCTATAAATACCCCTACCCATTCATATTTCCCTACACTCACTCAATCTCTATTCTCTCATTCTTACTCTCTCTCTCTCTACTCTCTACTCTCTACTCTCTCACTCTCTCTCTCTCTCTCTCTATTCTCTAGTCTTTACACTACTATTCTAAATTCTAATACTATAATATATATTCTATAATCTATATTACATTATTACTAAATACTAATATTATTCTCTATTCTCTCCTCCAATGCTCAAAGGTATGTTTTTCTTTAAATGTTATTAATTAATTTTATGTTTTAGTTTTTAACTTTTATATTTATACTTTTTACTTAACATATTTATGTTTAGTTATTAATTTTGATATTTATTATTATGTTTTATGTATATTTTATATTTATGGCTTTATGCATAGTGTATTTATGAGTTAATATTTTTAATAATTTTTATAAATTTTAATATACTGATCCTTGAATCTTAGATTTTAGTAAATTTATCATTTTATAAATTTATGTCTAGTAATTAATTTTAATATTTGTATATTTTAATTTATGCTTAGTAATCTTATTATATATTGTTTAGTTAGTAAATTGATGATTTTATGTTTAGTTATATTTTTAAAATATTTATGCTTAGAATATTTATGATTAAATGCTAAGTAGTGAATTTAAATATTTTTATGCTTAGTATATTTATCATTAAATGCTTAGTAATTAATTGAAATATATTTATGTTTATGATTAAATGCTTAGTAATTAATTGAAATATATTTATGCTTAGTATATTTATGAGTAAATGCTTAGTAATTAATTGAAATATATTTGTTTTTAGTGTATTTATGATTCTTAGTAATTAATTGAAATATATTTATGCTTAGTAAATTTATGATTAAATGCTTAGTAATTAATTGAAATATATTTATGCTTAGTATATTTATGATTCTTAGTAATTAATTGAAATATATTTATGCTTAGTATATTTATAATTTAAATGCTTAGTAATTAATTGAAATATATTTTATGCTTATTATATTTATGATTAAATGCTTAGTTTTTTAATGAGTAATGAGTTAATATTTGTATTGTAGGAAATGGATCATAATCATCCTCAATTTCTAGATGGTCTTAACATGGAGGACGATTATTTTGACCTTTCCGCGCCGACGGAAACGGCAACGGGACCTTCTGCTTCCGACGTAACACCGATATCACGTGCTCCCAAACCTAAAAAGCTCACATCAAATGTTTGGTATTGTTTTGACATAGTACCGAAGATTATGTCAGACGGTACAGTCACGGACAGAGCTCAATGTAAGTTTTGTCCTAAGCACTATATGACTTCTAAGAGGGACCGGTCATTTGCGAAGGCATATGGAGAAATGCATGCCTGCACATGGACAAGTAGACACTACAACCCCGACACAACTACAACGGCACCTAGACGGGTCCGTTACAACATGGCGTTACGACCCCATGATTGCTAGAGAGTCAATGGCATGTTATATTACATGTACTGATCAACCGATTAATTTCGGTGATAATGTTTTTTATGAAGAATTTATTCAAACTGCATACAACCCCCAATTTAAAACTGTTTCTAGAACCACTACTAGGAACTATACCTGGCATGGTTCCGGTTCGGAACTGGTAGTTCCGATTCCAGGTTTTGGTGGAACCAAAACCGGAACATGCATAGGGCGGTTCTAGTTCCGGTTCAGGAACTGCCGGTTTTGAACCTTTGAAAAAAAAAAAAATTAAAAACCCATTACCCACAGTGAACTAACATTCGAATCACAACCTTCACTTTCAGTGAACAAGAATACTGCCAATAACACTATCTCACCACATAAGATACAATCAAACACTCTGATCTCACTTTACGACCACAATAATTTCATAAGAAATCAACAAAAGTCACTCAAGATTCAAGAACACTCAAGGCACTTTTTCGAGAGAGAGAGATAATGAAAACCTAGAAAAAATTTCAAAGGTTTAGATCAACACAACACAAGGTTTCACTCAAATCAACACAAGGTTTAGATCGATCATCATCATCTTCTTTCTTCTTCTTTCTTCTTTCTTCTTCGTCTGTCATCTTTTTCTTCGTCTATCATCTTCTTCGTCTTCTACTCTTCTTGCTTGGATAGTTGGATTGATCAAGAGAGGGAGACGAGATTTGGGGTGGTGCCACACTACCGTGGACTGGTGAGTGGCGGGTGGGACTTGGGTATTGGCTGCGTGATGTGAGGAAGAACAAGAAGTCAAGATGATAAAGCTAGGGTTTGGGATTAGGTATTTGGGTGTGTTTAGAACTGGTAAGGGGTGGGCTTAGGCTGTGGGCTTAAGTCATCAGTGGGCTTATGTAGAAGGGTAGAGCTCCAAGTCTCCAATGGTCCAGCGCCAGCCCAATTAAAAAAAATATATAATTTAAGGAACCGTCGGTTCGGATCTAGTTTGAACCGGTCGATTCTGTAAAACTTGGAATCGGAACCGGAACCAGTCTCCCCCGGTTTCGATTTCGGTTTCGGTTTCTGTTCTTGAACCGAAACCGAAAAAATGGTTCCGGTTCCCTTTGGTTCTAACGGTTCGAACCGGAACCTTGCCAGGTCTACTAGGAACGATTTGATAAAATGTTTTCAAACCCAACGATATGAGTTGAAGGCTGAATTACAGCATCTAACGGTCTCTATTGCATTAACTTCCGATATTTGAAACGCATGTTCCAAACAGGACTATTTAACTGTCATGGGACATTATTTAGACTCTAATTGGAATTTACAAAAAAAAAATTCTTGGTTTTCGTCCTATGGAATTTGCATATACCGTATCAAATATTTTTCATGTCATTAGGTCTGTTTTAGAAACTTATCAAATAACTAATCGTATCATTTCTATCACATTAGATAATGCATCTGCAAATACTAGCTCTATTCCATTGTTTTTTTTTATAAAAAAAATCCCACAATATGGGGGTTATTTCTTTCATCAACGATGTGCATGTCATATCATCAATTTAATTGTATAGTTTGGTATGAAGGTAGTAAGCGATTGTATAGATCGCATCAGAGAAGCTATTGCTTGGATCAGTGGTTCTAATCCAAGGTCGAATGAATTTGGTAGATACTGTAAAACCTACAATCTACGACCACGAAGATTCCTAAAAGATATGCCGGTAAGGTGGAACTCGACTTACTTAATGCTGTTAAATTGTTTAGAGTATGATACACCTATTTCAGGTTTTTATAACATTAAAATGACTGAACTTGGCCGTCCAACACTGACCTTAGATGATTGACATGTGGCAAAGATCTTTGTTGAATTTTTAAAGGTTTTTTACGATTCCACTATAACTCTTTCTAGGGTCTATTACCCCACATCTTCCCTAGCAATCCATCATATTATGGAAATGGCTGAATTGTTAAACAATTATAGGGAAGATGAGATCTTACACCCTGCTGTTGTTGCCATGGAAACCAAGTTTAAAAAATACTGGTCCACAATTCCTTTCCTTTATGCTTTAGGTCTTATAATAGATCCTGAAGTTAAATTATCTGGGTTAGAAACATTGCTAGATTATCTTGGTAATTATTTAAGCATAGATTATTCTGAAAATGTTTTTGACATTCGAACCAAGTTGTTCAAAGTTTTTAGTATTTATGAGCGTAGGTATGGTGACATTGACGCACAACCATCAGCAGAATCAGACACAATCCTGAATCAGACAAGTTGGAACATTCTAAAACGCCGAAAAAAGTAGGCTCATCAAGTTCTTCTTCTTCACGACCTCCTGCAACTTCCGGCGACGAACTGAAAAGCTACCTTGAAACTCAATTCGACGATAAATTTGAAAAGGAAAAGGGATTTGAACTGTTGGTATGGTGGAAGAATTATGGCTATAAATATCCAGTTCTGTCACACCTAGCACGTGACGTACTGGTTATCCCTGTCTCCGTTGTTTCCTCGGAACATGTATTCAGCACGACTGGAAGAATTTTTGAAGAAAGAAGAACTTCTTTGACTCTAGAGATGGTAGAGGTATTGGCATGCATTCAGGATTAGGAGCATGCTAGAAAGAGGTAGCAAAATGAAACGGTAGACGAACAATTTATTCAAAATTTCAGTAATTTATATGTCCAAGAGAGTTCCGACAGTAACCAAATCTAGGTTATACATGTACATTAACTTGTAATACGATTGTACTCTTTTTCCCTTACCAAGTTTTTATCCCACTGGGTTTTTCTTAGTAAGGTTTTTAATGAGGCAATCATGTAATTATGTAAATATGTAATACTGAGACTTCGAAATAAATAAATCATTCTTCATTTTATATTTTCATAATTTCATGTATTTTTTATTTTCTTTCATATTTTATCTTCATTTATTCTTTGAATTATTTTATTAAATAAAATAATAAATCTATCTATTTTTTTTATTACACTAAAATAATAAATAAGATAGACAAATTAAAATTAAAATTACATAATTTAAATTGTTTAAACAATATTATAATATAAGTACAAGTGACAAGTTATACAATACTACAATTGAAATATTGAATTAATATATATATATTTGTGGTCTGCGTGTCAAGCCACGCTCGGGCCACCGGCCCGCTCAATGAGCTCGTGCCGGTGGCCCGGGCTAGGCCACCATTTTTTGAAAACAGACCGGCCCGGCAACGCGATGTGCCGTGCCAAGTCGAGCTCGTTTTCAAAAACAGGCCATTTGGCCCAGTACAAATGGGTCGGGCCGGCCCACATTGATACCACTACATATGAGTAGTTGAAATATTAAAGTCAAAATTTTAAATCACAAAATTAAGTTGATTTAGTTTGACCAAATAAATAAAGGTTACGACTTACGAGTGCAAAAAAAAAAAAAAAAAAAAAAACTAAAAATCTGTCTATTTATTTCTTAGAAAAAAAAAAAATTCTAGTAATATCTCCAACCATGTTCTCTAAATTTTAGCTACATTTTAGCTATTTTAGCTAGCAACTTTTCATGAGATCACTCAAACCATCCCCCCTATTATAGTTAGTTATTAATATTTTAATATTTTTTAAATTAAAAATATAAATAAATTTATTTTGTTTTAAATTGTAAAAATAAGAGAGAAGATATCAATTTAGAAATAATAAAAAAATAATAGAGAGAAGACGGGGAGCTTGAAATGGCTCTCTACATTTAGAGAGCCTCTTGGTGACTCTAAAATAGGGAGACATTTAGAGAGCCCCTTGGAGTGCTTTAAAACCAAATTCACTCTCTATTTTAGCTAAGGACATGATTTATGGAGCCCCTTGGAGATGCTCTCCTTTTTCACAATTTTTGGTCAAATTCATGGGAGGAGGTTGTGACCTCTTAACCGTTACCCTATATTTTGACTAGGAATACTCTTCTCAATTTATTTATTTATATTTTTTATTAAGGTTTTTTTTTTTTTAAAATAAAATAAAATAAGAATAACCACAAAACTATATGAAATTTTTATATCTGATATGTGGACCATTGGTCCACACGATATTAAATTTATATATATCGTGAATTTGACCAATATATATATATATATATATATGAAATTTTAAATTCATCAATTCCCAAAAGTTTTATTTATTTATTTATTTTTTGACAAATCTTCCAAATTTTGGAATAAATTCCCTTAATGAATTTTTGATAAAAATAAATAAATAAATAAACAGTAATTGTTTTTTACAGGCAAACAGACCTCCATCGGGCCCGTTGACTAAATGAGCTTGTTGACTTGAATAACAGAGCTTCATTTTACTAGAAGAGTTTCGGTTGTACTCATCAAATCATATCTTCTTTTTCTCAATCATTTTTTTTCCTCTGTTAAATTGGTTCAAAATTTCTACTTAAATAATTAGATGGGTAATGTGTGCTCGATCTCAGTATCATGTGATGCCATTATATCACGGTGTCAAGATTGCACCGCTAGAAAAGCAACTTATATAAATCTAGAAACCGTAGGTTCTGGTAGATTGAGTCAATCTCATAAATTGACCTATTATATCAATCTCATAAATTGAGTATAAATAAATAATTAGAATAAAAATAAATCTAGAACCGAAGGTTCTTGTAGGTTGGTGTTAGGGATAATTTTGAATCGATGAACCCAGAAACGCCGTGCCTAATACTTGCACATAACTCATAGCAATTAATAACGTCAATATACAAAAAAATAGATGAGAGAGAATAAACAATCACAACACAAGATATACGTGGAAAACCCAAATCGGGTAAAAAACCACGGGCCATTAGGATGATAGAAAGTTCCACTATATGATAAACTGTTACAACCATATACTCTAGGATTAACTCTCTCACCTCAACCCTAAACCCCACTCATAAGATCCTCACCAAGTACTCCAGCAATATCCTCTAGGTCTCCCTGAATATCTTCCACAGATCTCTAACTTGATCCATTGATATTCCTTGGATCCCTCCCCAGATATTTCCTTAGGTCTCCCCCAGATCTCACCACACTCTCTCTGATGTTATATGGTGTTCTTTTTGTTCCACAGCCTTCAAATATAATAACATAGATATTAGGTCTATTTATACTAGTTACAAGGAGTTTAAGATAAAAGGAAATCCTACTCCTAAATGTACAAGACTTACTTGTTTTATATAAATACTATTTCCTTTTATGACAAGTCTTCTTGTAAAGAGTATTCATTTTCCTTCCAGCACAAGAACTTTCCAAAACAAACTAATTCCTTTTCCGCTGAAGATTTCCCGTTTCACATATGCTTTATGATTGATTATGATTCGGGTCACGATTACACACCCGTTACAAGTCACCTTAATTACATCACTTAGAAAACCACGACCCATATGTTGAAACAAACTTGACCGTTGTCGTTATGACCGCCGTGGCTTTCACATTGCAATACACATCGCTCTCCTCTAGTCTTCGATCGTTATGGCAACCACTATGAAAACCCACAGCGGTTGTCTTCAACGGTCGATTCTTCAGTTCTTCATGATCTTTAACCTATCTCAAACAACAACACCATTCAAAACTTCCAAACCTATCCCATATCTCTAGGAAGCTCCACTTCAATTGAGTCTTGTTTGGTTCACATTTGGTTCACATTTGGTTTTGTCCGCAGCCACAATTCTCATCACTGAGAATCACCATACCCTGTCACAAGGTATAACCACTTAGGAACAAACCATCCTAAGATTTTCCTTCACACATTTTTTATTTTGTGTTCGTTGTTCCAGCTCCATGTCGAAATAACCTGCTGAAATTGTGGTGGAACTACTCAAGTTAAAATTTCAAGGAGTTTGTCAGTCATCGACATCTTTGTTCACTATACATCTTGTATTACTTTCTGACCAATGCCTTGTGCACAATTATGGACCACTAGCAGCAATATATCCTCTTCCATGGCTAGTGGAGAAAATTGCCAAAAAGATAAACATGTCCTTACATCACTTAACCCTGTGAAAGACCTTCTGTCCTTGCATCACATACTTGGTGAAAGACTTGCTACTAGAAACTAGGAGTGCTTTGCCGGATAAGCCTCACACCACACCAGAGACTATAAATGTTCAAAACTTTTTTTTTTTTTTTTTTTTGATAGTCGATCAGCTTTATGTGTAACCTAGATTAGATCATCATGACTCGTATCTGTCACCATAAGCCAAACTTCTCCTCCATCAAATTCTTCCTTTCATCAAACCCTTACTGAGTTCGAAACCGCCTTCAAGACTTATTTCCTTTGCTAAACCATACTAGGCAACCATGATCATCATTATCCCAATGCCACCAAGTCCTCCATACGATCTCCTGTAAAGACTTGTCACTGCCATTGCCATCGCCAAACCATATGGCTTTGATGCCAATTGTTGGGGATAATTCCGAACCGATGAACGAGGAAATGTCGTGCCTAATACTCACCCATAACTTATAGCAATCAATAACATCAATAAGCAGAAAAATAGATGAGAGAGAATAAACAATCACAACACCAGATATACGTGGGAAACCCAAATCAGGTAAAAAACCACGGGCCGTCAGGACGACAGAGAAAGTTCTACTATATGATAAATTGTTACAACCATATACTATAGGATTAACTCTCTCACCTTAACCCCAAACCCCACTCATATAATCCTTACTGACTACCCCCACAATATCCCTTAGGTCTCCCCTGAATATTACCCACAGATCTCTAATTTGATCCACTAATATTCCATTGCATCTCTCCCTGGATATTCCTTTGGGTCTCCCCCGGATCTCACCACACTCTCTCTGATGTTACATGGTGTTCTTTTTTTCCACAACCTCAAATCTAATAACATAGATATTAGGTCTATTTATACTAGTTACAGAGAGTTTAAGATAAAAGGAAATCCTATTCCTAAACGTACAAGCCTTACTTGTTTCATATAAATACTATTTCCTTTTATGACAAGTCTTCTTATAAAGAGTATTCATTTTCCTTCAAGCACAAGAACTTCCCAAAACAAACTACTTACTTTTCCGCTGAAGAATTCCTGTTTCATGTATGCTTTATGATTGATTACGATTCAGGTCACAATTGCGCACCCGCTTCCTAAATAGTTACAAGTCACCTTAAATTATATCGCTCAGAAAATCGCGATCTATATGCTGAAATAAACCTGACCGCTGTCGCTATGACTTCTATCGCCATCGCTATGGCTTTCACAGCGCAATACACATCGCTCTCCTCTGGTCTTTGACTGCTATGGCAACCGCTGTGAAAACCTACAGCTGTTGTCTTTAACAACCGATTCTTCAGTTCTTCATGATATTTAACCTCCCTCAAACAACACCATTCCAAACTTCCAAACGTATCCCACGTCTCCAAGAAGTTCCACATCAATTTAGTATTGTTTGGTTCACATTTGATTCGCTTAAGAATACAAGTCAAAACCTAACAGTTGGTCTGTTATGCCAATCTTATAAAATACGTATAAATGAATAAATGTGAAAAAATAAAAACATAAAAATAAATCTAACAACTTCATGTTGAAATTCAGATCTTCAAGTTCTTACCGGAATGAAATCAAGAACTTGAAGTTCTGATGGATTGAAATTTAGAATTTCTAGTTCTTTTATTTTGATTTTACAATCTTCAGGTTGTAATCAAAATAGTATTGAGTTGCAAGTAAACCACTCTTCAGAAGATCCTTTTTACTTACATACAATCGTGTTCATAATGTTCAACAACTTCCTATTAAAAGTCCTACTTATAAAAGGTCTACTTTAAAATATCTACTCTTAAAGATCTTGTTAAAGAAGCTCTTCCAAACGGAGTCATATTTCCAACAGATAAGAGCTTCTATGCATCAAGATGCACAATATTACGTGGCTATATGAGAATGAGAATGTATGGGGCATGTGCATCCAATGAACCCATGCTTTTTTCTCACCTTAATTAAAGTGGTTGATCAACTAGGCCAAAGAGACGAATAAAAAAAATAAAGGGAGAACATTATAATTACTTAATAAACTATTAGAATGATCATGACAAGCATACAAAAACATCCTCAATAGAAACAAAATAATTATTTTATTTTATTGTAACGACAGAGAGTGATGAACAATTTATCATAATTGTTCAATAAACAAACATATATAGCTGCATAACATTCTGTTTCCCTTTGTGGTTGTCTCTGGGAAAGGAAAGTGCATTCCACATCTTCATGATAGGTAATGAGAGTCCTAATTAATTGGGTTAGACTAGGTCAATTTACAAATTTGATTTAAAATCTGTAATTTCAATATCCATCATTTTATTTGGTTATCTAAGACTTGTCATCTACCCTTCTTAAAATTAATGAATAAATATTAAAATCATGAATTAAAATCAAATTTTAAAATTGATTTAGTCCAACCATAATTAAAAATAGAAATCACCGTTACATAGGATGATCTGAGACTTATTCTCGGTCGCCTTATGGGATAAGGCAAGGCCTCAATATTAATCAAAACACTATTATTAATTTGTTCGGCATTTATATTGACACCTAGCTGGCCTTTGGAAGATAAATGTAAATTGAAATGAAATATATATAACCAATGCATATGAGGAAAGTCCATCTCTAAAAAAAATTAATATATACAACCAATGCATAGAGTCCATCTCTAAAAGAAATGAAAATAAAAAAAAAGCCTAGGATTCTCGTAAGATATATATAATAATATAAATAATGAAGGAACATTATCACCTATGACCTAACCCATTATTTATTTATTTAAAACATAAATTTTATTATTTATTCTAACATGTGTGAGTAGTAATTTTTTTTTTAAAACATCTTACGCAAAGTTATAAGATTTATATATGATCAATTAAAAATAATTCTTTCTATTTTTTTTTTAATAAGGTTGTTGGGATGAGAATCAATCCCAACCTAACATTTTATTAAATAAAAAAGAAAGAGAGCATAAAAGAACAGGAAAAAAAAAAAAATAAATAAACATAAACTAAAATAAGGTCTGTTACAAAAATCAACAAAACCTATATAATATTTCTTTCTATATTCATTCATAAAAAAGACGACATATAATGACCCATCAATTGACTATTAAATAATGTTTTGGCAAACCCAATTAGAGCTCCATAATGGCATAAATTTTCCAGCAAAGTAAGCGAAAATTTCATCTAACATCGTCGCTGGCTCCAACTTTGACAGTCAAATTACAAATAATTAATGTACAACTGAACAAGTGAAAACTATCTCCACTGATGTGCATAGGTCTGTAATGGATTTTCTTTTCTTTTCTTTTTAAGTACATCCTTCAATTTTTAAATTTATTTATTTATTTATTGCTTTGATTCCGTTTTAAAAAAATTATCTCAGTTTTTTCAATCTTTTTTTTAATATTATGTTTCAATTTATTTTAAAAAAATTTCTGTTTCAATTTTTTTTTTAATTTCCTTTATTTTTTCATTTTTTTTTCCTTACAATTTTTTTAAAATTCTATATTTTTTAGAAGCATTATATTATTATTTTTTAAAACCTTTTTTAATATATTTTTTACTGGTCAATCAAAGTCTAAGGGAAAAATAGATTTTTAATTGATTTTGTGATGGTTGACCGTCAAATATTTGGTCAAAGGATTGAAATGATCTATTTTTAATTATATATGGACCGGTTTGATGAATATTTATAAGTAAAAACTTAACATTTTTGATTACATAAGTACTAAATTGTAAAAACCCTAAAATTTAATAAACAAACAGGTACTCCAAATGAGCTTGTTGACTTACACATAACAGAGCTCCATTTTACTAGAATAGTTTCAGTTGTTTCCATTAGAGCTTCTGAGTTTTAGTTTTTTTTTTTTTTTTCCATTAGATGGGTAATTTGTGCTCGATCTCAGTGTCATGTGATGCTATTATATCACGCTGTCAAGATTGCACTGCTAGAAAAGCAACTTATATAAGTGAGCTTGAAGCTAACGTTGAAGCATTAAGAACTGCAATGCAAAAGTTGATTGAAGCAAGGAACGATGTGATGAGCAGAGTCATTGTTGCTGAACAACAACATATGATACGGCTAAACCAAGTGCAAGGGTGGCTCTCCAGGGTACAACTTATGGAAACTAAAGTTGGTGACTTGATCATCAAAGACAGCTCACAAGAGATTGACAAATTATGTTTTGGAGGCTTTTGTTCTAAGGATTGCAAGTCTAGCTACAAGTTTGGAAAGAAAGTGTCTAAAATGATTAAAGCTGTGACCACTTTAATGGCTGATGGAGCTAATTTCCAAGTGGTGGCTGAGAGGGTACCAGAAGCTGCAGTGGATGAAATACCTCATGAACCTACTCTTGTGGGTTTGCAATCGACACTTGATAAAGTTTGGAGATGCCTTGCTCAGGAAGAAGAAGAAGATAGGGTGAGAATTATTGGCCTATATGGAATGGGTGGAGTTGGTAAGACTACCTTATTAACCCAAATCAACAATAAGTTCGTTGATACGCCAAAAGATTTTGATATTGTTATTTGGGTTGTGGTGTCTAAAGATCTATAACTTGAAAAGATTCAAGAAAACATTGCACAAAGGATAGGTCTATGTAACGAGTCGTGGATGAATAAAAGCCTTCAAGAAAAAGCTAGAGATATCTTCAAGATTTTGAGCAAGAAGAAGTTTGTATTATTGTTGGATGACATATGGGACAGGGTTGATTTAACCAAAATTGGTGTCCCTCTTGCGACCCCGAAAAATATTGCTTCCAAGGTAGTCTTCACAACTCGTTTTATTGATATTTGCTGCCTCATGGAATCTAACAGCAAGTTTAAAGTGGAGTGTTTGACAGATGAGGAAGCCTGGAAATTGTTTCAAAATAAGGTTGGAGAAGACACTCTTAATAGCCATTCTGATATTCTTGAGCTAGCCAAATCTGTTGCTCAAGAGTGTGGTGGTTTACCACTTGCTCTCATCACCATCGGTAGAGCCATGGCTTATAAGAAGACACCTGAAGAATGGAATTATGCAATTCAAGTCTTGAAGAGATCAGCTTCTGAATTTCCAGGTATGGGGAAAGAGGTGTATCCACTTTTGAAGTTCAGTTACGATAGTTTGTCTGATGACAGAATTAGATCTTGTCTTTTGTATTGTAGTTTGTTTTCAGAAGACCATAACATTTCAAAAAGTTGTCTGGTAGATTGTGGATTGGAGAGGGATTTTTTGATGAAAATGAATGCAATGAAGCTCAAAATAAAGGTTACTACATCATTGGTGTTTTACTTCATGCATGTTTACTGGAAGAAGGCGGAGAGCCCGATTATGTTAAAATGCATGATGTAATTCGTGATATGGGTTTGTGGATAACATGTGAAATCGAAAAGGAGAATGTTTTGATTCAAGCAGGGGCTGGATTAACTGAAATACCAAAGATTGGAAAGTGGGAAGGTGTGACGAGGGTTTCATTGATGGATAATGAAATTGGGGATCGGTTAGAGTTTTCCACATGTTCTCATCTCACTACTTTGTTTCTCCAATCTAATCGTTTCAGGACGATCAATAGTTACTTCTTCCAATTTATGCCTTCTCTCAAAGTTTTAAATCTTTCATCCAATCTTTTTCTATATGAATTGTCTCCAGGAATTTCAAAATTGGTTTCTTTGCAATATCTAAATTTATCAGAGACTTCCATAAGAGAGCTGCCAAACGAGTTAAAGGCCTTGGTAAATCTCAAGTGTTTGAACTTGGAGCAAATGAGTTTTCTTCACGCAATTCCAAGACAACTGATATCTAGTTTTTCGATGTTGCAAGTATTGAGGATGTTCAAGTATTTGTCTTTAGATTACTCAGCTCAGGACTGTGTTTTATTTGGTGGTCATGAATTCTTGGTGGAGGAATTGCTTTGTTTGAAATATATAAATGTTTTGACCTGTTGGTGGAATGAGAATGTTGAGGTCACTTGTGGTGCACCTCTGAGAGAGATTGTAACACTCAAAAACAGAGAAGCTTTGAACTTTATTTCTCTCTTGAAATTTTCTTACACCACTCCACTGATTTTACAACACAATCTGAGTCCCTTTATATAGGGAACTGAGATGAGATTAAAGACAAACAAAAATAAATGCAAAACCAGCAAATTCAAACTGAAGTTGGGAGATGGCAGTTGGGAAGAAGGGAGTTGGGAGATGGTGGTTGATGAGTTTGGACGGTGGAGGTGGTCAACAATATCAGCTTCTAGAAGTCATTTGAAGCTGCTGAAAGTGACTGCCAAGTTTAATATTCAACATCCCCCCTTAAACTTGACTCTCCATGCTTCGTCATACCAAGCATTGTCTTTAGTCTTTCAAACACATCATGTTTGAGCGGCTTGGTGAAAATATCAGCAGCTTGATCATATGTCCTGCAAGAGACTAGTTCCACCTCTTTATTCTTCACATGCTCTCTGATGAAATGATACCGCGTATCAATATGTTTGCTTCTTTCATGGAATACTGGATTCTTTGCTAGTGCAATCGCTGACTGATTGTCAATGTAGACCTCTGTGGGATTAACTTGTGGAAATCCCAAGTACTGCAACACATTCCTGATCCAGATACCATGACAAACAGCTGAGCAGGCAGCAACATACTCAGCTTCACATGATGACAATGTCACAATGGCTTGCTTTTTGGATGACCATGTGAACGCTGTATCTCCCATAAAATACGTAAAACCTGTGGTGCTTTTACGTTCATCCAGATCTCTTCCCCAATCACTATCTGAATAGCCAATCAACCTGCAATCTTCACATCTGGTATATAAAATACCATCATTAAGAGTACCTTTTATGTACCTGAGTATCCTCTTTGCTGCATTCAGGTGAGACTGGTCAGGAGTCTCCATGTATCTGCTGACTAGTCCAACTCCATAGAGTATATCTGGCCTGGTACACGTCAAGTATCTCAGGCTTCCAACCAAGCTCTTGAAATAGGTTGGATCAACATCTCCCCTTTCATTCTTTCTTAACTCTAATCCTGTTTCTACTGGAGTTGTGACAGGATTGCATTTTTCCATACCAAATCTTTTCAGAATTTCTTTTGCATAGATACTCTGAGAGATGAAGATACCTTTTTCGCTTTGCACAACTTCAATACCGAGAAAAAGAGCCATTAGACCAATGTCAGTCATCTCAAATTCTTTCACCATCCTTCTCTTGAAATCTTCAAACATGGTTGGATTGTTGCCGGTGAAGATCAAGTCATCAACGTATAGGCATGCATATAACAAGCTTTCGTCAATCTCCTTCTTCATATATAGTGCATGCTCATACGGGCATTTCTCAAATCTGTTCTTTTGGAAGTAATCATCAATCCTCATATTCCATGCACGAGGCGCTTGCTTCAAACCATATAAGGCTTTCTTCAGTCTGCACACTTTATCTTCTTTTCCTTTCTTCACATATCCAGGTGGTTGTTCCACATAGATTTCTTCTTCAAGAAAGCCATTCAGGAATGCTGACTTTACGTCAAGTTGGTAGATTTTCCAACTTTTCTGGGCTGCTAATGATATTAGCAATCTGATGGTCTCTAGTCTGGCAACTGGCGCAAAGACTTCTCCGTAGTCAACTCCTTCCTTTTGTTTATAGCCTTTTGCTACAAGTCTTGCCTTGTATCTCTGGACTTCTCCTTTCGCATTCCTTTTGGTTTTGTAGACCCATTTCACTCCAATAGCTTTCCTGCCTTTTGGGAGATTAGTCAACTCCCACGTCTTGTTCTTCTCAATGGATCGAATCTCATCATCCATTGCACTTCTCCATTTTCCTTCTTGGTTAGCCTCTTCAAAGCTAACTGGATCACTTGTCATCAGCAGACAATACAGAGTAAGATCTTCTTCCATCTGTTCTGTATATTCATACAGGTCTTCTAGACTGCGTGTTCCTCTAGGCCTCATATCTGAGAAATCACGATCAATTGGTAATGGAGTGTCATACCTTTGTGGTGAAGGGGAACCACGTTGAGGTGTTTGCTGATCTCTGGGTGTTTGTGTCTCTGTAGCCACTTCTCTTGTCTCTTCTTCAGGTATCAACTCCGCGCTTCTGGAAGCTTTAGTTTGATCCCAATTCCAGGATTCATTTTCTTCAAAAATGACATCTCTGCTGAAGATTACTTTCTTGGTGGTGGGGTTATATAGCCGATAACCCATAGTTCTGTCACCGTATCCAACAAGGATACACTTCTCTCCTTTATCTTCAAGCTTGGTTCTTCTCGCTTCTGGGACTTTGATGTAAGCAATAGAGCCAAAAACTCTAAGGTGGCTGACACTTGGTTTGTGAGTGCTCCATGTTTCGTGCGGTGTCTTTGTATCAAGACTCTTCGTAAGACATCTGTTTTGTAGATATACCGCACACAAGACTGCTTCAGCCCAAAAACTTTTAGGCATGTTTTTATCCTTTAACATGCTTCTGGCCATGTTAAGAATTGTTCGATTTTTCCTTTCAGCTACACCGTTTAACTGAGGAGTATAAGCTGGTGTAAACTGATGTTTGATTCCTTGTTGCTTTAGGAACTCCTGGAAAGCACCTGCAGTGTATTCTCCACCTTGATCTGATCTCAATGCTTTGATATGATAGCCACTTTGCTTCTCCACAAGAGTTTTGAACTCTTTGAAGTAGCCAAACACTTCAGACTTCCTTTTCAGAAAATAGACCCAAGTCTTCCTGCTGTAGTCGTCAATGAATGTAAGGAAGTATTGATTCTGTCCATTTGATACTGGCGTCAATGGACCACACACATCTATGTGAACGAGCTCAAGTGGCATGGTTGCTCTCCAATTTGCCTCCTTTCCGAAGCTATTTCTGTGTTGTTTGCTAAGAACACAGCTTTCACACATCTCATTTGGGTGATGGATGTTTGGCAATCCTTTCACCATCTTCTTACTTCCCAGTTGCTTTAAACTTTCAAAATTGAGATGTCCATACCTGAGATGCCACAACCAGTCTTTGTTGTTGATGATGGCTGTCAGACACTTTGGCGTATCATGATGAATTGCGAGAGGAAACATCCTATTCTTCGTCATCTGGACTCGAGTAACCAGCTTTCCTCGAGCATCTGTGATGGTGAGTTGCATATTTTGAAGACTAATGTGATAGCCTTTCTCCAAGAGTTGTCCGAGACTTAAGATGTTTGTCTTCATGTCTGGAACATAATAAACATTGGAGATGAAAACATGATCTCCATTCTTCTGCTTTATCATGACATCTCCTCTTCCTTGGACAGAGATTTTAGAGAGGTCACCAAATGAGATTTCTCCATGAACTTTCTCATCAAGTTCAGTGAACAAGTCTTTTCTGCCAGTCATATGGTTGCTGGCTCCAGAGTCAAGAAACCACACATCTTGATTTTGATATGTTGAGTTGTGTGCCATTAGCATCAACGATTCTCCTTCAACCTGCTCTTTCTCTGCAAAGTTAGAACTTTCATTTACTACATTTGGGATACCTCTGCACTCGTTGCTATAGTGCCCATATTTGTGGCAATTATAGCATTGAACGTTTCTTTTGTCAACGTTCGGATGGTAGTTGTAACCGCCTCTTCTTCCTCGTCCTCGTCCTCTTGAGACATGGTTTTGTTGTCCACGTCCTCCTCTACTTGCGTCTCTTCCTCCTCTGCCTCTACCTTTGGTTTCAGCATTTCCAGAACCTCTTCCACGAGATCCTCTACCTCGTTCTCTTCCTTGTTGTGAGGTCCCCCCTTGCTCATATCTTTTTTCATGGAGGGATAACTTTGACTGGAGAGCTTGCTCCAATACTCTGTCGTCACTTCTTCTTGTGACTTTCTGCTCATGGGCTTGCAATGAACCCACCAGTTCTTCTACAGACATCGTCTCCAGATCTTTTGTTTCTTCCAGGGCCACCACTATAAAGTCAAACTTTGGATCCAATGATCGTAAAATTTTCTCCGAAATTCTCATGTCTTCGAGATTTTCTCCATTTCTTCTTAGCTGATTTGCAACAACCATGACTCGTGTATAGAACTCTGCAATGGATTCATTAGATTTCATTCGTAAAGATTCGAACTCACCTCGTAGAGTTTGAAGACGGATCCTTTTCACTTTGTTAGCACCTTTGTAGGTCTTGTGAAGGGTGTCCCAGACTTCTTTCGATGACTTGGAGGAAGCTATAAGCTCGAACGTGGGTTCGTCTAGTCCTTGATAGATTATGGACTTAGCTTTACAATCCTTCTTTCGATCGGCTCTGAGAATTGTTGTCTGAGCTTCTGTCATGGTTCCTTCAGCTTCTTTGGATGCAGGTTCTATGTATCCATCTTCCACAATGTCCATAACATCTTGAGAACCTAGTATGGCTCTCATTTGTATGCACCAATTGTCATAGTTGTCTTTGGTGAGTTTCGGGATGACAACTTGCGCGTTTTCGTTGGCCATCGAGCTTGAACTACTTAGAACACTAATCTGGAGTCTGAATTTGCAAAAACTGAGTGCACGGTTGCGTCCGGAATGGTCTAAAACCTTGGAAAACAGTCCGGGTTTGTCAAAAAACGAGTTCGGAAGTGTCTGAAACGGGCGGTCAAACTTTGTGACAAAAGTCAACCAAGATAACGGAATATTCCTTTTCTGACGGAATATTCCAGACGGACTAACGGCGTTAGTGACGTCAGCAACACTCACGGACCGGGTCGGATAACCGGGTCGGATCAGGTGACGGGTCGGACCGGTTCGGGTCAGGTTACGGTGACGTGACGGTGACGCGTGACGGTGACGCGTGGCGCGTGACGGTGACGCGTGACGGTGACGCTCCGGATGTTTGGCTGCGCGTGGACGGCGCGTGGGTACACTCTCCAACTTCAAACGGCGCGTGAAACCTCTCTTTAACTCCGAGTTCGATGAAATTTTCACCGATGCACTCCTTGAGACGAGTAGAACACACTGGTATGCTCAAATATATATTTTGAGCACTTTGATTTCTGGGCCAATTTGGTTTTGGCCTCTGTTCTTCAAATTTCCGGCTCTCCTGGGCTCTGATACCACTGTTGGTGGAATGGGAATGTTGAGGTCACTTGTGGTGCACCTCTGAGAGAGATTGTAACACTCAAAAACGGAGAAGCTTTGAACTTTATTTCTCTCTTGAAATTTTCTTACACCACTCCACTGATTTTACAACACAATCTGAGTCCCTTTATATAGGGAACTGAGATGAGATCAAAGACAAACAAAAATAAATGCAAAACCAGCAAATTCAAACTGAAGTTGGGAGATGGCAGTTGGGAAGAAGGGAGTTGGGAGATGGTGGTTGATGAGTTTGGACGGTGGAGGTGGTCAACAATATCAGCTTCTAGAAGTCATTTGAAGCTGCTGCAAGTGACTGCCAAGTTTAATATTCAACATGACCATCACTTTAAAAAGTTCTAATGCTCTTAGAAGATTTTTGAGCTCTAGTAAGTTACGAAGTTGTACTCAATCTCTGAGCCTTCAAAAATTCTTCAATTCAAAGTCACTCAATGTTTTATCATTAGCAGATATGAAGCACCTCCATACACTACATCTTACGAGTCCATATTTGGAAGAGTTGAAGATTGGTGGTGCACAGGAAGTACAAAGCATACGAGAAACTCATGGTTTCCGTAGCCTTCACACATTTCTTGTAAACTTTTGCGGAAAGTTGAGGGACTTGACATGGCTTGTTTTTGCTCAAAACCTCAAGTTCTTGTCCATATCGGAATGCTTTCTTATGAAAGAAATAATCAGTGCTAGAGAAACAGGCCAAGTTCCAGAGATGATGGGAAATCTATTTGGAAAACTGGAATTGCTTCAATTGAAGGATCTACCACATTTGAAGAGCATTTATTGTAATGCTTTGCCCTTCCTGCATCTCAAAGATATTTATGTGTTCGAATGCCCGAATCTTAAGAAGCTTCCACTCGATTCTAACAGTATGAAGGAACGTAAAATTGTCATCGAAGGAGAGGAAGGCTGGTGGAAGGAGTTGCAGTGGGAGGATGAAGCCACTCAGAAAGCTTTTCTACCCTGTTTTAAGTCTCAGAGCAGTTCTTGATCGAATGTGATTTTTGGTGTGTGCATAATGTATCTATTCTTGATCATAATGTATCTCATTGACATCTTGTTATATTTTTCTTTTCTTTTCTTTTCTATCAATTTATCTATTCAATTGTTTTGTTTGATGTACAACATATTGTCTATAAAGGATCTTGATTAGGAGTGTTCTCATTTTCCTTATCTGTACTCATATCATAAAATGATGAGAAATTAGATGGATAACTTGCCAAATGATCAGCTGCAGAGGAGAACACAATACGCTGTAATGAAATTCATTTACGAATTTGTTATCACTACAAAAAAAGGACTTTTTGCCGCGGACAGATCGCTAGAGAGATGAAAAAGCATAAATAAATAATGGATGTTGTATAGATTTATTTGTTAAATAAATCAATATTGGTTTTTGGTTTTTGCTTTTGTTGGCACACGTGTGCATCCGTGGCCAATAGGTGTGCCAAATATGACCACACCAATCAATCTATACAACACTTTAGACAATTTTGAGGGATATGAGTATGATCATGTTTAGACAAGTTAGATCAAGTTTATTGTATTGTAGTTTATTTCCAGAAGATTATAGTATTCCTAAGAGGCACTTGAATGAAGATTATGGAGGTGGAACACAAAACCAAGGGCTCCACCTTGTTGGTGTTCTTCTTCATGCATGTTTGTTAGAAGAAGAAGATGATGACTTTCTGAAAATGCATGATGTGATTCGTGATATGACTTTGTGGATAGCTTGCGAAATTGAGAAGGAGAAGGAAAATTATTTAGTTCGTGTAGGTACTGGATTAACTAAAGCACTAGAGATTTTGAAATGGATAGGTATTAGAAGGATTTCATTGATGGAAAATCAAATTAATAGTCTGTCAATTTCAGGGATTGCAACATTCCCTCACCTTAATATAAACAATTTAAGTTTGATTACCAGTGGCATCTTCGAATATATGTCTTCTTTAAAAGTCTTGAATCTGTCAAATAATGATTCTCTAATGGAACTGATGTAGTGAAAGCTCTGTCGAGAAAAACCTGCAAGAAATAAATTGAAAACAACCTACTAATGTTCCGTTGATTCGCACACGAATACCAGAATATTAGGCTTCAAGTTCTTTGATTCACAAAGAATACCGAAATTGGGAGATAATTAGAGAAACTCTAAATTTCATAAATCAAAAACCACATTGCCTTTCGGTTTACAGGTTTATTTAAAGCAAACAAATCCTAACCCTAATCGTATTCCTTGCAGAACAAGAAAATGACCCTGATGCAGCGGAAAATTCAACACAACAACAATCGATAAAAGAAAGGATAAACGATTCGGATCCGTTGATTTGCACACGAATACCGGAAACGAACCCTACTATTAATCTGTTGATCTGAGCACAGATACCAGAATAATAGGTTTCAAATTTGTTGATCCACTCAGGATACCGAAATTGGATAAAAGGAGATACTCTCTCTCAATTTTTATTAATCATCAAAAACTGTCCTTCAAACCCTAATACAGTCTAGTTAAATAGAATTGCAAAACTTGACTAACAAGAAAATCCTTAAAAGGGAAATTTCCAAAATAAAAAAGATATCAAATCTCCTAAAAATAAAAAGAATCCTAAAACATTAAAAACCTGTCTAAAAAGGAAATTGGATTTGATTTAATAAAATCAAATCATAAAATAATTAATAACCTAATTACATACAAAATAAATGGAAATAAAATAACATATATTAATTACAATAATATTTTTAAAATAAAAAGTCTTCAAGAAAATCTCCAATAATATCTCCTGCAACATTCTCTCCGATGAGGAGAAAATTCGTCCTCGAATTTTGACAGCTTTGAGGAACAAATAAGTTGGAGATGTCTTTGACTAATGAAACACGGCAACATTATAGAAATAATCTTCAAAAATTGAGTTCCTCTCATGCTGCTCGTTCTGGAACAAATCTTCATTGAAAACCGGTGGTTTATCGAAATCGATGATAATAGGTTCTGTCACATATTCCTCATCGAAAATTGGCGGCTTATCGAAGTCAATGATAATCAGGTCCGACACATAATTGTCATCGAAAAACAATGAATGGTAGGAGGGAATTTTGTTTTGGGGATTCATGAGAATTGGAATTTTTTTTTTTTTTTTTTAGAGAAATACAGAAGGTGAATATCTAATGGAGAAATAGTTTGTTATGGTTTGTGGATCGATGAGCCTAGCACAACGGTAGACTCGATGGCTCTGATACCAACCGATCTTGTGTCTCTTGAATGTCATTTCGCACCAGTAGTTGATAGAACTCTGTGGTATACTCATCAACAGATTTCATCCCCTGTCGTAAATTTTGTAGCCTCTAGTACATCAACCTCTAAAAATTATGGGGTAAAAACTCAGCACGCAACTTCCCTTTCATCTTTTCCCAATCGGAAATCTTAGGTTTTCCCAAACGATTTTGAGTAAGTTTGAGTTGTTGCCACCATGTCGCAGCTCTTCCCCGAAGTCTGGTAGACACCAATGCTACCTTCTCTCTCTCAAGAACTTTCTTGAATTCTAGGATCTCTTCAACAATTCCGACCCATTCAAGGAACTCCTCTGGTTGTAGACTGCCTTGAAATTCTGGCACCTCTGTCTGCATCCCTGATTCCCAATGCCTGTTGTCATCAGCCTTTAGCACCCTTCGCTTGCGTTGCGGAATCTCGTCCTCTTCGTCGCTCTCTTCCTCTTCGTCACTGTCACCACCGTTTCAGGATTTAGGTTCTGAAAAGGGTTTTGGTTTTGGTTGGCCCTTATCGTCGCAAGCTGCTCCGTTAATTACACAACCTGTTGTTCTAACTGTAACATGTGATCACGTTCAATGGCTTCTTCTACGGTAACATGTGGACGTTTTCTCGGTGGCATGTTGATGTCGTCCCGAACAAACCAGGCTCTGATATCAACTGATGCAGCGGAAAATTCAACACAACAACAATCGATAAAAGAAAGGATAAACGATTCGGATCCGTTGATTTGCACACGAATACCGGAAACGAACCCTACTATTAATCTGTTGGTCTGCGCACAGATACCAGAATAATAGGCTTCAAATTTGTTGATCTACTCAGGATACCGAAATTGGATAAAAGGAGATACTCTCTCTCAAATTTTATTAATCATCAAAAACTGTCCTTCAAACCCTAATACAGTCTAGTTAAATAGAATTGCAAAACTTGACTAACAAGAAAATCCTTAAAAGGGAAATTTCCAAAATATAAAAGATATCAAATCTCCTAAAAATAAAAAGAATCCTAAAACATTAAAAACCTGTCTAAAAAGGAAATTGGATTTGATTTAATAAAATCAAATCATAAAATAATTAATAACCTAATTACATATAAAATAAATGGAAATAAAATTACATGTATTAATTACAATAATATTTTTAAAATAAAAAGTCTTCAAGAAAATCTCCAATAATATCTCCTGCATCAGACCCTAATTACGAAAATCATAAAAATTACCCAAAAAGGCAAAATTGAGATTATTGCAAAAACTAATACTATTGAGAATCCTAAGAAGACCGAAATTGATGGAAGTCTATTCGGACTTGGAAATCTCAATTTATTGTGAAGATGAAACTTTCCTAAAATGACAAAAACGGCATTTTCGAGGCCTAAACGATGGAATTCAACTAAAAAGGGCATGCCACACAAGTAAACCTTGTGATTATTTAATATCTCGCCGAAACGCATCAACTGTCAAAATTTCACGTCATTCCGACTCCGTCGCCCGGACCAGTAAGATTGAATTGGCCTTTTTTCTTGGTCTTTTTCCTATCCCACCCCTCAATGTAATTCAATGCCTTAACTGCTGTTGCATCATTCTCTCTTGGTTGGAGAAAATCGTCCTCGAATTTCCTACAGTATCACCATTTGAAGAGTCACCATGAAAAGGAATCAAATGCTTTATATTAAACACATCATGAGTACGAATGTGGTTAGGAAGCTTCAAGCGATAAGCATTCGGATTAATCTTCTCTAAAATTTCGAGTGGTCCTATCTTTTTAGCAGCAAGTTTATTATATTCCCCCACAGCAAACCTGTCATTTGTAAGGACTGTCCAAACAAAATCGTCCATGTCAAACTCCAAATGACGCTACTTTTTGTTAGCAGCCAGCTTGTATTTCTTTGCTGATTGTAACAAATTTTCTTACACCTGTTGATGATTCTCCTGTAACCCTTGAACAAATCTTCAACCTTTCCATGAATCCTAATCCTGTTAGACAGAGGCAACAAATCTAGTGGGCTACGAGGAACCAACGTGTAAACAACCTGAAAATGACTAACCCCGAACTTCTGTTGACAGCATGGTTGTGCGCAAATTTAGCTTGGCTAAGTTTTAGATTCCATGACCAAATGTTATCCTCTACCAGGCATTGTAACAAATCTCCCAGAGCCCGGTTCACACCTTAGTCTGCCTATCCATTTGTGGGTGATATACACTACTAAAATCCAACCTCGTATTGACCATCTTCCAAAGGATTCGCTAGAAGTGACTAAGGAATCGAGTGTCCCTGTTAGAAACGATTGACGTAGGTAATTCATGAAGACGATATACCTCTCGAAAGAACAATGGGGCAACTTTTACAGCATCAGTAGTTTTCTTGCACGGAATAAAGTGAACCATCTTGGAAAATCGATCAATAACTACATAGATGGAATCAAAACCCCATTGAGTTCTTGGTAACCCAAAAACAAAATCTATACTCAAATCTGTCCATGGTTGAGTAGGAATGGGTAATGGAATGTACAGACCTGCGTTAGTTGCTTTCCCCTTGGACAATTGACAGATCCGACATCTTTCGACATATCTCTCTACTTCCTTCTGGATTGTTGGCCAAAAATAGAACGCATTGACTAACTGAAGAGTATGGTCCCTGCCCATATGGCCCTCACCATGTAATTCCTTAATAATTTGTACATGAAAACTACAATCGGGAATACAAAGTTGATTTCCCCGAAATAGAAAGCCATCCACCAACAAGAATTCAGATTTTTTTCCCCCACTCGTACAGCAATCACCTCAGAAAAATATGTGTCAGAATCAAATAATTCGCGAAAGGAATCAAAACCCAGTACTTGGACAGTCATTGCTAACAACAAACTGACTCTTCGACTCAATGTATCGGCCACCCAGTTTGTAACACCTGCCTTATGCTTTAGAACAAACGTAAACTGTTGCAGGTAGACGAACCATGAAGCATGTCGGGCAGAAATCTTATCTTGGCTATGGAGATGCCGCAACGAACCATAATCAATGTACAAAATGAATTCATGGTGGAATAAATAAAGTCTTCAGTTTTTCACCGCTTGGACCACAACATAGAATTCTATATCGTACGTACTGTAACGAACTCAAGACCCCATCAGTTTCTAACTAAAATATGCCACCGGCTTCCCAACTTGACTCAAAACAGCTCCAATGCCTACTTTGGAGGTGTCACTATGCAACTCAAATGGTTGAGAAAAATATGGTAAGACTAGAATAGGGGCTATTGTCAATTGCTCTTTTATTTTCTGAAACCCTTCTTCTGCTTTAGATGTCCATTGAAAATTGACTCATGTCATACATTCAGTGACATGAGCCATAATGCTACTGAAGTGCAGAATGAATTGGCGATAGAATGACTAACCTATGAAAACTGCGAACCTCAATAATTGTTTTCGGTCAGGGCCAATGCCTCATTGCCTCAATTTTGGACTTATCCACATGTACTCCCTCTCCAGAAATAACTTAACCCAAAAACAACACCCTCGGCGTCATAAAAACACATTTTTTTGCTAATGCAACAAATCTTTCTCTGCGTAGAACAAACAACAGTTCCCGAATGTGCTGAATATGCAGCTCGGAGTTTGCATTGTAAATCAAGATATCATCGAAATATACAACAACAAACTTACCAATAAATGGTCGAAGGGCTTGGTTCATTACTCTCATAAAAGTATTGGGCGCGTTTGACAACCCAAAAGGTGAAGGTGAAATGGAAGAAATCATCAGTGCCGAAAAATTGGGTGAAGTTCCGGAGATGATGAGAAATCAAAAGCCATTTGCAAAACTCCAGTTACTGAAATTGCATCATTTGCATAATTTGAAGAGCATCTATTGGAGGCCTTTCTCCCAACATTTGAAGGAAATGGTTGGTGTATGAATGCCCTATGCTTAAAAAACTTCCACTTGATTCCAACAGTGCAAAGGATCGCAGAATTGTCATTGAAGGAGAGAAGGGTTGGTGGAAAAATCTTCAATGGGAAGATCAAGCCACTCAAAATGCTTTTCATTTGAGTTTCAGATCTTCTTGATATCATTCATTGGTTGGTAGGCATGACAGCAGATGGAGAGTTTGTAGCAGAGTTGTTCGAATGTGATCACCCATAATTGTTGCTTTTCTCTTTGAGGTACATTGAAATTCTCAATCGTTAGATGCATTACTGACGAGGATTTTTCGCCTTTTTGGTTGTCGTGTGTAACGTAGGTGTAGATTTTGAAAAGTCTGGACAATCAGTACCTGATATGTATAGATGTAATCTTCTTTATTCCATTCTTTCGTTCTTTCATTTTTATAGCCTTTTAGTTATACAAAATGATTGTTTCTTGTCCAAATAATTAATAAAGTGCCATTGCTTGATTCTTATTCTTGAATTTTCTTACTAGTTACTACTACTTGTTTGATAAACTGTATATCAGAATTGTGATTCAAGTATATGCTAATGCTATTTCTAATAAACTGTATATCAGAATTGTTAGAAACTTATACTGAAATTCAAGAGAATCATAGAGAGAGTAACTATGTTTTTGATTAAATGACTCAAATATAATTATACATAAAGGAGTATGACTCAAATACAATAAATTATGACTGAATGGTTGATCAAACGGTACATATGTAGTTCAGATATCTAATCCCACAACACTAAGGAGAAAACTCTTCCGGCATAGGTGTAAAATACGTATGATGAGACTTAAACTTCCATCATTAACGTGGAAGGGAACATGCACTACCATTCATGTTGAGAGGTGGTATGGGAGAAGTGAGTGGTCAAAAACTTATATACCAACAAGCTTCAACTAATCTAATTTAGTCAAAAACGCGTAGTCGCATGCATAATGCCACAATAATATTTTCTTGTTTCACCTTTTTGACCCGTAGGTTTGTAGTTTAACCCGTAAGTTAACTTTTCTTAACTCGAGCATCTTAAAGAATGATCTCGACTAAAGCTAATGGATCGGGTCCACTCATAGGCCCAATTGGGCCATATCACTGGGCTTACGTTACAGTTCAATTGGGTCACATTATTGGGTCAATATTTTAGGTGCTGATCGGTCAGAACCCAAATATTATCCTTATTTTTTTTCAACAGTGTATGTATATACATTTTTTATTTGTTTGTTTATAGCAAGGCCAAAACGCGACTCTTACCTTGTTCATACTCAGTTACTCTCTCAGTCTCTCTAACAAGTAACAAGTAACAACAATAATCAATGTACAAAGCTAAGGGTTTCATATTGATTATAAAAATGATCTCTAACACTAATTTTCTGATTTTGTAGAGTCAACACAGGGGCGGCTCAACAGTTGTGGAGGCCTTAGGCGAAAATATTGAATGAGGCCTTATATGTTGAAATGAAAGCAAGCAATCAAATAACTAAAATAATGAACAAAAACATTAACAATAAAAAATCAAAAATAGAATAGCTAATTTAGAAACATAAAAGAAAATAAAAATAAAAATAAAAAATCTAGAAAATTTTTGAACAATATAACCTGAAATTTTTTTTATTCTTCTAACAACTTTGCCTTCAAAAAACTCAAATAATCGATATCTAACTTTCAATGAAATGAGTGGGTGAATTTGAAACTAAGTCAAGTGAAAACATATAGTATAAAAAAATAGGAATAAGTTGTCAAATTTTAACTTTAATTAACACATTTTGAGGAAGTGTTTTCGAAATAAAAAAGTATTTACATATATTTTTTTTTTAACTAGAAACTATTAATTTGTAGATTTTTTGAGTTAAAAATATGTTAGAAGCTGTTGGTTTATAAAAAGAATTATATTTATTAAAAAGTTATTTGTTTCCTTTAGAAGGCCTTATATCTTTTATGTCTAGATTTTAGGAGGCCTCAAGATTTATCTATAAGGAATAAACAAAATTTTAAAAAATTTTGAGGCCTTATACGGTTGCCTAAGTTGCTCAGTGGTTTAACCGGCCCTGAGTCAGCAGTCCTCGGAAATTCAGGATCAAATAAAAGGAACCACCAGAGCAAATGCCATTTTGAAAAAAATAAAATTAATAAAGTGCACCTTTTTATTCTTCTCATCATCTCATGTGTTTTCGGCAAGGGTGATGCCAAATCGCCAATGAAAAGTTGAAAAAACGACAGGCCAGAGAAAATCAAGCTTTGAGCTGTTTCTTTCAATGAAAACTTGAAAACTAATTGAAATATAAGCTGGACTCGTGTGAAAACAGAGGAAGGCTCACTTTTTTGTTAGGAAATAATCAACAACTAATTAGTTATTACTTATTATATAAATATATACATATATATATATATATATATATTTAAATGCAATTTCATTTGGTTCCCTTGCTTTTTTCTAATTTATCACTTTTTTACTTACTTTTCATTTTGAGTTCGTGTGTTCCGTAATTTTTTTTTTAAACATCAATCTGATTCCTCCATCAGTCAAACGTTTGTCAACTCTTTAATGAAATCCATATTATGTGATGTAGGTATTTTTCCGATCCAGGAAAATACATAAAGAGAATTTAGAGAAGTGATAGAGAGAAATACGTGAGAGAGATAATTTACTTTTCAATATATTCAATAATAATAAAAACAAAAGTTCCATACTACATTTATAGTCGAAGAAGTTACATACAAACAACCAAATAACTATAATGCCAATTATTCTGGAAACCCACTAAACACAAAATCATATCCACTAACTTATCCAACCTATTAATTGACTCCACTAAAGTTATTAACTGACTCCACAATTAACACTAACTTATTGGACCACTAGTTAACAAAACAAAGACATAAATAAAATGAACACATCATATTACTGTAGTTTAATCATATGCTTCATAGACATATAATTTTAAGTAATTATTTATTTAAATATATTTTAAAATTTTATGAAAGTTGAAATGACTCATATCCATATCAATTAGATTGTGGTCAAGTCTCTTATAAGTTATAATAATTTACCGTAAGCATTTTAGAGAATAGAGAGCAGTATTAGAGAATATATAAGGCAGCATATATAGAATAGAGAGCATACAAATTGTTCTTCAATTTTCTTAAAATTATTAATTTTTCTAAATTATTGGATCCATATAAATTATCTACTAATTTGACTAAACGAGTAAAGTATAACTAAATTATTAGAAGACATGATGAGGTTGGTCCAGTTATTTACCCTTCACACCTACACCAACAGATTATAGATTTGAGTTTGTTCCTATCTTAAAATCATGAATTATTGTAATATTTATAAAATAAATAAATAAACTAAATTATTGGATATCACTTTCAACTTTCAAGATTTGGAAATGAAGGAAGCAGAATTATTGGCCTCAGTCTCTAATTTGATTGGAGACTTTTTGTTACATGAATCGCTTTGTTTGGCAAGCTAGCCTCCAACTTTGACATTCAAATCATTTTGGTTCTTATATGTTTTCCACATTTTTACCCTTTTTTTTTTTTTTTTTTTTTTTGGGTCCAGTGTTCTTTAAATTATCAAAAATACAACACTTTGTGGTTCCGGTGGTTCTCAAATTATCAAAAATACATCACTTTGATTTTTTTTTATTTTTTATTTTTTAAATAGTTAGTCAAATCTAACTGAAAATATCTTTTAAATAAAGGTTATGCCAAATCAATATAAAATTTAAGACTTAAAATTTTGACTTTAACATTTCAACTACTCATGTGTTCTTAATCTAAGAGCTGTAAATGCATTCAAATATCTACCATTAGATTAAGAGTATATAAGTGGTTGAGATATTAAAATCAAAATTTTAAGTCACAAATTAAAGTTGAATTAGTTTAGCCAAATTAATGAGTGCACAAAAAAAAAAAGATAAATAAAAAAAATACTAAAAATCTATCTACATATTTCTTAGAAAAGAAAATTCTAGTAATATTATGGTCTGTCATGCAAGCTATTTTCAACTTGTATTCGTTTTTGTTTTCCAAAAATAATTTCGAATTCGCGTTCGGTAACCATTTTTCATTTTAATTTCAAAATACAAAAACAAATTGAAAAACAAAACCAATATTAAAAGTGAAACTTATGAAAAACAAAAAAAAAATTGTTTTTCTTGAATTTGTTTTTGTTTTTTAAAAAAAATTTACTAAATTTTTTTTTCTTTTTTTTTTTTTTCTCTTGAACCAATTCATCAGACCAAGTATTTCTTTCCCTCTTCTTCTTTCTTCTTCATCTTCTTTCTCCTCCACCACTCGTCGCTGGCCGCTGGCCGCCGCAGTCTTCTTCCTCTTCTTCCTCCTCTTCCTCATCCGCTCTACTCTGTGTCGCATTTGGCCACCGATCACCACCGATCTTCTCAGCGTTGCATCTTGTCGTCAATCTGCTCTGCGTCACTTCTCACCACCGCCGTCTTCTTCTTCTTCTTCTTCTTCTTCCTCCGCTCTGCTCTTTGTCGCATCTCCCCGCCGATTTGCTCCGCGTCGCCTCTCCCCACCAATATGCTCCGCGTCACCTCTCCCCGTCGATCTGATCTGGTCTTCTTCTTGATCTTCTTCTTCTTCTTCTTCTTCTTTTTCTTCAACTAATAAAATTTGTTTGATTTATAAATGAAATTACAAAATGTTTTTTTGTTAATTATTTAATCATTTTATTTATAATTTTGTTATAATATTAAACAAATTTTAAAAATTGATATTTCAATTTTCGAAAGTTTTCAATTAGCCTACCAGACGGGCTTTTCCTATTTTTATTTTTAAAATACGGATTTCAATATATGCTACCATACACGTTTTTGAATTTCGAAACTAACACCAAAAACACTGTTTTCATTTTTATTTTCATTTTTCATTTCGAAAAATAAAAACTGAAAACAGCTTTCAGGATGGCCTCTTACGATGCCTCCTCCTTCATAATTTTTGGTCAAATTATATTCATGGGAGGAGGTTGTGACCTCTTAACCGTTACCCTATATTCTGGCTAGGACTACTCTCCTCATTTTTTTTAATACTTTTTTATTAATGTTATTTATTTATTTATTTAAGAATCACCATAACATATATATATATATATATATGAAAATTTTCAAGTCAGTGCGTTCGGATATAACTGCATCAGTACGTTGGATGTGGACCATTAGATTTATATGCTTTGACTCAAAGTGTATACACTTGTCAAAACTTCTCCATAATCTATGGCCTCACGCACTGATAGAGTTATATCAGGATGCACTGAGGAGAAAAGAACTATATATATAGTGAGTCTCTTATGAGGGATCCCTTATTTTTATTTCGGTAAGGACCATGATGAAAACACATCGATTTTAATGAATTTTAATCTCAATTTTTTTTATGGATGATGAGTTCATTGAAATCTACTTAAGAACAAAATTTGAGAATTTTTCGAATACTAGAACTGTTTTTCTTGCATTTTCCTATATTTCGCCTATTTTTCGATGCCTCCATATTTAACAAAATTTGGATTAAATAGTTCTAGTACTAAGAAAATTCTCAAATTTTGTTCATAGGTAGATTTCAAATAACCCATTATCCACAAAAAATTCAGATTAAAATTCATTAAAATCGATGTGCTTTCATCATGGATCTTACCGAAATTAAAATAAGGGATCCCTCATAAGAGACCCACTTTATAAATATATATATATATATATATATAGTGAGTCTCTCATGAGAGATCCCTTATTTTAATTTCGGTAAGGACCTTAATGAAAATACATCGATTTTAATGAATTTTAATCTATTTTTTTTTTTTTTTTTTTTTTTTTTTTTGTGGATGATGAGTTCATTGAAATCTACTTATGAACAAATTTGAGAATTTTTCAAATACTAAAACTATTTTTCATGAATTTTCCTACATTTCGCCTATTTTCCGATGCCTTCATGTTTAACAAAATTTGGATAAATAGTTTTAGTGTTTGGAAAATTTTCAAATTTTGTTCATATGTAGATTTCATTGAATTCATTCCCCACAAAAATATTTAGATTTAAATTCATTAAAATCGATATGTTTTCATCATGGTCCTTACCGAAATTAAAATAAGGGATCCCTCATAAGAGACTTACTTTAAATATATATATATATATATATATATATATTTATTTTAAAATTTATCAATTCCCAAAAGTTTTATTTTTATTTTTATTTTTTTTATTTTTTGACAAAATTTCCAATTTTTTGAATACATTCCCTAGTAAAAATAAATAAGAAATAAGGATTTGGATCCTCTCATTACCTCATCTTTTTTCTGACCTCATATAATCTTATGACACATAAGCATTGCAATGAATGTGTAGTTAGGATGTGATTAGTTTCCACAACCACTTTATCATCAACTAATCACATACTTTAAAAAGATCAGGAAAAAGATGAGGTAAGAAGATGATCCAAATCCAAGAAATAAACAGTAATTGTTTTTTATAGGCAAACAGACTTCCATTGGGCGTGTTGACTAAATGAGCTTGTTGACTTACATAACAGAGCTCCATTTTACTAGAAGAGTTTCGGTTGTACTCATCATATCATATCTTCTCTTCCTCAATCAGAGTGGCAGAGCTGTATTTTTTTTTTTTTTTTCCTCTCTTAAATTGGTTCAAAATTTCTACTTAAATAATTAGATGGGTAATGTGTGCTCGATCTCAGTATCATGTGATGCCATTATATCACGCTGTCAAGATTGCACTGCTAGAAAAGCAACTTGCTAGAAAAACAAGGAACATTATCACCTATGATCTAACCCATTATTTATTTATTTGAAACATAAATTTTATTATTTATTCTAACATGTGTGAAAGCACACAAAAAGAGTAGTTTTTATTTTTTTTAAACATCTTACGCAAAGTTATAAGATTTATATATGATCAATTAAAAATAATTCTTTCTATATTTTTTAGGGTTTTTAGCAAAATTGTCCTATTTTAGAGACTGAATTGCAAATCTACCCTACAACCCAAATTATTTGCAAAACTACCCTGAAATGACTTCAATGCCCCTGATTTTTTTAAAAAAAAATCCAATTTCACTGGATGCCCTAACCATCCCAAACCGTCTGCCTACCTTGCCCGATACAACCCAAACCGTCTGCCTGCCTTGCTCGATACAACCCAAACCGTCAGCCTAACTTGCCAGATATCACCATATCCCGACCAGCGAGCGTCACCGTCGAGTTGCCGTCTAGTTCCAGCAAGCGTCGCCGTCGAGTTGCCAGTCCCACAGTCACCAGCCGTTGACTTCGCCAACTAGCATCAATAGGACACCATCGTCGACTTCACCATCTTCTTCGTCGACGACTTCAACAACGCCATCGTCGACTTCAACAAAGCCATCATCGAGTTTCCCATCCGGCCTCCTTCTCATTCCATCTCAGCCGTCATTTTGACATCGACGGCCTCATTCTCATTCCATTTAAGGTATTTTTAGTTTTGAAACCTAACATTTTGATTGTACATAATCAAAATTTTGAGTGTTAGGTCATGTGTTAATTGAAAGAAACATTGGAACTTGTGAGGAGATTCGAATTTTAAAGTGTTGTTGGTAATCAATTTTGAGTTATATCTTTGTGTTTTTCGAGTCTGCCCAGCTCTCTTTCTTCATTGACAATCGCCGGATGTTCTTCACAGCTAACAGAGCGGTGCGAAAGGGACGAAGGCATTTATTGGTACAAGATTTCTCACATCGAAACCCAGTCAATAACGACAACTAATTAAATTTAGCATTTCAAATGGAGAAAGAGACATGAACCCAACTTTTATCCAGGTACTTCTTGTATATCACACATCATACACAACTTATTAACATAAAAATCCATTAGCCTTTCTGGTTTATAATAGTCCAGGTCACAATTTTAGTTTTGCAGGATTAATGATTAATTCCTCACTCTCTTTGCTTATTAGAAATTAGAACCGAGTTAGTTTCACAGTAGAACATTTTTTTCTTTTTATGATGATCATGTTTTCTATCCTCTAACATCTTATGTATTTGGTCCTGCACAAAGTAAATGTCATGGATAGAAATATTTGGATAACTTCACATACTTTTTTCCATTTTTTTTTTTCCAGATTTTCTATTAAGAATGTCTCCTTTAATACCTTTTACTTGCCTACCTTTTTCTTTTCAATGCAAAGAGAGCTATTGAGTGTCAGACGAATTCTTTGGTTTGGAATTTAGATTGAGTTTTTTTTTTTGTGGTGGCTGGCTGGTTTTGCGGTCTGTCTTTTGCTGTATGTCTGGTGTTTGTGTGGTCAGGTGTGGTCTATTGTTTTCCCTCTGCTTGTAGCTCGTTATGTTGCCTTGGTTTCTTGTGTTTTTTTTTTTTTTGGCCTTCTGTGTGGCCTTGTTTTTGTCTTCGGCGTGGGCTATCCACTGGCAGTCTTTGTTCTGTTTCTCTTTGTTTTTTGCCCTTCTCGAATAAATTATCTTTTCAAAAAAAAAAAAAATTATACTACATTGATTTGATTCAAGTATTGTTGAATGGCATTATTTCTTATGTAAAGTATATTTAGTGTTATTGTAAGTAGCGATTTTGCTGAGGCTATTCCTAGAACATATAGTATACTGGCAGTATGATCCTTTAACTGCCTCGTTGAGCACAAGGTAGCCAAGTTTAAGAAACCTATATCACCTTTGCCTTTTGTCATTACAAGCTGCCCATTTGTATGTATGTTTTATTAACTAGTAGAATTTCTTAAAGTCATGTCCAAGTTCACTGATAGTTCTCAATTTAATATCGGTGTGTTTTATGTGGTGCTACAGTTTGATCATGATGAAAGAATAATTGAGTGAGCATGAATTTCTTGATTATACAGACATTTAAGATATATATGAGATGGATTTAAGAGTGGTTATGATTGTAGTAGTTGTGAACTCATAGATTCTTGTTTTTATACATTATTATAAAAATTGTTAGATCTCTATCAAAGATGTAATATTTATTATTATACATTCTTAGAAAAATTGTTTTAACAACATGCTTAGTATGAATTTCTTTAGGTTGATAATCATGAGTGGGAACAAATTACTTGAATCCCTCAAGATTAAGGAATGTGACCGTTTTCCTTCTCGAGTTAGTGGGCATTGTAATTGGGAGAGTATAAGGTTTATTAAGTCGCATCTCACACCATAACAACTCGAGTTGTTTAAAGCGACATGTTTTGGTCATTTTTTGGATGTGAACGATATAATATTGTCTAGGCAATTTTGCCACCCTAATCTAGAACCCGTTGTTAAGGACATAAATACCTACTTGCGATTGTAGCTGTTTCTTGCTTGGAAACAATTCACCCACTTCAAAACGTATAGTAACCGGTCTGGGTGCAACTTCACCAGAATCAATGGAATAAAATGCACAAGGAGGTGGAACAAGCCTTTGGACATGGGCAAACTGCTCATCATACTGATTAGGAGCTCCCTCGCGATTGTAATTAAACTGTGGTTTTGTTTCATCATGCTCAAGAATATGTTGGTTACCCGTAGTATCTTCAAAACTCGAATGATGAGAAGGAGATGTATCAATATTGGCAATTGGTGTGAATCCCTCGCCAATATCATCCAAATGGGCAGCCATGTTAGGTACATCCGACCTTTGAAACTCATCCATAGTATTGACATGTATATTGCTTTTGTGTGTATGATGAAATTCATAGTGAGGAGTTGTATGGTATAGGTTGTGAGACGACTCTGGTGGTTTATATTTCATTTCTGGAGACTCATGGCCAATTTATTCAACACTGATGCAAACTAATGGGTCAACATTCTCTCGACGAAGCAACAATGCAACGTTCTCATCATCAACAATCTATGGCCGATGTCGGGCTACCTCTGTCTCGATGAAAAAAATCATCGAGTTAGGGGTGGCCCGACATCGGGTTACTCATGACTCGACGGTGTTTCAAAACTATTTTGAAACACCGTCGGGTCAGGGGTGACCCGGTGATTTTTTTCATCGGGACAGGGGTAGCCCGACATCGAGTCACCCTTGGCCTGACATCGGGTCACCCTTGGCCCGACATCGGGTCACCCCTGACCCAACAGTTTTTAACACTTGAAAAAACCATCGGGTCAGGGTGACCCGATGTCGGTCCCCCTAACCCGATAGTTTTTTCATACATTTTAAAACATTTTCGGATTAAAAACAAATTAATTGGGAGGTTGGAAAAATAATTTTACAAAGTACTACTTACCGCTTCAAACAACTTCAAACCATTTTCCAATGTTTTAAACTTCAAATATGAAAAGGAAAGGTGATGTAGAGAAAAAAAAATGTTAGATGATGTAGAGAAAAAAAAAAGGTTAGATGTTGTTTAGTTAATGGTTTGGTTGGTAAATTGTTAGTGCTTTTTTAAGGGTTGGTGAATTGTTGGTTGGTGGTTAGTAAATGTAATTAATATAGTTAGTAAATGGTATGTAGTTATAATAAAAGATATTGAGGTCATTTTAGGGTATTTTTGCGATTAATTTAGGTTTTAGGGTAGATTTACAATTCAGTCCCTAAAATAGGGCAATTTTACTAAATACCCTATTTTTTATATAATAATTCTTTCTATATATTAATTCATAAAAAAGAAGACATATAATGACCCATAAATTGACTATTAAATAATGTTTTGGCAAACTCAATTAGAGCTACAAAAATTTTCCGGGAAAGTAAGCGACAATTTCATCTAACATCATCGTGGCTGGCCACCAACTTTTACAGTCAAATTACAAATAATTAATGTACATGTGAAAATTATCTCCACCGATGCGGATGAGGTCTATTAATGGATTTTCATTTCTGATCTTTTCATTAAAAAAAAGACGATTCATAAAAAGGACGACATATAATGACCCATAAATTGACTATTAAATGTGCAAAATCAGAGAAGAGAAGAGGAAGATACTGCATTCATCGATAATAAAACAACCCTAGATCTGTACAATTACAGTAGAGCCCTTCTAAATTAATATTTTTGGGACCCACCTTTGAGTATTAATTTAGAAGGGTTATCAATTTGAATAGTTTATCTTATAAAATATTATTTTATCTTTAAAAACGTGTAGAAGTCGATTTTCTTGTTTAGGAAAGGTTTCTTTTCTGAATACATTGTTTAGTCAGTTTTATTTTTTTTAGGGAAAGTACCTTTATTTTTTCTTTTCAGAATTCCTTGTTTAGGAAAATTTTATTAAAAAATTTTCCTCTTGAAATGCTAAATTTAGTTGAAACCTTTTGACTACAATAAGAAGGTGATCATAATAACTTTTTGAGGAAAATTCAAAGATGAAGGATGAAGTCAAAAATATCAAACATTGTGACCTTGTGCAAACTAGTATCTTGAAGCACTTTTTTAGTTCTTGAATATTATGTAATATGTTTTGTAATTTTATGAAATTATTAATTTATGCGATAGTCGGGACCGAAATTTTACAATAGGTTTCAAAAATAAATTATTAATTATTACGATAGAGAGGTTTATTAAATTTTTAGATTGGCCCGAATCGAGACCGGGATTTTTATTAATATAGAGAGGCTATTAATTTATAGGAGATTAATTTATAGGAGTTCTACTGTACAAAGAAGTGGAAATGGTGGAAAGTATCACATTTTCCAACTCATTTGGTGACTCTATGACCGGTTTAATAACTTAAGTTTAAAAGGCACCTATTATGGTGAACTACCAAAATTGCCCTTAGATAATCATTTATGTTATTTTGTTTGTCTGGTTCTCTCTCCACACTTCCAACAAAAACGATAACGGGGTTAGTCTCTCTCTCTCTCTCTCTCTCTCTCTCTCTCTCTCTCTCTCAATACAAATAGAAGTTCAAGATCCAAACAACTGGACGTGCTTCATTACAACAAGGTAATATTTCGTGCAAATACTTCTTTTCATTTGTTCACATTTTCATTGTGACAATTGTGGATCTCCGAGACTTTGTCACCTTTTTCCGAGCCTTTTTAAAAATCACTAATCGAGTCTTTTCATGTCTTGTCCGAGCCTTTTCATGTCTGCTCCGAGCCTTTTCAAAAATCAGTAATTGAGCCTTTTGAAGTCTTCTCCGAGCTTTTTCATGTCTTATCCGAGCCTTTTCATGTCTTATCCGAGCCTTTTCAAGTCTTCTCCGAGCCTTTTGAAGTTTTCTCCGAGACTTTTAAAAAATAACTATTCGAGCATTTTCAAGTCTTCTTCGAGCATTTTCAAGTCTTCTCCGAGCTTTTTCATGTCTTCTCCGAGACTTTTCAAAAATCACTAATCGAGCCTTTTCAAGTCTTCTCCGAGCCTTTTCAAGTCTTCTCCGAGCTTTTTCATGTCTTGTCCGAGCATTTTCAAGTCTTCTCCGAGACTTTTAAAAAATAACTATTCGAGCATTTTCAAGTCTTCTCCGAGCTTTTTCATGTCTTCTCCGAGACTTTTCAAAAATCACTAATCGAGCCTTTTCAAGTCTTCTCCAAGCCTTTTCAAGTCTTCTCCGAGCTTTTTCATCTCTTCTCCGAGACTTTTCAAAAATCACTAATCGAGCATTTCCAAGTCATCTCTGAGCCTTTTCATGTCTTCTCAAAAATCACTAATCGAGACTTTTCATGTCTTCTCCGAGCCTTTTCATGTCTTCTCCGAGCCTTTTCATATCATCTCCGAGACTTTTCAAAAATCACTAATCGAGCCTTTTCAAATCTTCTCCGAGACGTTTCAAGTCATCTCCGAGACTTTTCAAATAATCACTAATCGAGCCTTGTTAGGTCTTCTCCGAGACTTTTTATTGAATTACTAATCTAGTCTTTTAAAGACTTTTTTGAGACCAAAAATGTCTTTTTCAAAACTTTCATGTATTCTTCGAGACTTTGCTAGTGTTCTCCGAGCCTTTTAAATATCCTCACCCGAGCCTTTGTAAATGTAATTTATGAAAATATTTTGTACTCCTGAGTTTTTATTAATAGTTTTGATTAATTTGACAGCATCATGAATCGGGTTAGAATAGTAATATCTTACAACGGTCAATGGGAGCAACTACCCGACGGAAGTCAGAGGTTTGTTGGATCCGATAACAAGGGAATGTATGTGTCAAAGAATATGACTTACGAAGAATTGGTGGCGATCGTGCATACCATTGTTATGTAAACAAATTCAATGTTGATCTGGTATCAGTATCAATCGTTCCTGGCAGTACATGTCGTACATTTATAAGAAATAACGATGATGTTCAGTTTATGCTAGGGGAAGATCGGGTGATCCCTCAAGTATGTGTAAGTCTAACTCAGAGGACACCTGGAGATGTGATAGGGAATGATATTCCTCCTCCTGAAAATACCCAACAATTTGGATCCTTTAGCGGTAGCAACCAACTATATCCCCAAAGGAGTTTAGCCGAAAGTGGGGAAAACATGTGTGGTGTCCCACCGGTAACGGTTGACCAAGTAGTTGAATCTCAATTTGGCGATGTGTTTGGTTGTCGAATTGAGCAGTACAATGAGATGAACAATTACCCGAACCATGAGGTGGATAATGAGGCAAATAATGAACAGGTAGATGATCTAGAAAATGTGGATGAAGAGCGTACACAAATTCAAACACAAGGAAGACATGTACAAGGAGTTAGTTGCACTGTACCAAATATGCCTGGGACTTCCGAGGTCCGACATAATATAACTGTATCTGATTCTGATAATACGATAACGTGGGTTATTCCCGGAGCAGATTCATACTCGTTTGGTATTGGTAGAAGCAGCACCTTGGCAACGCAAGAACCTACATGCATGATTTATAAAGGTCAATTTTTCCCGAGTAAAAAGGATTTGAAGAGGCTAGTTGGCCTTTTTTCAATGCTGGAGAACTTTGAATGGAAGGTGAAAAGGTCTAATAAGACAACGTTACGTCTAGTTTGCATCATTGACAACTGTACGTGGAAATTAAGAGCGGTGAGGAGAGATGAAGGGACTTACTTCCAAGTCAGAAGTTTTGTCAACCAACACAGTTGTCCTTTGGAGGAGGTTCACCGTCGCCACCGACAAGCTAGTGCAGTCATAATCGGAGAAGTCATTGCACCTAGACTTCAACAACATGATGGTCGTCTCATGCGTCCGAAGGACATAATCGCCGATATGAAAACAATGTATGGCATCCAAGTCATGTACAGTAAGGCACATGATGCCTTGCAATATGCATTGTCCTTGACCTATGGAACGCATGAAGAAAGTTTCAAATTGTTACCATCGTTTGTGTACGTTTTGGAACAGCAAAATCCTGGCACAATCACCGACTTACAATGCGCAGACGATGATACATTTTTGTACTTTTTCATGTCGTTAGGGTCCTCAATTAGAGGTTTTCAGAGGTGTATGCGTCCTGTGATTGCAGTTGATGGTACCCATTTGAAGGGAAGATTCGGGGGTACAATGTTTGTTGCAACTGCACAAGATGGAAACGAACAGGTGTATCCAATTGCTTTTGGGTACGGTGACTCAGAAAACAACCTTTCATGGGAGTGGTTTTTGGAATGCTTGAGGGGTGCCCTTGGTCATATAGATGATCTGGTTTTCATTTCCGATCGCCATGCAAGCATTGAAGCGGGGATTTCTAAAGTGTTCCCTTATGCAACCCATACTATATGTTGCTGGCATTTTGGTGAAAATATGAAGAAGCGATTCCACAGAAAGGATGTTGCCGACATAATGGATTCAGCAGCTAGGACGTACAGTGAATTCAATTATAACAGGCACATGGAGGAGTTACATAGGCTGCACAAGGGTGCATTCGAATATGCCATTGCTGCCGGTCCACACAAGTGGTCTCGCGTACACTGTCCCCAAAGAAGGTACAGGCTGATGACCACAAATGTTGCTGAGTGCATAAACTCATGCCTAAAATTCGCACGGCAACTGCCAATGATGACACTGGCGTAGTTCATTAGAAATATGCTACAAAAGTGGTTTCACGATCGTCATGCAGATGCACGGTCCATGCATCATCAACTGACCGACGCAGCACATCTTGTGATCCTAAAACGTGTCGAGAAGTGCAATTATATGACCGTAAATCCAATTGACTGGAACATATTCTCCGTCAAATTGAAGGGAAACAAATGGACGGTTAACTTACACTTGAAGACTTGCACATGCAACAAATTCCAAATGGACCATTTCCCATGTTCTCATGCACTCGTAGCGGCAAGGTACATGAGATGTTACAGTTAACGATTTATATTATTTGGGTTCGTGAATCTCATTGTTTTCATTGTTGTAGGGAGCGAAACTTGGATTTCACATCTGTGTGCGGATTACTACAAGAGAGAGACACTTATTGATGCATACTCGGTTCCTATTATGCATGTTGGCCATCCTTCTTCATGGGTAGTGCCATCCGACATCGCATCTCGGGTGGTTTTAAATCCAAAGTCGAAGAGACAATCAAGTCGCCCGATGGAGGGTCGACATGCCTCGTCTTCGGAGAGGACAACCACACAGTCGTGTAGAAGATGTAAACAATCAGGACATAATAGCAGGCGGTGCTCCAACCCACCGATGGTTAATGAAGGTCCCAGCATAAGTGTTCCCGATGAATACCGTCGTAAGTGCAGCATCTGTCATTCAATTGGACACAATAAACAAACGTGCCCTGAGAAAGACTCTACCGTGGAATGAATGGAGCCATTGAGGAAGGCAATCAAACATAACAAGGCAGTACAAGAGGAACATGTCTCCAACTTGATGTCTTCCAACATCGTCCAGACGTTGGGAACCATGCTCGATACAGTTGTGTTATGAGACAGTTGGTTATTATGCTTTTTTATGTTGAACTATTATGATATATTTATTGGTTGTTCGTTTAATGCCATACTGTATCTTTTGTTATAGTGTCTACAATTCATTGTATTGTTTATGGATTTCAATATATCAAATGTGTGTTCAAGTGTTAATTGCAAACAACTAAAATTTTTTTAAAAATAATTTCATTTCATTACTCAAATGTTATGTACATCAACTAAATCACTAACTAGAAGACCAATCCTTTGAGTTACAAAAAACCTACACAGCCATCTTCTCTCGGATGGTGCCCATTTCGTTTTCTGACCAGTCGAACGTATCCCTGTTCGCTGCCAGGTACTCTATCAATCTCAAAGTATGGGCACCACAGTTACCACTACAATTCACCACATAAACAACCGTTAGAATTGAATGTTATTAAAACTGATTAGGATAGAATAAGATCTTTAAACAGTCATACCCTCTATCCTGTTGGGGCACACGGTCTCTAGACACAATGTTGAGTGGAAAGGGCTTATTCTGCAATGTATACGTCATATCGCTCCTCCGTCTGCGACCGTGAAAGTCCACCGCATGCAGCATCGACGGTAAAAAATATTGTAAGCAAGCGAGCTGCGTTTTCCTATGGCGAAATGGTACCTCTTGTCTGAACGGGTCCATCAGGTAAGTACTCCCTGTTGTGAGGTCGACGCTAGCTAGTGCCCAATGCGTACGTCCAAGGTTGCAAGGAATCAAAACCTGTATGTGTTTCAACAAAGTGTTATCAATGGGAAATTTATTTAAAATTCAAATTCAAACAATGTAAATAAAACACTGACCACGTCAACTTCGTTCCATGGTTTGGTTCCTGCCGGGACCAATCCACGTACCACCGCAAGGTCCTCAGCGGACCACTGATGCTTGAACATAGACCAACTGCAGCGGGGTTTGTCGGCCCCACTTCCCATCAATCTCTCCCAGTCATTTAATAACCATGACTGTACAAAGAAAATTTATAAAACGTTAGATAAAAGATGTACGAAACACATAAATAGATGTTTAAAAGCCGTACAAATTAAACACTTACATAGAACTGTGAATCCATGTATGTTGATCCTCGGACCGTAGACAGTGGAGTAATATCTCTGACGCTTCCGCAGAATATGCAAGTACGCGTCCATATGCTGACAATTTCAACATTTTGTATTGTTAGCATTCTACTATTTCAGAAACATCTTATACACAATGTTCAGGTAAGGACCATACCGTATCCTCCAACTCCCTGATGTTGGTTTGAAATCGATGGAACCAAGGGACACCAACTGGCTCGAGTAGATCCACATCACGCATTTTACTTAGCAGTTTCAAAATACAAAATAATTTTTGTAATATCTGCGATTATACTTACAATTCCCCAGTCGAGTTCCTCTTATAGGCTTGGTACGCCGCAAGGTGGTCAGGATCTATCAATGCGTGGGGCGCCCATACATGTGCTGGTTGTGGCCTAATCCTTGGCCTCTTCGACCGAGAGGGGTCAGTGTATGGGGTCCGCTGCTGCCAACCTGCCCTGCGAACCCGATCCTGACGTTGAAAGGGTGGGGTAATCCGGTCCAGCTCAATCTGATCCACTAGATTGCTGAGTTGTAAGGACCATGTATTGCCTCCTGAGGTGCGATGTGTTGACGGACTATGTCCCCTGTATCGCCTGTAGGGGATCTCTGTCTCTATGGAATAAATGAAGAGGTGCTTTGCACCAGGATCGACAGGAGGGGTGTGTTGTAAGGAGGTGCTCTGTACCAGTTCTTGAGAATGAACATGTTGGTCTGGTAAAACCTGCTGAGGTTCTTCTTCTATCTCCATAGGTGTTGTATCAGTACCACTAGTACAACAAGTAACCTCCTCTCGTTGTGTCACACCAGGCCCTTGCTGATCACCCTGATGACTACCTATCCTCCCTCTGGGACTGAAGTCTCGGTGTCCGTCTGGGTCATCGAAGGGTGGGTCATCGAACCGTGTACCTCGAGTACGGGCGTGCGACGTCGAACCCTGAAGCCCCCGAATCAAATCTAGCAACTCCTGATGCTGTTGATCTCGCTTCTCATTACTCTTTCGCACCTCCTCATGTAACTCGCGTAACGCATCCATCAGTTCAGTATACCGACGGTCCTGAAAGGATTTCGAAATTGTCAGTACTAAAACCGTTCACTCGATTGAAATTAAATAATACGGTAAAAAGAATTATACGTACCTCTGCTTGCCCTCCAACGCCTCCTCGTGAGTCATCTCCAGTTCGAGAGTCATCTCTAGTTCGAGGCTCTCTAGGCAACGTGAATCGAACCCGCCTAGTCCTCGCGAGACGAATATGACGACCGTCCGAGTCAGAACCCTCTGTATCACTGGGTTCGAAAGACGGACCCTCAGTGTCACTGGTTCCAGCAGTTGTATATCGTTCGGGGTCAGAGACGGGAACAGGTATATCACCGAGATCAGCATCATACAAACTGCCTCCCTGGGAAATGCCCTCGAAGTACCGTTCAGCCCTCTCAGTTGCCGTCGGCACCAATTTCACCCTCGCAAACATCTGAAATTGCAGTTAGACCATTGTAATTGTATACATACTAATAATTATGAACATAAAATATATATATATATATATATATAGATATTTACACTTTCAAGGAAAATGCTATTCAACTTCTCCCCCCTCGGTCGCGTACTCAACTCCCATTTTAGAATTCGGGGGGAGAGCTCGATTTCCCTCCGCTTCCCACATCCGCTGTTGCCAAGCTCGGGGATAACCTCGAAAGCAAATATCTACGAAACAGCTAAGAACGATAAGAATCCAATACAATACATAAGTCATATGAAAAAAATAACAAATTCAAAATTCTCACCAACAGGGCGTGCGTTAGCCCATATATGTTGTATGTCTCCGTGGTGTGTACATCAACGCCCTTTCGTCGCTGGCGTTGTTCAAACCGCCTACGTCGACCATCCAACGCATGCTTGAAACCGTATATAGACCGCCTATACACGTGTGCACCCCACGGGAACGCATCAAAAGCGTCCAAGTCCTCGACTAGGCGAAACTGCCATACTGGAACTTTCTCTCTCTCGTCCAACCCCATCAGTATCCAGTTAAGCATATACAATAAGCAAAGCTTAACCGCATCGTACTGCTCAGAAAAAACACCAATCCGTAGAACGGCTTTCAGCTCTGCATACTCGACCTCATCTCGACCCTCAAAGTACCGCTGGTGTATGCCATTCTCTACCATATCATAGGTCGACGTGTCAGGAAGTTCTCCGAACTTCAATCCGGTGATTAGACAAAACTCAACCTTCGAGAACCGGACCGAATGCCTTCCTAAAAAAAATCTCATCTCATCTTCAGGCCCATCGTGATGTAACTCGTGAATAAGCAACCAATGTACAATGCCAGCTGAAAACTTCATCCCACGATCCATCCGAAGGAGGTGTCCAAAACACGACTCAGTATACTGACGTCGTTCTTCGACCGCAAGATGTTCAGGTACCTTGTTAAGTGCGTTGTCGATATCTGTAAGGTCATCAAAATGGTCATGTCGAGTTATTTTCCCCGAATACCTTTCTTCCTCTGGAGTTTTAAGCGAATCTTTTAGTTGATTCCTCATCTGCATATTGACATAAAAAAAATATATCTAGTTAAATAAAATAAATAATATAAAAATGAAAGGTTTCGGACACTAAATGAAAAGTCTCGGACACTATATGAAAAGGTTCGAAAACTATATGAAAAGGCTCGGACACTATATGAAAAGGCTCGGAAACTATATGAAAAGGCTCAGACAATATATGAAAAGGCTCGGAAACTATATGAAAAGGCTCGGACACTATATGAAAAGGCTCGGATAATATATGAAAAGGCTCGGACACTATATGAAAAGGCTCGGAAACTATATGAAAAGGCTCGGACACTATATGAAAAGGCTCGGAAAATATATGAAAAGGCTCGGACAATATATTAAAAGGCTCGGACACTATATGAAAAGGCTCGGAAACTATATGAAAAGGCTCGGATCCTATTTTAAAAGTCTTGGAGCCAGTGTGAAAGGCTCGGAGATTCAAATTGCAGAAGCTTATTTAAATTGCTTGTAAAAGGCTCGGATTACATATGACAAGGCTCGGAAAATGTTTTAAAAGGCTCGGAGATTCAAATAGCAGAAACCTATTCAAATTGCTCGGAAAAGGCTCGGATTACATGTGAAAAGCTCGGAAAAGGCTCGAAAATCCAGAACTTCATCGTGTTCAACAAAATTTTTTCATAAATTTAAACCCTAACCTAATCAAACAAACCTAATCAACAACAAATCAAATCAAATCTAATATACATGTCTAACGAACATCCAACATCAAACGCACATAAAAGTTTCAACAACAAAAACGCGTCAGAAAATCATATCACCTTCTCGTCGATTTCAAGACTGTATCGCCACCGCCGGCAGGTTTCCTGTGAGATTTAGTACCGGATTTCTTGCATCCAAGGTCTCTCTTTCCACTGTTCTCTCTCTCTCTCAACTTTTTTCTCTTCAGACGCAAAATGACAAAAATGAGGGTATTTTTGTCTGGTCACCTAAATAGGTGCCTTTTAAACTTACATTAGTAAACCGGTGACATTCTCACAAAAGCCCCTCCAAATAGTGACAAAAAATTTTTGAACCCGTACAAAGAATGAATATATACTACAGATAAAATAATTTTCTATTTTAGAAAACTAATAACAATCTATTTATGACATCATATGCATACATAACATAATTTATCCGTATGTATTTCTTTGCAAAACCTCTATTTCTGACTTGGCCTCTTTGACTGTCATGGTAGCACACTATGACTTTCTTCCTCAATATAAAATAATGTTTTAGCAAACTCAATTAGAGCTCCATATATTTACCAGGAAATTAAGCGAAAATTTCATCTAAACATCGTCGTTGGCTGCCAACTTTGACAGTCAAATTACAAATAATTAATATACTACTGAACAAGTGAAAACTATCTCCACTGATGCGCATGAGGTCCACTAATGGATTTTCATTTCTTTTGAAGTTCACTTCAATTTTTAAATTTATTTTATTTTATTTTATTTTTTTATTATTATTTTTTTTAATTCCGTTTTAAAAAAATTATCTTCAGTTTTTTCAATATTTTTTTAATATTATGTTTCAATTTATTTTATTTTTTTTTAAAATCTGTTACAATTTATTTTAAAAAAAATTCTGTTTCAAAATTTTTAATATTTCCTTTATTTTTTCAAGTTATTTTTTTCTTCAATTTTTTTTTTTAAAATTCTATTTTTTTAGATGCATTCTATTATTATTTTTTAAAACTTTTTTAAATATATTTTTACTGGTCAATAAAAGTCTAAGGGAAAAATAGACTTTCCATTGATTTTGTGATGGTTGACCGTTAAATATTTGGTCAAAGGATTGAAATGATTTATTTTTAATTATAAAAGGACCGGTTTGATGAAATATGTAAATAAGTAAAAACCTGTCATTTCTGATTACATAAGTACTAAATTGTAACAACCCTAAAATTTAATAAACAAACAAGTACTCCAAATGAGCTTGTTGACTTACACATGACAGAGCTCCATTTTACTAGAACAGTTTCGGTTGTTTCCATTAGAGCTTCTGAAGTTGTAGTTTTTTTTCCTCTCTTAAATTGGTTGAAAATTTCTACTTAGATGGGTAATGTGTGCTCGATCTCAGTGTCATGTGATGCCATTATATCACGCTGTCAAGATTGCACTGCTAGAAAAGCAACTTATATAAGTGAGCTTGAAGATAACGTTGAAGCCTTACGAACTGCAATGCAAAAGTTGATTGAAGCAAGGAACGATGTGATGAGCAGAGTCATTGTTGCTGAACAACAACATATTATACGGCTACACCAAGTGCAAGGGTGGCTCTCCAGGGTACAACTTATGGAAACTATAGTTGGTGACTTGATCATCAAAGACAGCTCACAAGAGATTGACAAATTATGTTTTGGAGGCTTTTGTTCTAAGGATTGCAAGTCTAGCTACAAGTTTGTAAAGAAAGTGTCTAAAATGATTAAAGCTGTGACCACTTTAATGGCTGATGGAGCTAATTTCCAAGTGGTGGTTGAGAGGGTACCAGAAGCTGCAGTGGATGAAATACCTCATGAACCTACGCTTGTGGGTTTGCAATCGACAGTTGATAAAGTTTGGAGATGCCTTACTCAGGAAGAAGAAGAAGATCGGGTGAGAATTTATGGAATGGGTGGAGTTGGTAAGACTACCTTACTAACCCAAATCAACAATAAGTTCGTTGATACGCCAAGCGATTTTGATATTGTTATTTGGGTTGTGGTGTCTAAAGATCTACAACTTGAAAAGATTCAAGAAAACATTGCACAAAGGATAGGTCTATGTAACGAGTCGTGGATGAATAAAAGCCTTCAAGAAAAAGCTAGAGATATCTTCAAGATTTTGAGCAAGAAGAAGTTTGTATTATTGTTGGATGACATATGGGACAGGTTTGATTTAACCAAAATTGGTGTCCCTCTTGCGACCCCGAAAAATATTGCTTCTAAGGTAGTCTTCACAACTCTTTTTATTGATATTTGCGGCCTCATGGAATCTAACAGCAAGTTTAAAGTGAAGTGTTTGACAGATGAGGAAGCCTGGAAATTGTTTCAAAATAAGGTTGGAGAAGACACTCTTGATAGACATCCTGATATTCTTGAGCTAGCCAAATCTGTTGCTCAAGAGTGTGGTGGTTTACCACTTGCTCTCATCACCATCGGTAGAGCCATGGCTTATAAGAAGACACCTGAAGAATGGAATTATGCAATTAATGTCTTGAAGAGATCAGCTTCTGAATTTCCAGGTATGGGGAAAGAGGTGTATCCTCTTTTAAAGTTCAGTTATGATAGTTTGTCTGATGACACAATTAGATCTTGTCTTTTATATTGTGGTTTGTTTCCAGAAGACTATAACATTTCAAAAAGTTGTCTGATAGATTGTTGGATTGGAGAGGGGATTTTTGATGAAAATGACTGTAACCAAGTTCAAAATAAAGGTTACTACATCATTGGTGTTTTACTTCATGCATGTTTACTGGAAGAAGGCAGAGAGCCCGATTATGTTAAAATGCATGATGTAATTCGTGATATGGCTTTGTGGATAACATGTGAAATCGAAAAGGAGAATGTTTTGATTCAAGCAGGGGCTGGATTAACCGAAGCACCAAAGATTGGAAAGTGGGAAGGTGTGACAAGGGTTTCATTGATGGATAATGAGGCATGCTCTCATCTCACTACTTTGTTTCTCCAATCTAATAGTTTAATGACGATCAATAGTTACTTCTTCCAATTTATGCCTTCTCTCAAAGTTTTAAATCTTTCATCCAATCTTTTTCTATATGAATTGTCTCCAGGAATTTCAAAATTGGTTTCTTTGCTATATCTAAATTTATCCGAGACTTCCATAAGAGAGCTGCCAAACGAGTTAAAGGCCTTGGTAAATCTTAAATGTTTGAACTCTGAGCAAATGAGTTGTCTTCGCACAATTCCACGATAACTTAATGTAGCGGAAGCTCTGTCGAGAAAAACCTGCAAGAAACAAATTAGAAACAAATTAGAAACAACCTACTAAAGTTCCGTTGATTCGCTCACGAATACCGGAATATTAGGCTTTAAGTTCGTTGATTCACTATGAATACCGAAATTGAAAGATAATAGAGAAAACTCTAAATTTTATAAATCAAAAACTGAGTTGCCTTTCGGCTTACAGCACTATTTAAAGCAAACAACTCATAACCCTAATCGTAATCCTTGCAGAACAAGAAAACGAGCCTAAATACGAAAAAACCCAAAAATTACCCAAAATGGAAAAATTGAGATTATTGCAAAAACTAATTCTATGGAGAATCCTAAGAAGACCAGAATTGATGGAAGTTGATTCGGACTCAGAAATCTCAATTTATTGCAAAAACGAAACTTTTCTAAAACGGCAAAAACGGTCTTTTCGGACCCTAAACGATGGAATTCGGCTAAAAAAGGGTATGCCTCATGAGCGAAGTGCTCGTGATTATTGAAGATCTCGCCGAAACACATCAACTGACCAAGTTTCACGTTATTCTGACTTCATCGCCCGAACTAGTAGGATTGAATTGGCCTTTTTTCTTGGTCTTTTTCCTATCCCACCCCTCCATATACTCCAATGCCATATGTTCCATTGCTGCTGCATCACAACTGATATCCAGTTTTTCGATGTTAAAAGTATTGAGGATGTTCACTTATTTTTCTCAAGATTACATAGCTCAGGACAGTGTTTTCTTTGGTGGTCATGAATTCTTGGTGGAGGAATTGCTTTGCTTGAAATATATAAATGGGTTGACCATCACTTTAAAAAGTTCTGATGCTCTTTGAAGATTTTTGAGCTCTAGTAAGTTACGAAGTTGTACTCAATCTCTGAGCCTTCAAGAATTCTCCGATTCACAGTCACTATATGTTTTATCATTAGCAGATATGAAGCACCTCCATACGCTACATCTTACGAGTCCATATTTGGAAGAGTTGAAGATTGGTGGTGCGCAGGAAGCACAAAGCATACGAGAAACTCATGGTTTCCGTAGCCTTCACACATTTCGTGTAAACTTTTGCGGAAAGTTGAGGGACTTGACATGGCTTGTTTTTGCTCAAAACCTCAAGTTCTTTTTCGTAGCGAATTGCCAGCTCATGGAAGAAATAATCAGTGCTAGAGAAATAGGCCAAGTTCCAGAGATGATGGGAAATCTAAACCCATTTGGAAAACTCGAATTGCCTCAATTGAAAGATCTACAACATTTGAAGAGCATTTATTGTAATGCTTTGCCCTTCCTGCATCTCAAAGTTATTACAGTGCTCAGATGCCCGAATCTTAAGAAGCTTCCACTCGATTCTAACAGTACAAAGGAATGTAAAATTGTCATCAAAGGAGAGGAAGGCTGGTGGAAGGAGTTGCAGTGGGAGGATGAAGCCACTCAGAATGCTTTTCTACCCTGTTTTAAGTCTCAGCGCAGTTCTTGATCGAATGTGACTTTTGGTGTGTGCATGCTTTTCCTTATAATTGACATCTTGTTATATTTTTCTTTTCTTTCAATTTATCTATTCAAGTGTTTTGTTCGATGTACAACATATTGTCTATAAAGGATCTTGATCAATCTTATTGGAGTGTTCTCATTTTCCTTATCTATACAATGATGAGAAATTAGATCCTGCTGATGGTTCCAACAGTGCAAAGGATCACAGAATGCTTTTCATTTGTGTTTCAGATCCTGCTTAAGGTTCATTGGTAGCTAGGCATGACAGCAGATGGAGAGTTTGTAGCAGAGTTGTTCGAATGCGATCCTTAATTGCTGATGCTTTTCTCCTTGAGGTACATTGAAATTCTCAGCCAAAGATTTTAACAAAGTTCAGATATAGAATTCTCAATCATTAGATAATTTTTACAGATGAGGTTTTTTCGCCTTTTGCGGTTGTTGTGTAAATTCTCCTTGAGGTTGCTTTTTGATGTCTAATTTGAATTTTAGAATCCCTCAACTTTATTGTTAGTGGTACAAAATGATTGTTTCTTATCCAAACAGAGCCGGATTCTTAATCTGGAATTTGCTTACTTCTTGTTTGATACACTGTCTATCAGAATTGTGAATCAAGTATATATATGCTATTGTTTCTTTATCATTAAGTTTACAAGATTTCTACATTTTTCTTTAGTATGGTACCATTAATCTCTACCAAAAAAAAAGAGAATAACGTTTGGACCTTTTCTACAAAACAGGTTTAATTATCATAATTGTCTTCTTCTTGGCCAAATATATATTGTATCCATTAAAATAAATTGTTTTGTAAAAACTAATATTTTTCAGATCCATGTAATATTTATTGTATCTTTACCAAAACAACTCAAAGTTTTGTCCTTTTCCCTTAAAAGTTGTGATTCCTTTTTAAGATTTCTTTCTCTTAACTTTCTGATTAAGATTTAATAAGAGAAATAAGATATGGAAACAAAATATTAATAAAAAAAATTAAAAAAAAAATAAATAAATAAAAAAAAATTAAAAAAAAAACCTTAAATAAAAGACTAAAAGGGTGAAAGAAAAATAGATGAAAAGTTATGTGAAAAAATAAGGTTATTTTTTTAATTAAAGGAGGAATATAGAGAAAAATGATGACTTTTGTATTTTTATTATAGGTGTCCTTAGATTTTATAGACGGTAACAGAGGCATCATTTTGTAATCTCTTCTGGTCATTAAGTTGACATGAAATACTTTTTAAATTAAAATAACTTACAATTAGATGTGCGAAAGCACACAAAAAGAGAAAGGGTAAATATATTAATTTATCCAGGAATGAAGATCAATCAATTGTCAATCTTACAGTTTAGGAGCATCCCTTGTATTTGGTTTGGATTTGATACCTACTTACCATCAACTGTAGTTTCAGCAGGAAGGCAGGACTTGGTTCTGTCAACATAAACAACTAAATCATACCCAAAAAGAAGAGCATCATATCAAATTGGGTTCTCCATGAGTAAGTAGTAGTTTGGAGGATTTAATTTGAATGGGAGTTATGTGTTAGCATTTATAGTAATAAGGTCATTTTGGCTAAAGGGTGTGATGGTTTGTTGGGCAAGAGGAGAAATTACTGAACCTTCTACAGCCATGGTGATTAAAGAAGCAGCGAGAAAGAAACCAAGGTGATCAATAAGTAGACCGAGGAGAAAAGAATAGGGCTTGTCAAAGCTAGAGGAGCTTTGATACCATATATATACAGAGACGAAGCCAGGATTTTGGTTTTGGGGGGGTCAAGACAGAAAATTGTTCTAAATGTCACGCGAGAAAAATATATTAATATACTAAAATATAATGTCATTTAGTTTTTAAGATAATGATACAAAATAATAATAATTATTATTATTATTATAATATTGACACAAACTTCGAGAATCAAAATGGAAGTTGATTCTATTTTGTCCCTGAAAAATCATCTATAATCAAATTTATTTAAATTTCTTTATGATTTTCATTTTACCATACATAATCAAAGAATTTGTGAGAAAATGATCATTCATCTTGTTACATACATGAAATATCTTTTTCAATAGTTCCTAATTAATAAATATAAAATTCACATAAAATATTTAAAATACCATTGCACCATTAATATATTTTAAAAAACAATTATTTATATACTTATAATTTAACTTTATAATATTCATGTCGAACTCAATTAAATTTAAAATATTTTTGATCAAATTTAAATAACAAACGAGTAAAATAAATTTATCAAAACCATAGTAACAAGTAACAACCTAACCAAATAATAATATATAATAACACAAGCTTGAAAAATAAAATTATTTATTAATTTATAATCTCAAACCTAAAATCTTGGAAGTTTATAAAAATATTCTTAACGTTCAAATCAAAAAATTACGAGTAAACAATAAGAACAACCTCAAAACAAGATAGATATTGCATAATAAAAAAGTAAAAAATAATAATAATAATAATAATAAAAGTCTTAATTTGTTCTAATGAGTACCTAATAAAAAAAATACATAATATATATATATATATATACGGATTTAGCTACTATATAGTTCATGTATAGTTGTGAGAGTAATTACAAGAGGAGGTTATTTCCTTTTTAGTTTTAATTTCTTATAAATTTTCAAATCTTTAATTTTGTTGACATTTAGATTGAAATCCAATGATTAAAAATTAATCACGTAACTATACAATAAATTTGTAGTAGTTGAACTTATATATAGACTATATTAGGAAATAATTTATGAAATCATAAGTAATAAAAATACTGAAAGGGATTAATTTTGTCTTGGTAAAAAAAAAAAAAAAAAAAAGGAAGAAAGTTATATTTTAATAAAGTGGAGGGACAGATTGCAATTATTATATTTATCCAACAGTGTCATAGATTATTACTCTTGTAATAAAAATCATGTTGAATTTTTATTGGCAGGGGGCCATGGCCCCTATAGGCCTCCCTTTGCCTTCACCCCTGTATATATATATATATATATTTGAAGTATTACATTAATTCAATGTTTATTTAGAAATGGATGTATATTTTTATGACTAAATGTTGTTTATATTTATATAATCACAATGACCAAAATATATACCGAAGTTAGAATGCCCAAAATCATGTACATTACAATAACGAGAAACCAAATAAAACGGATGCTCATAAACTATAGGGTTGACTATCGATTGCTCTTGATTTCTGGATTGAATTGATCAAGGAGATTCCTTTCTATCAATAATCATGACATGACCACTAAAAAATATATTTCGAATAATGTCTTATAGGGAACATGTTGTCATAAAATATTTTATGATATAGTATCAAATAGAAGTGGCAAGGTTCCGGTTCCGGTTCGGTTCGGTTCTGGTTCCGGTTCCGGTTCCGAACCGGTGGTTCCAGTTCCCGGTTTAGGTAAAACCAGAACCGACGATTCTGAATCGTTTTTTTTTTTTTAATTTAAATTTTTTTAAAAAAGACTTCTAAGTTGTAAACTTGTAATAATGTAATTTTAAATAATTAAATAAAATAAAATATATAAATGACAAATTACAAAATAAACAAATTATAAAATACAAATTATAAAAGGAAATTAAAATAAAATAAACAAAATGTCAAATTACAAATTACATATTACATTTCATTGGATATTTGGGAATTAGGTCACCCGAAATTCGAAAATAACATAAAATAAATAAATGATAAATTACAAAATTAAATTAAAATAAAACAAAAAAAAAATGTAAAGTTATTAGCCTTGCACTTAATTTTCACTACAATTAAGTTGCATATGTATCCCCTTGGGGGGTTTAGAGAAATCAAAGGTCACGTAGTTCTCTTACCTTTTATTGCAGGTTTGTTGATGACATGGACTTGTGATAACGTGAATACGTGATCCACATCTTCTATTCTGGGCTCGTTGTACTTGTCTCTCTACTTTTATGTTCGTCATCTTTGAAGAAATCGTATGTTATCTTATGTTCGATTTCTTGTTGTCTATATTGAGTCTTTGTCCAATCATCCACACAAACCTGTATCTGGAGTGCTTTTGGAGTCAAGCATGAACGCCTTTCATCCAAGATATTCCCCCCGGCATTGAACTTTTGTTCCACCGCCACTGTAGAAATTGGTGTTGAAAAAATATTTTTGGCTATGATAGCCATGATTGGATAGTACTTTGCGTACTCTCTTCCAATATTGTAATATATCAAATTGTTTCTTTGGCGTATCTTCTATAAACTCATAAGAATCATTTAGATAAGATTCAAGCTCAAAATACTTGTCAGTGCTTGATGAAGAAGAAGATCTAGGTTTTTTGGTTTTTTTTTATAATAGACTATATCCCAAATTCAAAAATCCGAAGGATGATGATGTGGGATGTGCAGTTTGTGTTCGTGTAACTTTTAAGTTGAGTGAGGATCCATAAACTAAAAGATATTCATCATATAAAGAATACAATAATTTCGTAATTCTATCATAACATGCATTAACATTATATTCTATGTTTAAACCTTGGAGGCCATAATAACCATTGAGATAATAACAAAAATGTTCTAATTTACAACATGGATCAAAAATCATGGCAATCAAATAAATATCTGACAACTCATGATAATAACGTAACCATTTTTCCTTCATGGCATTAACGGCTTCCCCTATTTTTATGTCGGATTCACAACAAGCAAATACACCAGCAATATTTAGACTTTCAATAATAAATATAAACACTAGATAAATTTGTTATAGCAGTATGAAAAACTTTTAACAAATTGAAAACGTTGTAACAAGCATCCCAATGGGATTTATAAAGCTGAATGTCAATAACATGAAATTGAATAAAAGAAACTAATAAATCTCTGTACTCGTAACTTTGAGCAAGCAATTTATAAGTAGAATTCCAACGTGTTGGAACATCACGAGCAAATCTAACGGCACGTCTACCATTTTGTTTACAATATTTTACCCATGCATTCATTATAGAAGAATGTTTCCATATAAATTGAAGGGTTTGTTTAATAGGTAGAATAAAATGATCAAGAGTTTCTAATCTTTTTTGAACACATAAATTTAAAATATGTCATGCACATCTTTGATGAAAAAATGCACCACCAACAAATGGTTTGCATAAATTAATTAAACATGGAATGGCAGCAGTATTGTTAAAAGCATTATCAAAACCAATTACAAAAATTTTGTTCTCAATTTTATACTCTGAAAAAATAATTCTAAGCATTCTAACAATATTATGAGCAGTGTGTGAATCATCAAAAACTCTAAATGCAAGAATTCTTTTTTGGATATTCCATGCATCATCCATAAAATGGCAAGTGACACTCAAGTATAAATGTGATCGCCAATGGTCAGTCTATATGTCGGCACATACGGAAACACGACCGTTATATTTTTTAAAAAATCTTTCTAACTTTGTTTTTCTTTTACATAAATCTTTTCAAGTGTATATACAAGAGTGGATCTAGGAACACGACATGCAGCAGGGTTTAATGCTCATCGACAATAATTAATAAAACCAACCCTTTCACCAAAACCGAATGATAAGTGTTCTATTGCTATCATTCTAGCTAATTCTTCCCTATTTTGTTCATCAGTATAACGAAATAATTGTTGGTTAGGAGTAGCGTACCTGAGAATTTGTGTTTGTGACCTCGATCTGGTCTCTGCTTCAGGATGTTTGGTTTGAATATGCTTCCGATAAGTGCCATATCCTTCGGATTTCGACCACTTATATACTTTTTTGTAATAATTGCAAGCCGATACATAGCTTCTATCTTCTTGCCATAACTTTCTTCATATGTTTGACGAATATATCAGATTTGCTCTGCTTCGGATCTGGTTCGTCCTCATCTGCTTCCGGTGGATCAAAATCATAATCCGAAGGTGTATCAATATCAGGCATATTTTCTGACTGGCTTGTCAAATTAGGACCGAGGGTGGCATTATGATCGGGTTCTGAAATTATTAAAGGGGGAGTAGGAATGTTTCGGCCTAGGTCTTCAGCATAGGTCCGGCGTTGCAGATAATCGTGATAGGTGGTGTCGTTATGACCGAGATTATTGACCATTTGACCCTTACCTTTCATCGAAATCGAACGCCTAGGATTGTCACGGCCGTGACCCCTTCCATTTCCACCACTTGCCATTGGATTGGACGGAATAAATTTGGAAGAGAAATACTGAAAATCTGAAATAGATAATTGAAAACTTAGAACTTAGAAGAATAATACTATAAAGTATAAATCTATAATACTATAATACTATAATAGTAGATTAGTAGTAAGTACTATTATAGTAAGTACTAAGTAGTAACTAAAAATAAGATAAATTGCAAATAAACTAAATTACAAATAAATGAAATTGGAAACTTAGTAGTTAGTCGCTTAGTATTTAGTAAATACTAAATAGTAATTAGTTATTTGGAAATTAAATAAATTAGAAATAATATAAATTGTAAATAAAATTAATTGCAAATAAAATTAATTGCAAATAAAATATATTGGAAATAAAATATATTGTAAATAAAATTAATTGGAAATAAAATTAATTTCAAATAAAATATATTGTAAATAAAATTAATTGGAAATAAAATTAATTGTAAATAAAATTAATTGTAAATAAAATTAATTGCAAATAAAATATATTGGAATTTTGAAAATAAAATTAATTGCAAATAAAATTAATTGGAAATAAAATTATTTACAAATAAAATTAATTGCAAATAAAATTAATTGGAAATAAAATTATTTACAAATAAAATTAATTGCAAATAAAATATATTGGAAATAAAATATATTGTAAATAAAATTAATTGGAAATAAAATTAATTGCAAATAAAATTAATTGGAAATAAAATTAATTGTAAATAAAATTAATTGGAAATAAAATTAATTGCAAATAAAATATATTGGAAATAAAATATATTAGAATTTTGAAAATAAAATTAATTGCAAGTAAAATTTATTGGAAATAAAATTAATTGCAAATAAAAAAAAATTACAAAATTAAATAAATAATAAAAACCTTGGAAACTTGGAATCTTGGAGAGTTGGAGAGTGTTGGAGACTTGAGAGTTGAGTGTTGAGTGTTGAGTGTTGAGAGTTGAGACAATGAAACTTGAAATAAAAATTAGAAATTTAGAATTAGAGATTTAGATAATTGAGAGAATGAGAGGAAAATAAGAAATTTGTGTGAGATTGTGAGAAAAAATGAAAGGGGAGGGGGGTATTTATAGATAACAAAAAAAATAAAAATTAAAGGGGTAGCCATTGAGGCCCAACGGCATGCTGACGTCAGCATGTCGTTGGGCCTCAATGGTCCAAAAAATAAAAAATAAATAGAAGAATCGGCCGGTTTGAACCGAACCGAAACCGCCGGTTCCAAGACGGTTCGAACCGGCCGAATCGTTAAAACTTAGAACCGGAACCAAAAAACCAGTTCCGGTTTCGGTTTTGGTTTTTTCGGTTCCGGTTCCACGGTTGGAACCGGAACCTTGTCAGGTCTAGTATTAAATGTAGTTTTGTTCAGACTTTATCAGCAATGAATTGATTTATTAAAAAAATTGTATACATGTGTTAAAATTTTTTAAACATCGGTTACATTAGATAAGGCAATACACTCTAGCTTAACTAGTTTCATACACATGAAACAAGAGACATTCCAGTATAACTAGTTTCATACACATGAAACAAGAGGAAGAGATTCACTCAACTAGTTTCACACGTGAAATCAATGAAAGAGTACTCTACTAGTTTCATACAGATGAAACCAGATGAAGAGAATCACTCAACATACCATACCATACCATACCATAAACATTACACATACCATAAACATAAATAGCCACCAATAACATAAAAACCATACTCATGGTTTTGAGGAGATAAACACAGAGAGTTCACACAACATTTTGCTAAAAATTACTTCAATTCAATTGTTCATTCATTCATTACAATTTACACAGACATAAAAGTTTATATACAAAATACAGGGGCAAGTGCAACCATTAGATTGCACAGTACATTGTCATCCGATGGAGAATGTGCAACAATGAACTAGCACTGCCAGACCTGAACTACTAACAAAAAGAAATGGGCACAACTGCCAATAACATCATTTCAATCTAAAAGTAAATCTAACATGTCTAAAGCAATTTAAAAAGAAACTAAATAGTACAACTAATTCAAATTAAACTAAACTACCATAAGCAAACCATAACCATAAGCCAGAGAGTATTTGGAAAAGCTTTACTTAGCTCAACAACATGAGTGGACTTTTAACATTTAATTGATGCTTTAAATTTACTTTGGAGTTGCTTGCTAAAATTCTCAGTAGATCCAAAATTTTCTATTAGTAGACGTCATTTGTTACGTTGGTGATTATTAGATATACGCTTCCGCATTCATTGACTTTTTCCCAACTACTAGTGCATGAGTAGTGCTAATATTTGCTAACATCTAGTTTCACTTTTATGAAACTAGTGCATTTGTAAAACAATACTAGTTTCACGTGTATGAAACTAGTATATTTAAAAAACAATACTAGTTGCACGTATATAAAACTAATACATTTATAAAACAATACAAATTTCACATGTATAAAACTAATGCATTTGTAAAGCAATACTATGTTCCAAAAATATTAATATGTTATATTAGTATTATTTAAGTTTTTTGTTTTTTTCTTTTTCTTTTTACTATCATTATTTTAATGTCTAGGTTATTGTATATTTCATTTGGAAGTTTTAATGTTACTATGTTTTGTTTATATTTTATTGCTAAATTATAATTATTAATATGCCAATAATATAATGTACGGTAAGAATAAGTAAATTTTGATATATGAAAAATTATTAATAAATATTCAATATTAACATTATTTTAAAGATCTAGATGAGAGATTTCTAATTATATAATAATGAATTTATATATGCTTGAGGCCCAAGTGGGGTTGTTGATGTAAAAGAGAGATGAATGAAATAAGTGGGGCATAAATGTAAAAATAGTCGACGTGTGGAGGTTTTTTTTTCCCATTAACATGAGATTAATCTGCTTTCGGGATTACAATTCACATAAGGACTAAAATTACCCGATCCCAAGCCAATTTGGTTCGCCAAAGAGGGCTTGCAACTCAAATAATTAACCCAAATATTAACCAAAATAATGTGTCAAGTGGGTTGTCATTATCACATAAATCATGAATGATGTTATAAATAAATAAATCACTTACCACATCATTTGGATTAGTTTTTGGACTAAAACTAACACAAGATAAGGACTAAAATTATCTGATCCCAAGCCAATCTTGTACGTCAAAGAGGGCCAGCAACTCAAATAATTAACCCAAAATTTAACCAAGATAATGTGTCAAGTGAGTTGTCATTATCACATAAATCATGGAATGATGTTATAAATGAATAAATCACTTGTCACATCATTTGGGTTAGTTTTTGGACTAATATTTTAGGTCGTATAGTATTAGTAATTTATCTTTATACTATAAGAAAGCGAGTGTATAATATGTCATTATTTATTTTATTGCAAGTCGGTCACAGCTGGAACGAAGATGCTCTTAAGTTTATTAAATAATAAATAAATAAATAAAAATACTCAATGACGAAGACATTTGAAAAAGCAATGAATGACGACGACATTTGGTGCTATCGAATTTGTGAGTTGCTGGGTAAACTGCTAAAATCACGGTAACCGCCGTATAGAGTATAGCTCAACTGGTAGATCTAAGAGTTTGGGGTTTAGATAAATGACTCATAAATTAACGGTTCTATTTCTACTAATGACAAAAAACTTCATAAAAATACACGAACTAGATAAGTAAATAGATACCGTAAAAAAAAAAAAATCACAATAACCTAGTAATTAACTTTTTATTTTTTATTTATATAAACATTACCGTTTATAAAGAGTTATCTTCACTATGTGGTTGGGAGGAAGGGGTGATGGCCAATAGGGTTGGCCATAACGTTTTTAGAGTCTAGGGTGAAAATGTAAAAAATTAGAAAATTGGCTTCAAAACTTGTCAAATGAGGAATAGGGTGTTGTCGTAAAATGGGTCCCACGATTTTTTAAATATATTATATACATATAATTAAAAAATAATAATAATTGGCCCTTCAGATTTACAAATTTTTTAAATACATTCTATACATATAATTAAAAAAATGAATTGGACCCTTAAGAGTCACAATTCTTTTTTCTATGGACTATAACAACTCACAACATTCTCATACTTATGTACCCAAAACCCAATGCTACATATTAACTTTAATAAATAAATAAAAATTGGGACCTAGCCCTGGATGCATGTACAGGTCATTTTTGAGTTATAGTTTGGAATATATTTACACTAAGAGGAAATGGTGGAAAATATCACCTTTTCCAACTCACTTGGTGACAAAGTGACCGGTTTAATAACGTAAGTTTAAAAGGCACTAAAGTAAGTGATTTTCCAAAATAACCTTATTTTACACATTCTCTTTCTTACTTTAAAATTTTCTGAGATTTTTTCTTTTATATTCCTCCGTAACAAACCTTCAATGGAGGATGGAGGTTGAACACCATAACATTATCAATTCATCTCCTTTGGATAATTAATTTTATAGCGCTACGCAAACGCATTCGGGGGTCGAGCTCCTCGGTGAGCTAGAAAAAGGCTCGGAAAAGTCTCAGAGACTAATTGAAAAGTATCGGAGACTATATGAAAAGGCTCGAGCCTTTTCATTACTTCTCCGAGCCTTTTCATTTCTTCTCCGAGACTTTTCAACAATTTTTTTTTTGTTAATTTTGAATCTCCGAGCCTTTTCATTTCTTATCCGAGCCTTTTAATGAACTATCCGAGCCTTTTCATTACTTCTCCGAGCCTTTTCATTTCTTCTCCGAAACTTTTAATGAACTGTCCGAGCCTTTCTAAGCTTTTTCCGAGACTTTTTCGAGCCTTTTTAACAATATTTTTTTTTTCTTCGCACAATCTGTTTAAAGTTTACAAAAAAGTGTTTTAAAGTGAAAAAAAGAAAAAGAAAAAAGCAACTAACAAGACGGTTTGTATCTCAGATGTAACTAACAAAGGCTGGGACATAAAAAAAGTCACTATTGTGTTTGGTCGTGGTCCACCGTCGTCCATTGATGGAGAATTTTGAAAGAAAAAAAAAAACAAAATGGTGAAGAAGGTTACTGTGGGGGGCATTTTTGTCCGTTCACCATAATAGGTGCCTTTTAAACTTAAATTATTAAACCGGTGACTTTCTTACAAAGTCAGGCACAAATAGTGACAAAAAAATTTTGAACCCTTTACACTAATAATATGATTTATAAAATTATAATTACATAAGGTCTTGAGACCTAACGAAAATTTGAGGTCATGCTTCAAATACAAGCTAGAATAAGGCTCGTTTGCATCATCAATTATGTGTTATGACTTATGAGTATAAAATGGGGTGTTGAGTTGTCGACTCATTAAGAGCTGAGAAGTTGAAAGAAATGAAAATAGAATTTGGGAATAAGAAAGTAAAGAAACCCTATTGGACCTCTAGGTGATATACCAAAATCTTTGGACTTTGTTTGTGCTAGGCCTAATTTTATTTTTTTGTATTATTTTAACTTTTCAGTTTTATTATATGGGCCTTTTTGATTCCAAACATTTAGACTAATACCAAAAACAAATATTTGGGCCTTTTATAATTTAAAATAGAGTAGCGATATTTGCCCCTCTTAAAAGCCGTATGTACACCCAAAATTAATATATTTTTAAAATTTTAATATTACCCTTAATTAAAATGACTAAAAGATCCATAAAAAAATAAAAATAAAAATAAAAATGACTAAAAGACTAATTAGTTTGTAAGTATACTCACAAATCATTAATCATTTTCTTTTTTTTAATTATATTAATCAGTTTCCTATTAATTATTTGATTTCATATGTATCATAAAACCCTTTATATTTCTCAAACCCTAACTTCTTTTTTAAATCATATTTTGATATTTTTAAATACAAATTGAAATCGTTTGCAGCTTATAGTATCGATCTCCTAAAAAAACCCACACTATTATCATAAAGAGGAGAGAAAAATTCTATACCTTTACCCCACTATGTGTATTGCACAAGCACTGTCAACACATACATGACAACGACATTGAATTTGTTCTCTTTCAAACAAAACAAACATTCAATATTTTTGGCCTTTTACAAAGCACCCTGTATATGTCTGTTCTCTAATCTCTAGGCATTCAATTACCGCTGATCTCCCCTTTTGCAGCAAAAGCAATTTACATTTTTTTAGTTGTATTATCTTCTTTTTTACCACTTGTAAATAAAATTACTTTAAAATCTAATTCATTTTGGTATAATTTGTGTATTTAAGGGTGAACTTTTTTTTTTTTTTTTTTGCTGAACTGGGTTGTGATTTTATTTCACTTTATGGTTTGTGTATGGATGCTGATACTGTTAAATGTGATATCTTGTAAAATAAAAAAGAGTTAGATTTTTTTTTCTTTCCGAAAAACAAGAAATAAAATAACAAATTTTTAAATAATAATAAAATTGGTGTAAGTGGGGTGTAGTTACAAAAATATAATACAATAAATATAAAGAAAGGGTATTTTTGCCATTAAGTGGGGTTTAATTACAAAATATATATTTTAAAATTTTTTAACAGGGTGTACTTACCAGAGGGGTGTACATACAGCTTTTAAGGGGTGCAAATATCGTCACTCTTTAAAATAAAACAAAAATTGCTCCTCAAAACGAATACTCAAAATATGTAAACATGAAAATGAATCCTTAAACTAATACTCAAAATATATAAATCTGACCCTTTAAAAATGAGGCCCGGGGCAGCTGCCTCTCTAATAACACATCAGGGCCAACCCTGGGGGCCACACAGAAATAAAAAATAAAATAAAATTACATTTACCTTCTAAAATTTTCATTTTGAATGTATTGATCCCTCCGATAATGAATTACTGGTTCAGCCCTATAACCCACTGTAACCTTCGTTTAAATCAACAAAAGAAAATAAATTAATATAGAAATTGAATTATATATATAATGTTAATAGATGTAAAAACAAAAACAAAAAACAAAAAAAACAAAAAAAATTATATTTATTATTTAAAAAAAAATGGTATATTAATGTATGAGAATTGAGAAGGATAAATAGAAATTGTTCATTACCATAAGTTTCGAACCAAACTATCAGTCAATTAATAGCCCATAAGTTTCGAACCATTAATAGCCCATATTTTCCACCATGCAGTTGCTTGGCCTATAATTGTGATTTTATATGCAAATTAAGAATATTGATGCACACATCAATTTATAGTAAAGATGGTAGTGTATCACCCCTTCATATTTAGCGGTAAGGGGTTCAAGTTCTAGGAGTTGTCTACCGATTGGTGAGAGTACGGAGTTTTTCGAGCCGTGCATGTATGCTTTTTTACTAAAGATGGACTTTTTTTTTTCTTTTTTTCTAATTTATTAAATTAAAGAAAGACTTGAAGGCTGAATTGATCCCTTTCAGTTTAAGATGCCACAATTATGATGCAATTGATTATGTCAAAGAATAGTAAATCATGATCAAATTGATTACGTGGAAAAAGATCCAAAGAAGGTTAATATAGTACTGCTGAGCAATAGGAAGGACGTCAAATCAAGACAAAGTTATCTATTATTGTGAAAATCTTCTCGCACCGCTGCATTAATTGTTGCAACCGTCCATTAATAATTTGATTTGCTACCTACAATCCTATATATACCCCTTGCTATGTGATATTGAATATCCAAGCAACCAACTTTTCAAAAAGCTTATTCTTACAAAGCAAAGGCAAAAGCTCTTATAGCAAGCAAATGGTAAACTAGGCTTGTCTTTGTTTTAACAGGCATGTGATCAATTTCGTTTAGCTTATATTATATAAGATACTAACTTTTTTTTTTCTTTGTTGCAGGGAAGTACTAGCTACAGTCAAGATCAATCTCTAATTAAGGTAGGACCATGGGGTGGCTCCGGAGGACGTGAATGGAGTTATATGACAAAGTGCGGGATCACAGAGATAGAAATCAGTAGTGGGCGGGTTATTGATTCGCTCCTCTTCAAAGGTATCAATGATAATTCCGTTCTTGAATGTTCACAGAAATTTGGTGGTGGAGACGGAGGCACCGAAACCGTACGTGTATATATATATATATATATATTTAATTCATAAATTACAAGACTTTAACTTGATTAGTTGAATTTGACTCATATTTATTAGTCTAATCTTTCTTTATAAATTAAATTTTTACTATACGTATAGATTACAATCGACTGGCCTAGAGAATATTTGACATCTATCAACGGAACCAATATTAATGATCATGACGGTCGTAATGTTGTTGAATCTCTATCCTTCAAAACAAACCTTAATAATCATGGACCTTTTGGTGGCACAAAGCGGGAAGGTACAAATGGCACCCCTTTTAACTTTCCACTTGAAGGCCCAGAAATTTGTGGATTTTTTGGAAGAGCGAGCGATTTCATTGATGCGATTGGAGTATATCACAAAGGTCCCTCCACTCCAATCTTAATCATCAAGGTTAGGTTATTATTGTGATTTTCCATATGCAATTAATATGATAGCATGTTTGGTACTAGTAATGATGATTTTCATGGCCATATATATATGTATATATATATATATATATATAAATATAAATATTATCAATGTATATATAGGCTAACGAGGGAATTACAATGAACATGGACCTTCCACGAGAAGTAGGGCCTTGGGGAGGAAACAAAGGTAAATCGTGGGATGATGGACTTGTTGGTGGTATCCAGCAAATTGAGGTGCATGTTGGAAATGGAGCGGTTCATGCAATTCAGTGTAAATATCACAGCAAAGATGGCAACTTAGTCTTGTCCAACAGGCATGGTGGAGGAGGTGCTAGTACAGTATACAAAGTAAGAAATGGAAATTATTCTCTCTGATTAAATAATATATACTTGTTAATTATATGTAAGTGTTGATCATTATTTGAAATTTGGAGTATTAATACAGTTTGAACTGGAGAAACACTCATCCGAGTACTTGGTTGGCATCACTGGGTTTTATGGGCCTGTTGATGGAAATTGTTGCTTGGAGGTGGTACGCTCTGTTTCCTTTTACACAAACAAAGGAAAATATGGACCATTCGGGAGTGAAACTGGGACCTTTTTCAACTCTCCTGTGTCTAATGCGAAGGTAGTTGGATTGCATGGAAGAAGTGGTCAATACCTGGACGCAATAGGGGTTCACGTCGAATACTCCTGAACTGCTAAACATCAATATTTCTGCTGCTTTTGGAAGATCGAAAATAAATTAAACTTGCCTTGATTTCATTTTCTTATTATATGTATGCTGTGTGTGGCTGTTTGCTAATAAATATGCCATTCGTTTGGCTGAAATAAACAAGAAAGCTTGTTCTCATGCATGCTTTATTGCTGCTTCTTTTTTTCCTTTTTTGTTGTGTTGGTGGCAACTGGCAAGTAAATATATGCGTCGATCCTTTTATTTATTTGTTGATAAGTATCTTAGTGAATTTGATTGTTTTATTTAAGTTTGATTATATTAACAAAAAAAATTCAAATATAAATAATGAAAACATTTGGTATTGTACCTCTCTTCCACATTTATAGTGAGGGTTCAAATCCAACGTACCATGAATATTTTACAAATATATGTAAGAAGCCTTTCTCCCCAATTTATAGGAGTGGCAAATAATCCATAAGTGATCCCTCATTTTCTATACTTACAAAGAGCCTTTTTTTTTTTTTTTTTTTTTAATCAAACATTTACATGTATGCAGTGGCCGGGTAGAAATTTCAATTGGAGATTTATTATATTATACTAAAACATTAAAATAATATTAATAATATTAACAACAACAACCGTTGATATTGTCTTTTTAGGGGAGAGGCCGGGATTTGAACTTACAACCTGTGATGAAGCTAGAAATTTACTTAAGATGTGAACTTTTAAGAACAAAAAAACCAGTAAAGATAATAATAATTACAGATAGTATATATATATATATATTTGTAAATTTTATAGCCCTGAGAAGTTTATTATGTACAACAAAAACAGTTCACACCTAGTAGTTTGAAAACGGTCTAGTTTAAAAATCTTTTCATAATAGGTTCTATCAATTTTATCGAAAATAATTTTCACTAAAAAACAAAAATATAGAAAAAAAATTTATAATTGATAGTGAAATTTGATTGATAAGCTTGTCATTAAAATGTTATCGGATTTAATTTCGACTTTACTTGAAATTATTATTGTTAGATAGTCTTAATTAATTATCACATGAATTATTTAAACCAATTTAGATTAAAATTATAAACTCTTTCAAAAATTCTAGTCTAAACAAAATAATTTTAAGAAATGTTTTTGGCCAATCAGGGTTTATGCGCCCAGTGGATCTTAATTGGCTCTGCCCCCTGCCTGTATTGAAGAGAAAATATATATATATATATATATATATATATATTAATAATTTAGATGTCATTGATTAAGAAAAACTTGAAAACACCATATTGGATGAAGATCTAACTTTAATCGGATAGACAAGACGATGTTGGTCCGTGGTAAATGTACTCTTCACATCTAAGTTATGAGGTCGTGGGTTCGAGTCCTTTCTCTCTCTATATAAATCCAAAACCTTCTATCAGACATATTTTCAACAGTTAAAAGCTTCGATGCATCTGGATGCACCATAGTACGTGGCAAGATGAGAATGAGAATGTATGAGGCATGTGCATCCAATGACCCATGTTTTTTTCTCACCTTAATTAAAGTGGTTGATCAACTAGGCCAAAAAGACGAATAAAAAAAATAAAGGAAGAACATTATTATTATTTTGAAACTAAAGGGAGAACATTATTACTTAATAAATTATTAGAATGATCGTGACAAGCATACAAAAACATCCTCAATAGAAACAAAATAATTATTTTATTTTATTGTAATGACAGAGATTGATGAATAATTTATCATAATTTTTCAATAAACATATATAGCTGCATTCTGATTGCTTCTCCATTTGTGGTTGTTTCTGGGAAAGGAAAGTGAATTCCACATCTTCATGATAGGAAATGAGAGTTGTAATTAATTGTGGATGTAGCCTCTCGGGCTAGAAAAAAAAAATTCAATACATAAATACTACTACAAAATTATTAAAAGAAATCGATTCTTTAAATCGGTTTTTAGGTAACCGATTTAAAAAAACTTTTAGACATCGGTTTTTTAAAACATCGATGTTTTAAATATTGTGGTTCAAAAAGATAACGGTTTTAGGGAAAACTGGTATGAATTTATTTTCCAATAAGAAATTGGTTTTCCTTAAAATCGATGTCTTAAATATTAAGGTTTGAAAAGACAACGGTTTTTGGGAAAACTAATATGGATTTATTTTTCAATAAGAAATCGGTTTCCATTAAAACTAATGTCTTAAATATTGCGGTTTAAAAATGCAACAGTTTTTGGAAAAACCGATATGGATTCAAAAGCAAAATTCTGCTGAAATTCAAATCACCTATGTCCACATTCAAGTGTGTATTTCTAAAAATACTCAAAGTTATTTGCTCAAATTTTGACACAAGAAAGTAGATATGCTAATAAACACTTTTCATTCAGAAAATATTCCAAAAATCAATTTGGAAAAGTGTAAAAATGAGCGATGAAAACAGCTCACTCGTGAATTCTCGCAACTTCTGACCTTTGACTGAATAATTGATCATAACTTTCAAAATACCATCCAGAATTTCACATTCTTTATACCATTGGATTCGTATCGAAAAATTGAAGAACGTAGGTGGACGAAAAAAATTATTTATTTGCTAAAATATACAATTTTAAGCAAAAAGTTTACACAAAAATATCTTCAGCAGAACACAAAACCACGAAAAATTAAATGAAAAATAAACTCACCCCCAAACCTAATCTTACATTTGTTCATTAAATTGTAAGATACATGTAGAGAAATATCTTCTTTATAATGAGAATTGTATTCCATTACAGGAAAGATATTTTTCTACATGCATCTTGCAATTTAATGAACAAATTTAAGATCAGGTTTGGGGGTGAATTTATTTTTCATTTAATTTTTTCAAAAAAAAATATCTTCAGCAGAACAAAAACCACAAAAAATTAAATGAAAAATAAACTCACCCCCAAACCTAATCTTACATTTGGTCACTAAATTGCAAGATGTATGTAAAGAAATATCTTCCCTGTAATGAGAATTATATTCCAAATCATACTTATTACAATTGAGGTCACTAGTCTCCTATAGAGTATAGACCCATAACTCGACTATATATATTTTAAAATATATAATTTTATTAAATGTTCCGATAAATATTTTTTACTATATGTTTTTCGAAGAAATTAGAATTTTGATTAGTGGAATGAATTTAAATTTATTTAACAAGTTGTTTTTTTTTAATTTATTTATTTATAACAATTCATATAGGTTTTATATAAATATCGTGCAATTGTTAACACAATCAATCTTGAATCAGACGGTAAAGGTTTATTACTTTGACTTTGAGGTTGCAAGTTCAATTCCCTATAATAACAATTAAATTGTCATTATTAACAGAGGTGGGGCTAGACTACGACGATGGGATTAATATTCATAACCGATGTGTTTTCGCGTACACAAACGGCTCCTAAGATTCGATAATATTATATGAATATGATATTTTTGTCTAAATTAAATAAAATGTAAATATTTTGTTGATCAAAATAAGTTTAATAGATGTTAAAAAAGAAAAAATAAATTATATTTATCATTTTAAAATAGAGAAAATATATTGTATATATTAATACGAAGGATAAATAGAAATTGTTAAGTTTAAGTTCGTTACCATAAGGATCGTCAGCGGTCAACTTACCGTGCAGTTGCTTGGCAAATTGGCATCTTCTTGTTCAATAATGAGTGATTGTCGCATATGCAAATTATCATTTCACAATTCACATGCATTAAGATTTAAGAATAAAAAATATTATCCTTTTTACGTACTTTATTAAAGAAAAGACTTTTTATTTTTATTTATTTTTTATTTTATTTATTTATTTATTTATTTTTATTTTTTTAGGTATTAAAATAAGAATGTAATAACTTTAACGATTGAAAATTCAAAACCAAAACAATTTCAATATCCCAAAACAATATAGGAAATGAGAATACCTTAGCTTGATTTGTACACAAACGAAGGGGAGAAAGACATAAACTTCGAATGAGTTGGAGAATGAGATGAACTTGGATTTCAGTTTAGAACTTCGAACGAGTTGGAGAAGAAGATGAATGTAAATTTTAGTTTACACATCTTTAACTTTTAAACTTAGAAAGAGAAGTAGATCTCAGATAACATAGAAGTAAGAGATAAGTTAAAGTCAAAAAAATAATTTTAAAAAAATGTTAAATAAGATATTTTTTTTATATCACTTACTTTAGTGCATTTTAAACCAGGTAATTAAAATGGTGCCTCTTTCGCAATACTAACTTAAAAAAAGTGACAAAAACTCTTATTTCCTCTATATGTGCATCCAATGAACCCATGTTTTTTTTTCACCTTAATTAAAGTGGTTGATCATCTAAGCCAAAGAGACGAATAAAAAAGGGTAAATTGCAATAACATACCCTTATGTTTGCTCATACCATTAGCATATCAAACTTTTTGCTTTAATTACATAAAGGTACCTTTGACTGCTTTGACCACCATTAGACTTAACGATTTACTTAATTGTGCAAGGGAAAAATGGTTGTTTTACAGTAAATACATAACATATATTTAATTATAAAAATAAAATATTGAAAAAAAAAAGTCTCCGATGGAAAATCCCAATAAAAAACTCAAACTCAATCAAACTCAATCCCAATCAAATAAGAAGTTGGGGGGAAAAATTTCCAAATCTCCTCTTACAAACTCAGTATCAACTATCAACAACCTCCATCACAATTTTGAAAAAAGAAAACAACAACACTCCATCATCATCATCATCATCTCTCTCTCTCTCTCTCTCACACACACACACACACACTTTGTCTCTTCCTCTCCACCACCACCAAATCCAACTTTTTTCATCAAAACCCATTTTATGTTCGTCACAACCCATCATAGACCACCTCACTCCCCACAATCCCAATTCTCTCCATTCGCTTCACCACCACGCCCTCCTCTCTCACTCCGTAACCGCCATCCAACTAGCCGAATCCTAACCCGTCTCAAGCTCACAGATCCCCATCTCAAGTCTTCCACGGTCCCTCGTTACGGCGGTGACGATGAAGGAGATGTTGCGGCGGCGATAAAGTTTTGGTGGGCTGTGTGTGGCGGCAATGGGAGGACGCGGGAGTAAGGATGTTTTTAATTAAATGACTCAAATATAATTATACATAAAGGAGTATGACTCAAATACTATAAATTCTAACACTGAACGGTTGATCAAACAATACATCTGTAGCCTGAATATCTACTCCCACAACTCTGAGGAGAAAACTCCACCAACATACTTACAAAATACATATGACAGAACTCAAACTTCCATCACTAATGTGGAAAGGTAGATGCATTACCATTTATCGTGGCATTATAGTAATATGCAAAAATATTACCATAATGCCACAATTAGGGGTGGACATGGGTTGGTTTGGGTTGTGTTTGACTATATCCAAACCAAATCATTATAAAATCGGTTAAATTTTTTACAACTCAAACCAAACCATTTATAAGGTAAAACCAAACCAAACCAAACCGATAAAAATCGGTTTGTTTCGGTTTGGTTTAACGGTTTAAGAAAATAATTAAATTATTTTTTATTTGAATAAATTTAATAATATCAAATTATTAATATAAGTAGTTAAACCAATTAACCATAAGATAAACAATAATATTAATTTATAATACTAAATTTAACTCAAGTGTAGAACAATAGTAGTTAAGAAAAAAAAAACTCAAGTGTAGAACGTCTAAACTTATAAAATAAAAATAAATCGTTTAACCTTCTAAATTAATAATATCTACCACCATCCAAGCAACTGTTTTGAAATTTCAAAACTCACTTCTTGTTGCATTGGGTTAACTTTATTTTTTATTTGTTTTGTCTGATAATTTAATTAATAATATATATATATTTAAGTATGTAATGGTTTGGTTTGGGTTGGGTTGGGTTGGGTTATGCGGTTTAATAAAACACAACCCACAAACCAACCCAAACCAATTGGGTTGCTCAAAAACAACGCAATCAGTTTATTTTATTTAACCAAACCAAACCAACCCGTTGAAATTGGTTTGGTTTGGGCGGGTTGATTGGTTTGACGATTTGGGTGCCCACCCTTAGCCACAATAATATTTTCTTGTTTCACCTTGTAGACCCATAGGTTTGTAGTTTAACCCAAAGTTAACCTTCTTAACTTGAGCATCCTAGGAATGATCTCGACTAAAGCTAATAGGTCAGGCCTACTAATGGGCCCAAAGCTCAGGCCCACGATTGGAGTTAAATGGACCCTGTTTCTGGGGATTTTCTAAATGCCTAATTGGCCATTTTCTTTTTCATGGGTTGGGCCTATTCTAGGCCCAGTTATGGATCTTTCTCTATTTGAAATGGCAACACAAAAATCCGAGTATTCGTGTATAACACAAAAATCCGAGTATACTTATTTAATTTATTTTTTTTCAACAGTAATAGGAATGTAATTTTGAAATTGTAAAATGGGAATATTGTCTTTCAACAAACCCAAATGAGTTATTTTTGCAACTTTTTCAAAAACAGGTCAGGTGTTAACTTCATACTTCCAAATGGGTTAGTTCTCGATAAAACCCTATTATTTATGAGCAATTTGAATAACCCAACCCACACAACAAGAGGCTCCAAAACTAATTAAGTTTATTTATTGGATATAAAGCTAATTAAGTTTTAAGAGAAAATCATAGTATTAAATAAAAAAGAAAATCATATAATTATGTTTTAAAATATTAATGAACAATTATTCACGTACCGTAAGGTTTGCTTTTCCTTCCATTATTTCTGTCATTGACATGTCAAACTCAAGTGATGGCCAATTCCATATGTGACGCAGCTGAGGGTTTATTGGTACAAACTAATTCCTTATATGCATTGATGACCAATACTATACGTACGTGATGTATTAAAAAACTGAGAAAAAAAAAAAAAAAATTCTTAATGTTTATTTTTTAAAATATACATTGATGTATTGAAATAATTGATTTTGTTACATTCCTGCAATACTATACGTGAGATTTACAAGTTTAAAAGTTAATTTATAAAGTCCCCGCCAGTGGCTGCCAGTCAAGCACCTTTGTTGATGTTGTCCCACGAACATGTCAAAATGTTTTCAAAGAATCTAATCCTTTGCTTAATTGATTAATTTCAATATTTCAGTACGTACCACTGTTGGGTTTTCTCTTTCCTCTGTCTAGTCTAGTGTTCATGTTCATCAAAGATTGTTTAAGGATCAAATATATTCAAGTAATTTGTTATTTTGGCTTTTTATTTTATTTTATTTGTTTGATCTCAGAAGCTCTTTGCTAGTATTATTTTATTTTCGATTCTCTCTGTTGTCTCTGTTGAATATTAAACTTGCCAGTCACTTTCAGCAGCTTCAACTGATTTCTAGAAGCTAATATTGTTGACCACCTCCACCGTCCAAACTCATCAACCACCATCTCCCAACTCCCTTCTTCCCAACTGCCATCTCCCAACTTCAGTTTGAATTTACTGGTTTTGCATTTATTTTTGTTTGTCTTTAATCTCATCTCAGTTCCCTATATAAAGGGACTCAGATTATGTTGTAAAATCAGTGGAGTGGTGTAAGAAAATTTCAAGAGAGAAATAAAGTTCAAAGCTTCTCCGTTTTTTTAGTGTTACAATCTCTCTCAGAGGTGCACCACAAGTGGCCTCAACATTACCATTCCACCAACAGTGGTATCAGAGCCCAGGAGAGCCGGAAATTTGAAGAACAGAGGCCAAAACCAAATTGGCCCAGAAATCAAAGTGCTCAAAATATAAATTTGAGCATACCAGTGTGTTCTACTCGTCCCAAGGAGTGCATCGGTGAAAATTCCATCGAAATCGGAGTTAAAGAGAGCTGTCACGCGCCGTTTGAAGTTGGAGAGTGTACCCACGCGCCGTCCACGCGCAGCCAGCAGTCCGGAGCGTCACCGTCACGCGCCGGTCGTCTTCCTCGCCCGATTTTCAGGGTCCGACCCGAAGTCCGACCCGTAACCTGACCCGAAGTCCGACCCGAACCGGTCCGACCCGTCACCTGATCCGACCCGATTATCCGACCCGGTCCGTGAGTGCTGCTGACGTCACTAACGCCGTTAGTCCGTCTAGAATATTCCGTCAGAAAAGGAATATTCCGTTATCTTGGTTGACTTTTGTCACAAAGTTTGACCGCCCGTTTCAGACACTTCCGAACTCGTTTTTTGACAAACCCGGACTGTTTTCCAAGGTTTTAGACCATTCCGGACGCAACCGTGCACTCATTTTTTGCAAATTCAGACTCCAGATCAGTGTTCTAAGTAGTTCAAGCTCGATGGCCAACGGAAACGCGCAAGTTGTCATCCCGAAACTCACCAAAGACAACTATGACAATTGGTGCATACAAATGAGAGCCCTACTAGGTTCTCAAGATGTTATGGACATTGTGGAAGATGGATACACAGAACCCGCATCCAAAGAAGCTGAAGGAACCATGACAGAAGCTCAGACAACAACTCTCAGAGCCGATCGAAAGAAGGATTGTAAAGCTAAGTCCATAATCTATCAAGGACTAGACGAACCCACGTTCGAGCTTATAGCTTCCTCCAAGTCATCGAAAGAAGTCTGGGACACCCTTCACAAGACCTACAAAGGTGCTGACAAAGTGAAAAGGATCCGTCTTCAAACTCTACGAGGTGAGTTCGAATCTTTACGAATGAAATCTAATGAATCCATTGCAGAGTTCTATACACGAGTCATGGTTGTTGCAAATCAGCTAAGAAGAAATGGAGAAAATCTCGAAGACATGAGAATTTCGGAGAAAATTTTAAGATCATTGGATCCAAAGTTTGACTTCATAGTGGTGGCCCTGGAAGAAACAAAAGATCTGGAGACGATGTCTGTAGAAGAACTGGTGGGTTCATTGCAAGCCCATGAGCAGAAAGTCACAAGAAGAAGTGACGACAGAGTATTGGAGCAAGCTCTCCAGTCAAAGTTATCCCTCCATGAAAAAAGATATGAGCAAGGGGGACCTCACAACAAGGAAGAGAACGAGGTAGAGGATCTCGTGGAAGAGGTTCTGGAAATGCTGAAACCAAAGGTAGAGGCAGAGGAGGAAGAGACGCAAGTAGAGGAGGACGTGGACAACAAAACCATGTCTCACGAGGACGAGGACGAGGACGAGGAAGAAGAGGCGGTTACAACTACCGTCCGAACGTTGACAAAAGAAACGTTCAATGCTATAATTGCCACAAATATGGGCACTATAGCAACGAGTGCAGAGGTATCCCAAATGAAGTAAATGAAAGTTCTAACTTTGCAGAGAAAGAGCAGGTTGAAGGAGAATCGTTGATGCTAATGGCACACAACTCAACATATCAAAATCAAGATGTGTGGTTTCTTGACTCTGGAGCCAGCAACCATATGACTGGCAGAAAAGACTTGTTCACTGAACTTGATGAGAAAGTTCATGGAGAAATCTCATTTGGTGACCTCTCTAAAATCTCTGTCCAAGGAAGAGGAGATGTCATGATAAAGCAGAAGAATGGAGATCATGCTTTCATCTCCAATGTTTATTATGTTCCAGACATGAAGACAAACATCCTAAGTCTCGGACAACTCTTGGAGAAAGGCTATCACATTAGTCTTCAAAATATGCAACTCACCATCACAGATGCTCGAGGAAAGCTGGTTACTCGAGTCCAGATGACGAAGAATAGGATGTTTCCTCTCGCAATTCATCATGATACGCCAAAGTGTCTGACAGCCATCATCAACAACAAAGACTGGTTGTGGCATCTCAGGTATGGACATCTCAATTTTGAAAGTTTAAAGCAACTGGGAAGTAAGAAGATGGTGAAAGGATTGCCAAATATCCATCACCCAAATGAGATGTGTGAAAGCTGTGTTCTTAGCAAACAACACAGAAATAGCTTCGGAAAGGAGGCAAATTGGAGAGCAACCATGCCACTTGAGCTCGTTCACACAGATGTGTGTGGTCCATTGACGCCAGTATCAAATGGACAAAATCAATACTTCCTTACATTCATTGACGACTACAGCAGGAAGACTTGGGTCTATTTTCTGAAAAGGAAGTCTGAAGTGTTTGGCTACTTCAAAGAGTTCAAAACTCTTGTGGAGAAGCAAAGTGGCTATCATATCAAAGCATTGAGATCAGATCAAGGTGGAGAATACACTGCAGGTGCTTTCCAGGAGTTCCTAAAGCAACAAGGAATCAGACATCAGTTTACACCAGCTTATACTCCTCAGTTAAACGGTGTAGCTGAAAGGAAGAATCGAACAATCCTTAACATGGCCAGAAGCATGTTAAAGGATAAAAACATGCCTAAAAGTTTTTGGGCTGAAGCAGTCTTGTGTGCGGTATATCTACAAAACAGATGTCCTACGAAGAGTCTTGATACAAAGACACCGCACGAAGCATGGAGCACTCACAAACCAAGTGTCAGCCACCTTAGAGTTTTTGGCTCTATTGCCTACATCAAAGTCCCAGAAGCGAGAAGAACCAAGCTTGAAGATAAAGGAGAGAAGTGTATCCTTGTTGGATACGGTGACAGAACTATGGGTTATCGGCTATATAACCCCACCACCAAGAAAGTAATCTTCAGCAGAGATGTCATTTTTGAAGAAAATGAATCCTGGAATTGGGATCAAACTAAAGCTTCCAGAAGCGCGGAGTTGATACCTGAAGAAGAGACAAGAGAAGTGGCTACAGAGACACAAACACCCAGAGATCAGCAAACACCTCAACGTGGTTCCCCTTCACCACAAAGGTATGACACTCCATTACCAATTGATCGTGATTTCTCAGATATGAGGCCTAGAGGAACACGCAGTCTAGAAGATCTGTATGAATATACAGAACAGGTGGAAGAAGATCTTACTCTGTATTGTCTGCTGATGACAAGTGATCCAGTTAGCTTTGAAGAGGCTAACCAAGAAGGAAAATGGAGAAATGCAATGGATGATGAGATTCGATCCATTGAGAAGAACAAAACGTGGGAGTTGACTAATCTCCCAAAAGGCAGGAAAGCTATTGGAGTGAAATGGGTCTACAAAACCAAAAGGAATGCGAAAGGAGAAGTCCAGAGATACAAGGCAAGACTTGTAGCAAAAGGCTATAAACAAAAGGAAGGAGTTGACTACGGAGAAGTCTTTGCGCCAGTTGCCAGACTAGAGACCATCAGATTGCTAATATCATTAGCAGCCCAGAAAAGTTGGAAAATCTACCAACTTGACGTAAAGTCAGCATTCCTGAATGGCTTTCTTGAAGAAGAAATCTATGTGGAACAACCACCTGGATATGTGAAGAAAGGAAAAGAAGATAAAGTGTGCAGACTGAAGAAAGCCTTATATGGTTTGAAGCAAGCGCCTCGTGCATGGAATATGAGGATTGATGATTACTTCCAAAAGAACAGATTTGAGAAATGCCCGTATGAGCATGCACTATATATGAAGAAGGAGATTGACGGAAGCTTGTTATATGCATGCCTATACGTTGATGACTTGATCTTCACCGGCAACAATCCAGCCATGTTTGAAGATTTCAAGAGGAGGATGGTGAAAGAATTTGAGATGACTGACATTGGTCTAATGGCTCATTTTCTCGGTATTGAAGTTGTGCAAAGCGAAAAAGGTATCTTCATCTCTCAGAGTATCTATGCAAAAGAAATTCTGAAAAGATTTGGTATGGAAAAATGCAATCCTGTCACAACTCCAGTAGAAACAGGATTAGAGTTAAGAAAGAATGAAAGGGGAGATGTTGATCCAACCTATTTCAAGAGCTTGGTTGGAAGCCTGAGATACTTGACGTGTACCAGGCCAGATATACTTTATGGAGTTGGACTAGTCAGCAGATACATGGAGACTCCTGACCAGTCTCACCTGAATGCAGCAAAGAGGATACTCAGGTACATAAAAGGTACTCTTAATGATGGTATTTTATATACCAGATGTGAAGATTGCAGGTTGATTGGCTATTCAGATAGTGATTGGGGAAGAGATCTGGATGAACGTAAAAGCACCACAGGTTTTACGTATTTTATGGGAGATACAACATTCACATGGTCATCCAAAAAGCAAGCCATTATGACATTGTCATCATGTGAAGCTGAGTATGTTGCTGCCTGCTCAGCTGTTTGTCATGGTATCTGGATCAGGAATGTGTTGCAGTACTTAGGATTTCCACAAGTTAATCCCACAAAGGTCTACATTGACAATCAGTCAGCGATTGCACTAGCAAAGAATCCAGTATTCCATGAAAGAAGCAAACATATTGATACGCGGTATCATTTCATCAGAGAGCATGTGAAGAATAAAGAGGTGGAACTAGTCTCTTGCAGGACATATGATCAAGCTGCTGATATTTTCACCAAGCCGCTCAAACATGATGTGTTTGAAAGACTAAAGACAATGCTTGGTATGACGAAGCATGGAGAGTCAAGTTTAAGGGGGGATGTTGAATATTAAACTTGCCAGTCACTTTCAGCAGCTTCAACTGACTTCTAGAAGCTGATATTGTTGACCACCTCCACCGTCCAAACTCATCAACCACCATCTCCCAACTCCCTTCTTCCCAACTGCCATCTCCCAACTTCAGTTTGAATTTACTGGTTTTGCATTTATTTTTGTTTGTCTTTAATCTCATCTCAGTTCCCTATATAAAGGGACTCAGATTATGTTGTAAAATCAATGGAGTGGTGTAAGAAAATTTCAAGAGAGAAATAAAGTTCAAAGCTTCTCCGTTTTTTTAGTGTTACAATCTCTCTCAGAGGTGCACCACAAGTGGCCTCAACATTACCATTCCACCAACAGTCTCCAGACTTTTGGGTTCTTCCTTGTTCCGTCTCCGGTGTGCTAAGTAATTCAAGCTTGCAATAAAGATCAAATATCCAAGTAAGTTACTATTTTTCGAAAGTCTTTGCTAATTTTTGGAAGTCACTCCTGTTCTGTTATTATGATCTGCTGCTCCCTCTAGTTGCTTTATTTGTGTTGCTGTTTTATTTGCATAATGTGTTTTCATAGTTTGATCTGCTAGATCCCTGTATAGTTGCTCATTTTTCGAATGTTCTTTTTCTTTTGATAATCTTGTTTTTAACTTCAAAATGCAAGAAGAGAAAATGGCCGAAGCTGCTATTTCTGTTGCTACTGAAGAAGCTGTCCGACCTTTGCTTAATTCATTAGCAACTCAACTCGGTTACATCTGGAACTGCAAGACCAACTTTGAGAATCTGGAGAGACAACATCAGAAGCTGAAGGATACACTGGCGCAAGTGCAGCATTCCGTTGAAGAAGCGGAAAGTAAAGGGGAAGAGATCGAGTAGAAAGTAGTGAAATGGTTGAATAGTGCGGAAAAGATCATTGCGGAGGTGGCGAAGATTATTGATGATAATAACGGAGCAAACATGCGATGTTTCAAGAGTCTTTGTCCTGATTTGAAGAAGCGCTATCAACATGGCAAGAAAGCAGCCGTCATGGGGATGGAAATTTCTAAACTCGAGATAGAAGGGAACTCATTAGGTAAAATTTCCTACCGCACTCTTTCAAAGGAGCCATGGGGCCAGTATCTCACTGATTACGAGGACTTTGAATCAAGAAGGTCCATCGTTGAGAATGTACTAAAAGCACTGAGTAATTCTGATGTTGATATGGTCGGAGTCTATGGAATGGGTGGAGCCGGTAAAACAACGCTGACAAGGGTAGTTGGTAAACGAGCAGAGAAAAACGAGCTATTTGATGTGGTAGTTTTTGTAGAGGTATCTGAGACACCAGATGTGAGGAACATTCAAGGAGCCATTGCAGATAAATTGGGTTTGAAACTTCAGCAGGAGACTGAATTCGGAAGATCCAATCAACTTTATGAACAATTGTAGAAAGAGAGGAAGATTCTTCTAATCTTGGATAATATCTGGGAGGGGGGTCTCGAATATCTTAAGAAAGTAGGAATTCCTTTCGGAGGAGATCATGGAGCATGTAAGTTATTGTTGACTACAAGAAGTTTTGATATATTGTCAATTGAGATGAATTCTCCTACAAATTTCCATGTTGACCATTTAACTGAAAAAGACACTTGGGACCTGTTTCAGAAGGTGGCAGGTGCTTGTATTGAACAACACGATTTGCAATCTTTAGCCTCTGAAGTGGCAAAAAAATGTGGAGGTTTGCCTATTGCTATTGTTACAATAGCAAAGGCATTAAAAGGCAAACCAGAACCTGCATGGAGAACTGCATTGCTAGAACTAGAACGACCTTCCTTAGAAAACTTGGGATCGGTGACGGCAGAGGCATATTTATGCATAAGGCTGAGTTATAATCATTTAAATTCTAATGAACTCAAGTCAATATTTTTGCTTTGTTGCACGATGGGGTTTACCTCTGATCATTCCGTTGAAAGGTTGTTGAGATATGGGATGAGTTTGAATTTACTTAATACAGTCTGTTCAATGAGAGAAGCAAGAAATAGAGTAAATACATTGATTCAAGATCTCAAGAACTTATCTTTGTTGCTTCAGGCTTTTGACAATGAACGATTCTCTATCCATGATGTTGTCCGTGATGTAGGTAGAGCAATTGCAATCAATGATCACAATAATTATACCGTGAATGACGACCGCATTCTACAGGATTTGGCAGAAAAAAATACATTGAAAAATTGCACTTCTATCGTCTTACACGATATTGCTAAGCTTCCCCTGGTGTTGGATTGTTTGAATCTAAAATTTTTGTACATTAAACCCAAGACTCGATTCTCTAAAATCCCTAATAATTTTTTCGAGGAGATGCCGAATCTTGGAGTTCTACATTTGATAGAAATGGTTTTATCGCCATTGCCAGCATCATTCCATCTCTTAAAAAAGCTTCAAGCATTGCATCTAGATCGGTGCCACTTGGGAGACATAGCCGAAATTGGAAACTTGAAGAATCTTAAGATTCTTGACCTTCGGTCAGATATGGAGCGGTTGCCCGAACAAATAGGTGAATTAACTCGACTAAAGGTGTTAGATTTGAGCGAATGTTCTGATTTACAGGTTATTCCACCAAATACCATATCAAGGCTAACTCAATTAGAAGAATTGTATATGCCTGATAGGTTTTGTAAATGGCAAGTTGAAGGAGTTGATAGTGAAAGAAGTAATGCTAGCCTTGGGGAATTAGAGCATTTGTCTCAATTGACAGCTTTACAAATATATATTCCAGATGCTAAACTTGTACCAAAAGGCTTGGTCTTCCAAAAGCTCCAAAGGTACAGAATATACATAGGAGTACACGGATGGACACCCCAATCATACGACGAGACTTCAAGAAAATTGGCACTCAAGTACGACGATGCCTTTAGAAATTTTAAATGTGAGAAGATGTCTCAAGATGAGGATTTTCTCTTCAATAGCGGCCAGCACACCGATGTTACGAGAAATAGAGCTGGACTGGAAAAGGTATTATTGCGATGGTGATGTTAACACAACCATGGGACGGATACATGAGAAAGAGGTGTGTATTGATTGCCTAACTTTACTTTCCTCTCTCCCTTCCCTCATTTTTGTTAATATTCTTTATTATTCCCTTTCATGCTTCTCTAGTAAACTTTAGCTGGCAAATGGGAATCATTACAGTATATGTATATACATTTTTTTTTTTTTGTTTGTTTATAGCGAGGTCAAAACGCAACTCTTACCTTCTTTGTACATACTCAGTTACTCTCTCAGTCTCACTAACAAGTAACAAGTAACAACAATAATCAATGTACAAGGCTAAGGGTTTCATATTGATTATAAAAACTAATTAGTTATTACTTATTATTATATTTTTTTAAATGCAATTTCATTTGGGTCCCTTGCTTTTTTCTAATTTATCACTTTTTTACTTTCTTTTCATTTTGAGTTCCTATGTTCCGTAATTGCTTTTGTTTTTTTTTTTTTAAACGTCAATTTGATTCCTCCATCAGTCAAACGTTAGTCAACTCTTTAATGAAATCCATATTACTGTAGTTTAGTCATTTGCTTCATGGACATATTATTTTAAGTAATTATTTATTTAAATATATTTTTAAATTTTATGAAAGTTGAAATGACTCATATCCACATCAATTAGATTGTGGTAAAGTCTCTTATAATAATCCACCTGTAAACATTTTAGTAATATAACATATAAGAAAGTATTAGAGAATAGAGAGCATACAAAATTGTTCATCAATTTTCTTAAAATTATTAATTTTTCTAAATTATTGGATCCATATAAATTATCTACTAATTTGACTAAATGAGTAAAGTATAACTAAATTATTAGAAGGCAGGATGAGGTTGTCCAAGTGATTTGCCATTCACACCTATATCAATAGATTGTAGGTTTGAGTCTATCCTCATCCATAAAATCTTGAATTATTGTAATATTTATAAAGTAAATAAATTATTGGATATCACTTCCACTCTCAAGATTTGGAAAGGAAGGAAGCCAGGCCCCAGTCTCTAATTTGATTGGAAACTTTTTGTTACATCAATCGCTTTGTTTGGCAAGCTAGCCTCCAAGTTTGACATTCAAATCATTTTGGTTTTTATATGTTTTCCAAATATCACTCTTTTACCTTTATTTATTTATTTATGTTGTCCAGTGGCCTTTAAATTATCAAAAGTACAACACTCTGTGGTTCCGGTGGTTTTCAAATTATCAAAAATACATCACTTTGATATTTTTGTTAATAATATGGTTAGTCAAATCTCACATCTTCGAATGTATTTTTGTCTAGAAAAATATCTTTTAAATAAGGGTTAGATTAAACCAATATAAATTTATGATTTAAAATTTTGACTTTAACATATCAACCACTCATGTACCCTTAATTCAAGAGTTGTAACTGCATTCAAATCTCAACCATTGGATTAAGAACATATAAATTGTTGAAACGTTAAAGTCAAAATTTTAGTTACTAAATTAAGTTGATTTAGTTTGGCCAAATAAATAAAGGTCATCTCCAACCCAAAAACCCATTTTGATGCAACTTTTGCACTAAAATAGTGCAACTTTCACACTACAATTTAGCTTTTCCATCTCCAACTCATTGCACCAAATATTACACTAAAAATAATATTCCTTTTAATATTCCCTTTCTTTCCCTTTTTTTATTTATATATATATATATATATTATTTCTCCACAATAACATTTCACCCTCATAATTAACATAATATTACAACAAGTTAAGAAATTATGAAATTAGTACATTAAAAGAAATCAAATTTGATTAGCTAAAATATTGCATTTATTATTAAAATAACTTAAACATTACATTTCACAAAATAAAAAGGAAAAAACATAAAAATAAAAGTACATATTGATTATCATTTAATTTTTTGAATTAGTATATTCATCCTACAAATGATTGATTAATGCATTTCGGAGTATAAGATGAGCCTTTTTATCCTTGATTTTTCTATATCGAGCTAGGAATTCTTGAAATCGGGTATTATCATCTACCATCATCTCAACTTCTGGAGTTGGTGCTTCCATATGATCCTCAATTGCTGCATCAACATCACACTTATTAATCGATTCATTGCAGTAATAGATTTTGGCCTCCCTTTCCATTGCTTTTGTTCGGTTCTTAGGTAAAATCAAGTGTCTAATGACTCGAAATTAGTGATTTCGCAGGTTTCAGTTTTTCAGAGACAATTGTGCAAAGTTGAGCAAGTTGGGGAGCCAAGAGCGTATTTCGGGTGGTCAGCGTTCCGGGCCAAAAATGAAGATGAAAAGCTACTCAGAAATTTCAAGTGGTGGTGGCCGTGAAGTTGGCACCCATCCACGGCCAACTTGGCAGCGACCTTTTTCTTGTCAACATGGCAGTGATGTTCGCACCCAATGTGGTCGCTCCCACCCACGACCAACATCATGGCCACTTTTTCTTGTCAGTATGGCAGTGATGTTCGCACCCAATGTGGTCGCTCCCATCCACGGCCAACTTGGTGGCGACCTTTTCAGCACCAAATAGGCAGTGATGTTCGCAATCATACTGGTCGCTCCCACCCACGGCCAACTTGGGAGCGACCATCCGTGCCAGCTCAGCTAAGTGCGAGATTCAGACCTGATTTTGGACACCCACTCTATATATATCCTATTTTCTTTGTCAAAGAGGTAGGAGATCATCATTCTTGAACCCTAGATCCTAGAACATCCTCACCCAAAACCTCTCACATTCCATCATCACCTCATATCCAAATTCACCCAAGATTCAACCTTTCTTCATCCATTCATCTCCCTTTTCACATATCTACTTCTCCACAACCATTTCCACCCATCCTTGGAAGTTTTGCAAGCAAGAGGCAAGGATTCTCAAGAGGAAGCTCACAAGACAAATGGGTTTTCTCTACTCCTTTGCTTTCTCTTTTGATTTTCCATTGATGTGTAACTAATTTCTTAGCTAGTGGATTGATGTAATCGTATTGGACAACTCAATGTAATCAATTAGTCTATTTTTCTAATTCAATTCGATTTTAGTTTCAATTATTGAATTACTTGCTTTAATTTCTCTATTTGTGTTTTATTGTGACCACAAGGAACATTGATTTGAGAGTTAGACTATTGAAGGTGTTGAGTTTAGGTGTGGATGACCATTCCACCTAATTCTCTCACAAGCTTAGTAATTGGGAAGGTTGGTTTATGCATGACCATGCTAGACCAACTTGGCTTAGAGTTTTAAAGATAAATAGAGGGATTAACCATTGCTTGTTACATGACTTTGTGCAAGTAATAGGAAAGACCTAGAACTTAATGGATTTATTTTAAAACAAGCCCTAAAATTGGATTGAAGTGCTTAATGAGACTAAGTAAGTGCATTGAGCGATCTAAGAAAGTTGCATCGATTCCCTAGTGCTTTTCTCCATACTTTCACTACTTGTGTGTGTATTTGTTGTGCTAGCCTAGTTTTTAGTTCCAAGATTGCATTTTTATTTCTCAAGTTTGCATTTTTAGTTTTAAAGTTTATATTTTTAGCTTAATGATTGCATCTTTACTTATTTGCAAGAAATCAAACCATTTTTTCAACCTAAAAGCATTATGCAATTTAATTTTCTCGCACTTAGATTAGGTTTTTCCTAGACTAATTCGATTTCAACCATTTGAATCACCGATCCTAGTGAACGAATTTAAATGTAAATTGAAAGTAAACATTTTTACTCCATCACTTATCCTCAATTATCATGTTGTGCATAATAATACACGCAGTCATTATATCATGTAAAACATGTTTATGCCAAAAATGTGTCGATCTTGCCACAATTGCAAGCCGTGATTGGAGAACTCCAAATGCACATTCTACATATTTTCTACATCCTTCTTATTTCATTGCAAATACTGACCATATAGATCGTGAATAGTTTATACAAGCGTAGACCATTTTGGTTATATACCATTAGCTAAATAATAACCCACGTTATATTCTTTTCCTTGAAATGACATAATGAGCTAGAGGAGCAATACTTTGAGCGAGGTTGGCAAAATGATGGGATGTCTCCAACACATTAATATCATTGTTGGTACCCGACAAACCAAAATAGGCATGTCATATCCACATATCAAAATCAACTGCAACCTCTAAAATAATAGTTGGGGATCCATTACGACCTACATATTGTCTTGCCCAAGTTGTTGGACAATTTTTTCACTTCCAATGCATACAATCTAGGCTACCTAGCATTCCTAGAAACCACAATCTATACAATACAGAGTAGTTTGGCAACGTCAGTAGCATTAGGTGATCTTAGATACTGTTCTACAAATTCCTCCACAATAGCACGACAAAATCTCTTCAAACTTTCAATTGTTGTAGACTCTCATATTTTAATATACTCGTCAATAGCTTCCGCTGGTAGACCATATGCCAACATCTGAAATACTGTTGTTATTTTTTGAAAAGCGGACAAACTCAGTATACCCACACTATCTCTTCGTTACGCAAAGTAGTTGTCTCGAGCTTCCACAACATTAACAATACAAAGGAATAAACTTTTACCCATTTGAAAGCATTGATGAGATATTTGATCGTTATGTCATGGGTTCTCGGTAAAATAGTCGTTGAACAAACTACAATCATCGCTTTCTCGGTCTCAATTGATCACTATATGACTAGGAATTGACCCTCCATGGGTCATAGGGTTGTTTTGTGATTGAGATACTGAGCGATGGCCCCGTTGGATGCTACCATGTTTGGTAATTATCGCTTCTTGTTTTGCATCAATCGCTTCAAGATTTGCCATAAGTTGCACTTCATCATCGTTGGAAGATGAAGATGCAAAATTAGATGGACCTCCGATGTTGAAATTCATTTTTCCTTAGAGTTGAATTAAATGAGTTTTAGTAGACTTTGGTGTAGGCTATTTATCATTGTAAAAGATACTATTATAGATAAACCATATAAATTTGTACTATAAATCGTTACCATTGGATGGATTTCATCACCATCAAAACTGTAGTTTAATTTCGAAAATAATATCTTTACTTTTTTCCAGAAATCTTATCTTAACTTTTTTTTTTTTAAATCTCAAGATAAGATATCTGAGCTATTAAATGTCAACCATTGGATATGTTTCATCACCATCTTAACCGTAGGACACCTCTCTTAAATAATATCTTAACTTTTCGATGTGGACCGATTGACAAGTTCTGGCTGAGTCGCTTGGAGTACCCAAAACAGGACTGACTTTGTGGGTTCATAACTTTTGCATACGGGCTCTAAATGGATATTATAATATGTTTTCGAAAATCTTGGGACGAGCTCTAAAATTTATCACCAAAACTATGTTTCATGTGACTAGGCCAAGAAAGGGCTTAAAAAGTGTCATTTAGTTTGGTTTCCAGAGGCTTTTAGTCTCTTGCACAACAATTAGGGTTTTTTTTTTCTCTATTCCAATTTAGTTGAGCTATTTTAGGAGTCAATGAGATCTTGTTTTCTCTCTTCCATAGGTTGTATTAGGTTGAAGTTTATCAGTTTTTGAATAAAATAAAATTAACTTGAGTTTTGATCTCAACTTATCTCAACTTTTCTAGAAATCTTATCTTCACTTTACCCAAAATCGAAAAATAAGAAATCTGAACTATTAAATGCCAACCATTGATGTATTTCATCACCATCTAAACTGTAGGATTAAATCTGAAAAGAGTACCTCAACTTTTATAGAAATCTGATCTTCTCTTTTCCCAAAATATCAAGATAAGATTTCTAAGTTAAAATGCCAACACTACAAGAAAAATATTTAACTACAATGGGCAATGCCCGTTGTAGATGTGTATCGACCACGGGCATTGTGCCCGCTATAGATGGAGCAATGATGGAAAAACGTGCTTTTCGACAACGGGCATTGCCCGTTGTCTATGCATTACTGACATTGGGCAATGCTCGTTGTCAATGCATTAATTACAATGGGCAGTGCCCGTAGTCGATGAGTATTTTTTTATTAAAAAAAAATCAAAATTAATTTATTGATTTTATGCATAGCTTTTTAAAACAAATTATTGGAATTATAGAATTTTGTTCATCTTAAAATTCTATAAATTTTATGATTTTTATTTTTGTTTTTTGAAATCGAAATTTATATGATTTTTTATGGAGAATTTTAAATGATTCTAGAATCCACATTTTATTCACCTATAATTTCTCTAATTATATATCAAGAATTTTTTTGTAGAAATCTTGTGTGTTACCTAAAAAGAAAAAAAATCTAAAAAAAGGGAAAGAAATAATCACTATCACACTCATAAAAAATAAATAAATAAATAAATAAAAATAATAATTAAAAAAAAAAAACTAAAACCAAAATTACAACTTATATAATTGAAACAAAATGACAAAATAAAAACTAAGAATTATGAATAATATAAATATAAGAGAATTAATAGCAATTATATATAAAAACAAATGAATTTACCTTGTACAACAAAGTACCAAGAAAAATATGATTTATTTCTAATTAAGTAAACATCTTAAAAACAAAACTATAAAAATTATTATCCTTTTAAATCTCGAAGATGAAGTGTATGTATGTGTTAGAGTAAGACACAAAGGAGAAGAAGAACATAAACCCAAAATAATAGAACTAATTTTTAATTACACAACAAAAAAATCAAAGCAATGGAAATATGGAATTGAAACAAATTTTGGAGAAAATAAAGAGAAAGTGATTAAATGTTAGAGAGAGAGAGAGAGAGAGAAGTGTGATCACTTGAAGAAAGTGATAGTTTTTAGAGAATGAAGAAGTATAAAAAAAAAAAAAAAAGATTTTTGTTATTGACATGGTGGGAGATGAAAATTTTTGAATTTTTTGTTTAAAGAATGGAGAAGTGTAAATAAAAGGTTTTTTTGTTAATGGTGGGAAATGAAAAGTTTTAAATTTTTTTTCCCTCTATTTACCTTTTACAATGGGCCTTTATGTGTCCGTTGTTAATAAAGTGAGTATTTACAACGGGCATTTAAAGGCCCGTTGTTAAAAAAATTTGTGTGATTATCTACAATGGGCATTTATGTGCTAGTTGTTAATAAATCGATTATCTACATCGGGCATTTAAAGGCCCGTTGTTAAAAAAAATTCCACGATCATCTACAACGGCATTTAGAGGCCCGTTGTAAAAATCGATTATCTACAACGGGCATTTAAAGGTCTGTTGTAAATGTTACTTTCCTAAACGGGCCTCTTATGCCCGTGATGGATGTCCTGTTGTTGATAGCCTGATTTCTTGTAGTGTAACCATTGGATATATTTCATCACTATCTAAACCGTAGGATTAAATCTAAAATAATATCTTAACTTTTATTGAAATATGATCCTCTTTTCACAAAATTTGAAGGTAAGATATATGAGCTAAAATAACAGTTGGATGAATTTCATCATAATCTTAACCGTAGGATTAAATCTGAAAAGAGTACCTTAACTTTTATAGAATATGATCTTCTCTTTTCCCAAAACATAATGATAAGATATCTGAGCATCCAATGACAACCGTTGAATGGATTTCATCACCATCTGAACCTTAGGATTACATATGAAATAATATCTCAACTTTTATAGAAATCTGATATTTTCTTTTTCCAAAATCTAAAGATAAGATATCTGAGCTAAAACGTCAACCATTTGATGGATTTCATCACCATATGAACCGTAGGATTAAATCTGAAAAGAGTACCTCCTAGTTTCTATAAATATCAACCCACACTAAATTAAACATATCCCTTCAAATCTTGTATCCCTTCAAATCACTTTTATCTCTTCAATTCACTTTTCCCTTCAAGTCACTTTTTCCAAAAAAATGACTTCAAATCACCAAAATGCTTCATACACAAATGAATAAAACACACATTTGTCATGTATATCTTGATATTTCGCAAAACCAAATCATAGATATAAACCAATCAAAGGATATGTACTGGTATTGGGTTGAGAGTGATTACAACACCAAACCAGAGATTATCAGTCAACTTCGTGGCAAGAGATCATTGTAGTGTTGAATGCAAACGATCCTTACTGCAGTTGGGAAATTGCGATGATGCTTATGACAGATCGAAAGTATTAATCCAAGTAGTGCTTCAGAAGTTTATATTGTGACTATTTGTTACAATTAAAGCTTTAGAAATATTATATCTAATATTGAATTTTAACAATATATTTGTATCATTTTGCAAATAATGCGTGCCAAAATTAACACAAGATAAGAATTACAAAAAAGGATTCAAATTCAATCATCTGTGACCTATCCTAAAAAATATGCAAAAATTTACAGATACCGATAGTGCAACATCAGCCTTTCAAAGGCAAAGTGGTAATATTGTATCATCACAAGAAGACTCTCCAACTCAAAAGTCTCCCACATCAGCATCTCCTGGACTATCTTCATTTTCTTTGAATATAACTAATGATGATGTTGGCGGTAGTTCATCTCAACGACCCGTTGGGGTGAAGAAAGCAAAATTGAAAAGGATGGATGATGAACAAAGTTCAAGAGTTATTGACAATATGAAAGAAGGAAAACAACAACTCATTGAAGTTTTAAAACAAAGCAATGTGGATATGCAAAGAAATTATGCAATCCAAGAGAGAAAATTGGAAGTGATTGTATTTCAGAAAGAAAACAGAATTTTAATGACCGATTTGAATTCCACAACTGATCCAAACTGACGTATATTTATGCATCATGAACAATTAAGAGTTATGGCACAAAGAGCTCAACAACACATCTAGGGATCTCAAAATACATCTGGGTCTTTTGGCCAATTTTTCGATGATATCGGAGGATCCAAAAAAGGTTTTCCATACTACTAAATCGGTGTAGTAATTTATGTTGTTATTTTCTTTAATTTTAGTGTCTTCCATTTAGTGGTACTTTATTTTATCACTATGAAATTTGTATTTGGTTTTTAATGTTTTTATTAATTAATGTATTTTGCTTTAATTTCCGTTGTTTTGAATTAAGTGATTTATTTTTAAAAAATTTGCATTAAAATTTTTGAATTATACACTTCATTTTAGTTTATTATAAATGTTAATATCAATAATAATTAAATTAAAACAAAATCGTTAAATAATAAAAAGGAGCAAATTGAAATAAATTTAATTGAATATGTGTAAAACTGTGATTAAATAAAACCTTTAAATAAAGTATATCATCTGAAAAGATTTTGATAAATATGATCAAATTGTGATTATATAAAAGTTTAGGGATGATAAAAAAATAGGTGCCATTTTTTTGCCACATAAACAGTGTCACGCCAGTAACTGCATGACACTGTTCACTGGAGCAAAAATGGCGCAGCTTTTGCAGCTGGATTGGAGTAACTTTTTTGCTCTAAAATGGATTTTTGCTGATGTAGGATTGGAGATGCCTCCTCCTTCAGAATTTTTGGTAATATTAGGGATTAGAAAATTCTAAAATGGATTAGAAAAGAAAATTCTAGTAATATTAGGGATGCCTCCTCCAGAATTTTTGGTCAAATTCATGGGAGGAGGTTGTGACCTCTTAACCGTTACCCTATATTCTGGCTACGACTGCTCTCCTCAATTTTTATTTTTCTTTATACTTTTTATTAAGGTTTTTTTTTTATTTTTTATTTTTTTTTTTAAGAATAACCATATATATATATATATATGAAAATTTAAATTTATAAATTTACAAATTCCCAAAAGTTTTATTTTATTTTATTTTATTTTTTACAAATTTTCCAATTTTTGGAATAAATTCCCTTAATGAATTTTTGTTATAAATAAATAAACAGTAATTGTTTTTTACAGGCAAACAGACCTCCATTTGGCCTGTTGACTAAATGAACTTGTTGACTTACATAACAGAGCTCCATTTTACTAGAAGAGTTTCGGTTGTACTCATCAAATCATATCTTCTCTTCCTCAATCAGAGTGGCAGAGCTGTATTTTTTTTTTTTCCTCTCATAAATTGGTTCAAAATTTCTACTTAAATAATTAGATGGGTAACGTGTGCTTGATCTCAGTATCATGTGATGCCATTATATCACGCTGTTAAGATTGCACCGCTAGAAAAGCAACTTACATGAATCTAGAAACTACAGTTTCTGGTAGGTTTAGCCAGTCTCATAAATTGTGGATAAATAAATACATATAAATAAAGTGTATAATAAATAGATCCAAAACTGCAGGTTTTGGTAGGTTTGTATACTATGTCAATTTCATAAATTGCGTATAAATAAATAAATATAAATAAATAAGTAATATAAAAATAAATCCATAACCGAAGGCTTTGGTAGGTTGGCTTGTTATGCCAATCTTATAAAATACGTATAAATAAATAAATGTGAATAAATAAAAATATAAAAATAAATCTAACAACTTCATATTAAAATTCAGAACTTCAAGTTCTGACCGGAATGAAATCAAATCTAAAATTTAAATCATATTAAGTCTACATACTAAATCTAAATATAAAATCTTCATAACTTCTATAAAATAGAAGTAAAAAAATGTAGTACATAATGTAGTCCAAAATAAAGTATCATCAACAAACATTTCATAATAAAATTGAACCTTACAAAATAATGAATTAAGACGATTCAGTTTATTCGGTTCGGTTCGGTTTTGTATCTCCAAAACCAAAACCGAACCGAATTCAATTCGGTTTTTAAATTTTAAATCAGTTTGAACCGAATAGAAGCTATGAACCGAACCAAACACCGTTTTTTGGTTCGGTTTAATTTGGTTTCGGTTTTTGTACCCACCCCTACCCATGGGGTCGATGGGAGTGGGGTGGGGGCGAATTTTGACCCCAAATCCAAAATGGTGGTGGGTGTGGGGGAACCTACCCCTACCCCATTCTCCCATTTCTCTAAATATAGAGGGGGGTGTTGGGGGGCGTTGTGGTCAGTTTTTGTGTCGGTGGTGATGGGGTGGGGGCAAATTTTGACCCCAAATCCTAAATGGTGGTGGGTGTGGGAGAACCTATCCCCACCCCCATTCTCCCATTTCTCTAAATTGGGGGGGGGGGGGGGGCGGTTTCGGGGGGATCACTTAGGTTGATCTAGGCCAGAAACAAACCTATATCAAGATAATTTTTTTTTGAAACACTTTGGTAGTGCTCCTATATCAAAATCCAAATAATGAATCCGAGCATATGGAGCCATTAGCATACTTTTTTTCTTGAAGAATGGGAGAAAAAAAAACCTCGTTTTTCTAATCGGACAAAAGAGTGGAAATCCCTGCTGCAGCAGGAGGAAGCAATTGGGTGGGGGCATTTCCCCATATATATATTTATATGTTTTTACTTTTATTTTTTTATAAATAAAAAATAATAAAATAATAAAAATAAAAATAAAAATAAAAATAAAACTTCAACTCTATTACTCATTCTCTCTACCCATTTCCACCATTTTCTCATATATATTTATGTGTATTATATATTTTAGATTATTTATTGGATTAGATATTGAAACAGGGTGAATCGAACAATTGAAATGATTGAATTTCGAGTACCGAATTTTAAATTCTAAATTCTAAATTTCAGATTGGAAAATATTATGATTGAAAATGGGGGACGAGGATGGGGGTAGGGGAACCTCCCCCCAAACACTCCCATCCCCACTTCCCTCAAATGGGGTTTGCGGGCGGGGGTGGATAGAGGTTTGATGAATGGGGGTGGGGGGACCCTCCCCCGCCCCAATAGGCCCCCACGCCCATCCCTAAACTGAAGTTATAATGGATTGAATTTCAGAATTTCTAGTTCTTTTATTTTGATTTTACAATCTTTAGGTTGTAATCAAAACAATATTGAGCTACACGTAAATCACTCATTAGGAGATCCTTTTTACTTACATACAATCGTGTTGATAACGTGCCGTAAGAAATCAAATAAAAAGAATAAGAGAGCAGTACACTATAGGGCTCGTTTGGCATATCGTATTGGACTGTATTTGATTGTATTGTATTGTATTGGACTGTATTATCATTAATACAAGCATGTATTTGGTGATGCACTATATTATATCGTATTAAGTTATTCATATATGACTTTATTGTATTTTATTATATTATAAAAATATATATTTTTTTAAAAATAGTTAATAATTAATTTTAAATATCCTTATCATAAATAAATCAATAAATATTTATATTTTAATTGAAAAAAAAAATTAAATAACTAATATTTCTACAAATAAAATAAATATTTCCCTTATAATTTTGAAATTATAAAAAAAATATTAACAATATAACACATATTTCTTCAATATTCTATATTTATTGAAAAAAAAGAAAGATAAAAGAAACGTTTTTTTTTTTTCTAATACAATAAAACCTAATACCACAAAATATAATGTATTAACTAATACGGTATTTGCTGTATTAGGCAATTAAAATGTACTAAAATAATACAATATAGTGTTTGAACCAAACATTATATTGTATTGTTTTAATACATTTTAAATGGCTAGTACAGTACAATACAATAAAAGTAAACAAACATGGCCTATAATAGGAGAGCAACTCGCTGTTTTATTCATTTTCTTAACCAAACATTCAGCATACATCCATCACAATTAACAAATGAAGACCTTATTTATAGTAGATATGAACCAATTAGATGATTAGAACAAAAATGCCACCGATCAATAGAAGAGGCTTGGAAAGCCATGACAGTCATGTATCTTGCCACTATGCTTGAAAACACCATATTAAGTGCAGATCTAACTCTTTTTTTTAATTGACAATCAAACGACCAACAACTTCCCATTAAAAGCTTTATTTTTAAAAAGTATATTTTTAAATATCTACTCCCAAAGATCTTTTTAAAAAAGCCCTGCCAAATGAAGCCATATCTCCAACAAATAAGAGCTTCTATGCATCAGGATGCACCATATTACGTGGCAAGATGAGAATGAGGCATGTGCATCCAATGCACCCGTGTTTTTTTTCTCACCTTAATTAAAATGGTTGATCAACTAGGCCAAAGAGACGAATAAAAGAAATAAAGGGTGAACTTTATTACTTAATAAACTATTACAATGATCATGACAAGCATACAAAAACATCCTCAATAGAAACAAAATAATTATTTTATTGTTGTAAATTAAATTAAAGCAACATATAATATATTAGAAACAAAATGAGAGAGTAATAAAATGATAAAGTAAATAATTAATAAGAGAGAAATAAAATAAGATAAAGAGATGACAAGCAAGAGAGATGGGCGAGAGAATAATATATGCCTTTTGTTATTGATTCTGAACGCATCAGCTAAACAAAACAGCAAACAAAATATTTACAAAGGAAGCCATATATATCGGCAAGTGTCATGAGGGGTGCTTATTGCAATTGCCCATCTAAATTGACACATATATGTACTTGGGACAAAGCAAAGAAAGTCATGCCTCCACATGTGTTGGTGTGTCGAAGAAGTCAAGAAAGTGGGAAGTGAAGGTGGTGGAAAGCCACACATATGTTGTAACACTCCCCTTAAATTTTCATCACTTGTATTTAATTTGTTAGGAAAAACCCAATGAGGCAAAAACTTTAACAAAAATATATACAATAATCTTCTAGATCAAATGATGTGAATGTGTTTAGAATTGCCTCATTAAAACCTTTCCGGTAAAACCCAGTGGGACAAAATCCGGTAAAAGGAAAAAAAGTACAGTACACATATGTCTATTCAAAATTTTGCTCCCCATGATTGGACGCTCTCCCTGAATGAAACTTCAATATCAATATTGTAATTTATAAAGCCGACGCATGCCAATTCCATATACCAGTTTCTCAAATGTTGATGTAAGCAATGTTTTGGTAAACAGATATGCAAGATTATCTATAGACCGTATTTTTTTAATATCAATATGTCGGCTCTGTTGAAGTTCATGAGTATGGAAGAATTTAGGAGAAATATGTTTGGTTCTATCTCCTTTGATATAGCCTCCTATAATTTGAACAATACAAGCCGTATTATCTTCAAATATTGGTGTCGGCATTCCTGTAAATAATGGAAATCCACATGTATTTTGAATATGATAAATAACTATCCTTAGCCACACACATTCTCGGCTTGTTTCATGAAGTGCAAGGATCTCAAAATGATTAGAGGATGTAGCAACAAGAGTTTGTTTTGTGGAGTGCCAAGAGATTGTTGTGCCATTATAGGTAAAAATATATCCCGTTTGTGAACGAGCTTTATGCGGATCAGATAAATACCCCGACATCAGCATAACCAAGTAAACCTGAAAAGCTGTTAGATTTTGAATAATATAATCATAAATCTTTTCAACATATGTTGATTGATGGATACGTATTCCGTCTGATTTATGCTCGATCTTCAAGTCGAGACAATATTTTCTCTCTCATGTCTATCATTTAAAATTCATTTGATCAAATATTCAACAATTTTCAAGTGCTCTTTAGGAGTTCCAAATCAACATAAATTGTGAATATAGTAAATCTAGATTCTGATTTCTTTATGAAAACATATCAGTATATTATATCCATATTTTATCGGATATTCACTAGGACAGTTATACAATATCAGTTCAGATTATTATTAATCGATATAAAGATTTGTGTAGGTTCATCAAATATAGATGACGAGATCTCGATTTATATGCTTCTAACATTTTAAATCTTTCAGGGAATATAAATATCTGCATTAAGTGAACCAAATGATTACTACGTTTAGAAGAAGTATTTCAAACCTTTTAAAGGCAGCCAAATTTATCAAATATTCAAAACGTAACTGTATTCATCACTATTGAATATCAAGTTTTTGTGAGAAACCTTGTACTACGAGTCGTGTCTCATATCTCACGATCTCGTTTTTCTCATTACGTTTTCCATATAAAGACCTTTTTAGTATCCAACTAGTTTGACAACTTCAGGTGTCTGGAGAACTATTGGTCTAAATACTTTATGTTTGGCTTATAAAGTCAATTCTTCTTGAATTGCTTCTTTTCATTTAGGCCAATCATGCCTTTGTCTACAATCATCAATATTATGAGTTTCACAATCATCATTTTAGCAGCTACTATATTTGAAAATGTATCACTGATGATTGTTTCTTCACTAATCCACATTTCTCATGCATGATTTATAGAAATTTATTAATTCTTATATACTTGTATCACTATAGAGATTTATTCCATTTCAATGGATTTAGTCATTTCATAGACTCGTGTCTCTTTAAATATATCATACTCTTATTGAGTTGATTTAGAGAAAGTGGATTTATTTATAACTCGAGCTTTGTTTACATTAGGATCCTAATAATAATACCTTTCAAAGGTTCATAAGCTTATGATATGCATCAGATGATTTATTTGTTGCATTTTACTCGGATCATTCTTTAGGAACAATCACCCGGTCGGGGTTTATGAGATAGCAACTTATAAAATTTTACTACTTTTAATATATCAAGTAACCGATTAATAATTATCTGATGATCAATTATCTTAGATCATGTCAGATATGCAATAAAGGCATACACAATATAATCAAATATCTTAAAAATGAGCATGTCTATGACCAATTACAAGTTGTATGGTAAATAATGATGATAAGCAGTGGGTCAAAAATGAATAGAATGTCTCCATATAGAATTTGGTAATTGTATTGAAATAATAAAGTTCTCACAATTACCTGGAGACGCTTGATAAGTGACTCTGCTAATCCATTTTGAGTATGAACATGTGGAACTGGATATTCAACATCAATCTCAACTGATCTGCAATATTCATCAAATGTCTTGGAAGTAAATTCACCAGCATTATCAAAGTGTATTAACTTAATCGGATGATCAGGAAAATGTGCCCGAAGCCCGATAATTTGTGCAAGTAATCTTGCAAAAGCAACATTATGTGTTGATAATAAGCAAACGTGTGACCATTTGATGGATGCATCAATTAGGACCATAAAATAGCATAACGGTCCACTTGGTGGATGAATAAGTCCACATATGTCCCTTTGAATCCTTTGTAGGAATGACGGGGATTCAAAGCCAACCTTAGAATGAGATGGTTTTATTACTAATTTCCCTTGTGAACATGCAGTACATAAATTTTCATGGGATAAAAGAATCTTCTGGTTCTTTAATAGATGTCCATGAGAATTTTCAATGATTCTATGTATCATTGTAGATCCCGGGTGACCAAGACGGTTATGCCAAAGAATAAATATTTTTGGGTCTGAGAACTTCTGATTCATAACTATATAAACTTCTACACCTCTTATAAGAGTGTAATATAATCAAGATGATAAAGCACGCAGCCTTTCCATAATGAGTCATGAGAAGTAATGCACAAATACTCAATCATGAGAAGTAATGCACAAATACTCAATATTCTCATAATTTATAGTTTTTATATGATAGCCATATTTTAGTATTGTTTGGTAACAATATCATAGCTCTAACGGAGCCTTCTATCAGGTCTGTTGGACCTGATATTATATTAACATTTGCTTTAAGTAGGGTTAAATTCAGAAAGTATTTCTGATTCTGCAGAATCGTATATGTCGTTACACTATCGGCTAGACATATATCTCTTGTATCTTGCTTTTCAATATCATCCAATTTACCATTTAAAGACATATTTATTCACAAAGAAAAATAAAGTGCATATTAGACAAAGTGATCAAAATATATAAACATATAGATATGAAAATATATCACTTCATAAAACAAAATCATGAATCATATTGATTTTTCAAACTTTCGGTTCGACCATGAACTGCAGGTTTATAAAATTCAAAAAACTTCAGGTTCTAAATAGAAATTACAAATTGATTTTTTTTTTTTTAGATGAAAGAATCGTAACTTGATCCAATTCATAATTTCTGGTTCTAATAAACTTTGACATAAAAATTTTAATATCACAATTTAAATTGAATTCTGAGCTTCAAGTCTGATTAGAACTTCATGTTCAAAACTTAAGAACTTCAAGTTCAGATTCAATGTTTTGTATTCAAAATTAGAACTTCAGGTTCTATATAGAATTCGAATTTTGGAATTTTAGGTCCCAAGTACGACATTCATGTACATAGTAATGAATCTAAAACTCCATATTTTTACTAAAATTTAAAATAGAACTTCAGATTCTGATCGGTTTGTAAAACCGCACCAACTTAAATATTATAATGATAAATCCAGAAACTTCAGATTCTCTCAATCAAGCCGAGCTTGGTTTAAATTCCAGAAACTTAACGATTGACCTAGTTAGGCTCAACACATAATTTATACAAATCCAGAAACTTCAGGTTCTGGTTAGTTGGCATACTCAGACACATAAATTGCATAAAATTAAAATAACATATAATATAATAGAAATAAGATGAAGAAGAACGAGAGAATAACAGTATGAGATAAAGTGAAAGGGGAGAAAATTTACTGTTTACTTTTATTGATGATTTCGGATTACATCCTAACCACACAATTTCAGGTGTGTTGTGATTTTGAATAAAGCAGAATTATACTCAGAGACTAATCCAAAGTCTTGAAAACGTAAATGTTGCCACTAATACCTGGCATTTGGTAATGCAACATCAGGTTGGTTATCAAATCGGTCTTTTAGTTCTTACCATAGAACTTCTGGTTCTGTGGTAGTTAGTGTGGAGTTTCATACTTAATTCATATTTCATTGATAAATAAGGATTGCAAGTAAAACATATATATACACAATAAAATTCATCTACTAACTACTAACTACTAACTACTACAATTAATACAACTAGCTAAAACCACTAACTACTAAATACTAACTTCCCACATTCCCCCTCTAGCTGGTTCAAAGATATCTATCATTCCCAACTTGCTAATACATGAAAGAAACATAGGTCGAGTCAACCCTTTAGTAAAAACATTGGCTAGTTGATTTCCACTTGTGACAAATGGAATGCAGATCTGACCACTTTCAATCTTCTCCTTGATAAAATGTCTATCAACTTCAACATGCTTGGTTCTATCATGATGAATTGGGTTGTGGGCAATGTTGATAGCAACCTTATTATCATAGTATAGCTTCATTGTTTCTGACTTGTCAACTCGTAGTTCCTTTAGCAGAATCTTCAACCACAACAATACACATATTCCTTGTGCCATTGTTCTAAAATCGGCTTCAGCGTTTGATCTAGCCACCATAGACTGTTTCTTACTTCTACAAGTAACTAGGTTTCCTCCAATAAGGGTGCAATATTCGAATGTTAATCTTCTGTCATCTACCGAACTAGCCCAACCGGCATCAGTATAAGCTTCTACTTGAAGATGATAATTATTTGAGAAGAATAATCCATTTCCTGGTGTACCTTTCAAGTATCATAAAATCTTCAAAACTGCCTCCATATGATTTTCACAAGGAGAATGCATGTACTGACTAACCACACTTACAGCAAATGCAATATCAGGTCTAGTGTGAGACAAATATATCAGCTTACTAACCAATCTCTGAAAGCAACCTTTGTCAACTGCAGTACTTTCAACTGTACCTCCCAAGTTATGTTTTGGATCAATTGGAGTATCTCATGGTTTGCAACCTAACATTCATGCTTCCTCGAGAAGATCTAAGACATACTTTCTTTGAGATAGAAATATCCCTTTCTTAGATCTTGCAATCTCGATACCTAAAAAATATCTCAACTTTCCTAAATCCTTGATTTCAAATTCCTTAGCAAGCATTCTCTTAAGTTTTTCAATTTCATCAGCATCATTACCAGTAACAATGACGTCATCCACATAAACAATCGAGATAGTGATGCTCCCATTTTTGAAGTGCTTGAAGAACAAGGTATGATCACCTTGACTCTGAGTATACTCGAACTGATGTATAACCTTGGTAAGCTTCTCAAACCAAGCCCAATGAGATTGCTTTAGTCCATACAATGATTTTTTTCAGCTTGCACACTTTCTTTTGTCCGAACACATCTTCAAAACCAGGTGGTAGCTCCATATACACTTCTTCTTCTAAATCTCCATGCAAGAATGCATTCTTCACATCAAGTTGATCAAGGTGCCAATCTAGATTTGTAGCAAGAGATAAAAGAACGCGAATTGAATACATTTTGGCAACTAGAGAAAAAGTTTCTTAATAGTCGACTCTTTAAGTCTGTGTAAATCCCTTTACCACAAGTATTGCTTTATATCTTTCAATTGTCCCATCTGCATTGTGTTTCACTGTAAACACCCATTTACATCCCACTGGTCTCTTTCCTGAAGGAAGGTCAACAAGTTCCCATGTATCATTCTTTTTCAATGCCCCCATTTCTTCAAATATGGCCTTTTTCCATTTTGGAGCAGTAAAAGCATCATGTATGGTACTTGGAATAAATTCACAAGAAAACAAATTAGCAGCAAATGTTCTAAAAGCAGGGGACAACCTTTGATATGAGACATAATTTGAAATAGGATGCATTGTGCAGGATCTAACACATTTCCTATTAGCAACTGGAATATAAATATCAGAAAGATCTACAAATATTAGGAATTGAAGGATTACCTGTGTCTTTCAAAATTTTTGTGCTCGGTTCAGGTGATTGATGTTGTTAAGGAGGCTATGTCTTATTCCTTCTCGAATAAACCTTTAGTACTTTATCTCCATCTGTTACACACTCAAGTGGAGTTGGGATTGGAGATGACGGATGTGGGTTTTTAGAAAAAGGACTCTCGGAGATGACACACTCATTTGGCATAACATGAGGTATGAGAATATTGGACACAATATCCTCATTAGGCACATGAGAGGATTCAGATATTTGAGGAGTGGACTAAAACAGATCTTCAGTATGTCTATTCTCCCCTTGAAGAGAAGTTTTGGTGAAGAAAGAAGTATGCTCATAAAATGTAACATCCATAAACACAAAAAATCTTCATATTATAGGATAAAAGCATTTGTAACCTTTTTGAGTAGAAGAATACCCTAAGAAAATACAACGGAGTGCCTTTGGATCAAGTTTCCCCCTAGTATTGGCATGTATGTGAATAAATGCTACACACCCAAAAACTTTAGGAGAGAGAGAAGAAAACAAATGTGAAGATGGATATGTGTTTTTGAGAGTGTCAAAAGGTGTTTTGAAATTCAAGCTCCTAGAGGGCATTCTGTTAATAAGATATGCAGCAGTAAGCACAGCCTTTCCCCAATAATTTTTAGGAACCCCCATAGTAAACATTAAAGCTCTAGCTACCTCAAGAAGATGCCTATTTTTTCTCTCAGCTATCCTGTTTTGTTGTGATGTATCGACACAAGAACTATGATGTATAATCCCATGATCTGTTAAATAGGAACCAAGAGTTTTGGAATAATATTCTCTCCCATTATCAGTCCGAAGGATTTGGAGATTGGCTTGGAATTGGGTTTTAATCATTTGGTGGAAATTTTGGAATGTTTTGGCAGCTTCAGACTTTTCTTTGAGTAGGTAAACCCAAGTTACACGAGTATGATCATCAATAAATGTAATGAACCATCTAGCCCCGGAAAGATTATTAACACGTGAGGGACCCCAAATATCACTATGGATTAAGGAGAAAGGGTGCGACTCTTTATATTTTTGTGCATGAAAATGTGCTCGATGGTGTTTAGCTAATTCACACACTTCACATTGGAAAGCATGGATATCTTGATTTTTGAATAAAGTAGGTAACAATTTTTTTCAAGTATGGGAAGTTTGGGTGACCTAATCTTTTATGAAAAAGTTCTATTTCTTGGTTCGAATTTAGGGTACTCAAGTTTGTAAGAGATAAATTACCTAAACTAATAGGTTTACTCTCAAAGTAGTAAAATCCATCAATCACCTTCCTCGTGCTCAAGTCCTGAAATTCACAATAAGTTGGGAAAAACTTAGCAACACAATAAAGCTCTTTAGTAATTTTACTGATGGAAAGAAGATTGCACGATAATTTTGGAACATGTAGAACATAATCAAGTGAAAGAGTATTTGAGATACGAATACATCTTTTTCCTGCCACAGAGGCTAAAGACCCATCAGCTATTTTTACCTTTTGTCTACCCGAACAAGGGATATAGGAAACGTATAAATTAGAATGATTGGTCATAAGATCTGAAGCTCCAGAATTAATGATCCAAGAAAAATTCAAGAGATTAGCAACATTTAGACTAACAGGATGAATACTTGAATGAACTGATGGAGCTGATGAAGACAGAGATGAGAAACTCATGGTTGCCTCCCCAGATCTAATGTGATGAGGATTGATCCGGAAAAAAAAATGGAACTTGGTCTGACTCGGTACAAAATTGGTCGAACTCGGTCTGACTCAGCACAAAATCAGCTGAACTCGGTCTAACTCGGATGAAAATGGCCCTTCTCGATGACGAATCTAGCCAACCACCACAGGGTTTTGCTCGCTAGTGTCCTCTGAGAATTCTGGTGGTGAAGGTGTCACTTCAATCGCCAGAAATAATCTCTGGTTGTGAGCGGCGGTGAAAAAGAGTTTTTCACCTTTCATACGCCGATTTGACCACCAAGGAAACCTCCTTTGGTGAAGGTCCTTTGAAGGATTTGGAAATCGGTGATTTCCGTGACCTTTGAAAGTGGTGGTCTTTACTCATGTGCGACGACGGCGCATAGCTGTTTCTGGCAGTGGCGTGTGGGCTTGTGTGGAAGTTTCTAGCGATGATTTTTCAAAGAAACCGACTAGGTTTTGTAGCTCGATCGTCGAGGAGTCTATCTATGGTGGTTTCAACCCTTGATGATTACGAACAAGGTTCCAATAAGAAGAAGTAGTGAAATGATCGACTTTCTGGGAAGGTTTGAACAGAATAACTACTTTGAAAAAATTAAAGAAGCAATCGACAATGAAGGTTGATGCTTAGAAATGGCAATGAATGCCAGAAAAATAGTAGTGGCAATGAAGGCCAAGAAATGTGATGAACTGACATGAAAGTCAGGAAAGAATTGGCCCTAGAAATGAAGAACAGGCTCTGATACCATGTGGAGTTTCATACTTAATTCATATTTCATTGATAAGTAAGGATTACAAGTAGAACATATATATTCACAATAAAATTCATCTACTGACTACTACAATTAATACAACTATCTATAACTACTAACTACTAACTACTAACTTCCCACAGTTAGGTATTAGGCTTTTAGATCCTCATGCAGATGGTGACGGATAATAACCATGGCAGTATATTTGTCTTGTTCATATGTCTCAGCCCTATTTTCAATAGTGTAATATAGGCCTTCTGATTTTAGAAGCAATCTGGTATAAATAACGCAAGACATGTAATTGTCCCTAGACACTTCTAGTGCAGCAAATTTCAAACTTGCAAGCTTTGGCATTATTATAGCTTCTGGCTATCTGAAAATCACAATCGAAGTCAGAACTTCTGGTCTAACAAAAATCCAAGAAAATTTAAACCTTCAGATATATAAAGGAATATTTGAAGGTAAATAAATCCAAAAGCTTCAGGTTCCGATAATGATAAATAAATCCATAAACTTCAGGTTTTGGATGGGTAACAAATTTGTTTAAATAAAAATTGCAAAATAAAATGCGTAATAATAAATACAAAAAATAAAAATAAAAATAAATCCAGAACTGCGGGTTATGGTAGGTTAGCATAGCCAATCTCATAAAAGTGTATAAATAAATAAATACGAGAAAGCAAATCGTGTAAAAGTAAATAAAATACGAGAAAATAAATCTAGAACTGCAGGTTCTAGTATTAATAAATAAAAATCTAGAAGCTTTAGGTTCTAGTAATAATAAATTCAGAAGTTTCAAGTTCTGGAAATAAATCTAAGAACTTTAGGTTCTAGTGGTAATAAATTCAAAAGTTCAAATTCTGAAAATAACAGCATCGTACTGATAATGTGTTGTAAATTAAATTAAAGCAACATATAATATATTAGAAACAAAACGAGAGAGTAATAATACGATAAAGTAAATAATTAATAAGTGTTATCAAAACATTATTCAATGTTTTAATGTGAATGGATGTCCACATTAAGAAATCAAGCTTATCATTTTCCTAACTTCTCTTGTAACACCCAAATGATTTATGGTCAATTTATGTTGTAATTTATATCCATTATTGTGTAAGTTATGATTGTAAAGATTTGTAAGACTATAAATAAGAGCTTTCATCTTGATGTATGAGAGATTGAGAAGTATTGAGGAATAAAAGAATCTCTTTTCTTAGACTACTATTTTCTCTCCTTTCTTACTTTATATTTATGCTATTATGTTCTTGTTTATTTTATTTATTTCATAACACGTTATCAGCACGAGTCTCTAACCATTATATGTTTCAAGTTTCAGATTTGAAAGTTCATTATTTGAAGACAAGATGTCATATGATCCAAATTCAATAAGTAATGAGAGAGATAACAATTTCTTGATGAGACCGAGAGTTCTTGATGAGACCAAGAGATCCAAGCAATTGTAAAGTATTTCTTTCTCCAATTTTGGGCTAAGAAAAAAAAGTGGTTTATATTATTTCTCTTCTTAATTTTGTTCTTAATATTCATTGGGTTGCCAATAAAAGAAAAAAAAATGATTGTATTGCAACTAGAAGATTGCAAAAATGAAATTAATTATATTGCAACACAAATATCACAAAATCAAAGGGCCTGAAGCTCGATTTGATATATATTTGATAATTGTTAAATCAAAAAACCTGAAGCTTGATATGATGTCCGAAGATTGTAAAATCGAAAAGCTTGAAGCTCAATTTAGTGTTTGTAGATTACAAAATCAAAAAGCTTGAAGCTTAACATAATCTCATTAGAAAATATGGATTGCAATCAAACTAAAATATGAAAATTTTGAATTATCGAATAAGAACCCAAAATTCTGAATTTCGACATATGTGATTAATTTTGAAGCCCGAAGTTCTCAATTCATTGTTTACAATTATAAACAAGAAGTTTATATATGAACTTGAAGTTCCGATGAAATTCAACATTTTCATCAAATATGAATTTTATTTGGAACCTGTAGTTCTTGAATTGCAAATCATAACTATAAGGTTATGATATAATAGAACATTAAGTTTCGATATTAATATGACCAAAAAGTGTAAAAGTAATTTGCCTTTTATTTTCAAACATTTTTTATCTATCTATCTATAATTGGTTGTTTATATTTCATATGATCATGAATCTGACATTTTTTGGATCTATTATTTTGTATTGGTTATTTATATTTCACATTAAGAGACCTAACTACTATGAATGAAATATTTTTTCTTATTTATTTCTTCCTCATTATTAAGGTATGTAAGGTGTGAAATCTTATATTTTCATATACTAGAAAAATATAAATTTTCATATTTCACACACCTATTAATCACGAAATGTCTCAATTGTTTATTCATTAACATTTGAATTTATTCACCATGTGATATAGTTTTACGGTTCATTGATTTTTGTATTTTAAAATTGTTGGTTTTATTTTAAGTTGATTTACATTCATGTGGTTTTAGTAATATAATATTTATATTCCATTATTCTTTCAAAGATGAGATTTTTCTTAATACTTTGATTTATATTAACATTAAACTTGTAATTACAAGTTGCAACAAGTCATGAAAATAACTTCATATCATGCTAGATATTTGTTGTTGTTTTTAGTAAATTGTATGATATATCATGAATTATATTTTATTTTATTTGTTAAAAAAAAGGTCTAGTTATTCTTTTCTAATAGAAATATCTTATCATCAACGAATTATTTGTCCTTATATATATTTGCTTAAAAATGGTTTTGATCACCAAGTAGATAAAAACATGATCGATGAAACATAATGAGTCTATATTGTTTCAAATATTGTTCCAGAAGTAGCAGTATATATTTCACTATTTTATGCTTCAAATTTGCTCTAGAAGTGGCAATATTAATAACTTATGTATTTGAACATACTATTAGTTTATATCATGGTTTTCATGGTTGAACAAAATAATTAGTTTTGATTATAAAATCATTGACATCACCCAATTTGATCAATATCATTCCTTGAAGTGAATGTTACATATAGTGATGGTGATAATCGTGGATATTGTTATAATCAAATAATTATTGATGTCAAGGTGATCTTTATAAAGAAATTTAAATTGTTCCATCAGAAGTGGAATAACACTTTAACAAAGCAAGAAGATTGAAAGGATGTAAAATACACATTTTAATAATTATAAAAGTTTGTTTGCTATATCTAAAATATTTTGTTGATTTTTAGCAAGAATAATGAACACTCCATAAGTGCTAATATATGACACAAAGTTAAAACAAATTACATGAAAATTGGCACTTTGTATTTTGTTAGATCTGGAAGATCTACAATATAAAAAATTGTCCCTAGACAATTAAGAAGATCATATCTGACCAAATAAGTATTTCAATATAATTTACTCATTGTTATTTTGATTTAATTTATTCCATACAACTAATTTTATGAGTATGCTCTGTGGTTGCCACTACGTTGGATCTTCCATATCAAAAAATAAATTTAGTTTTATTTTTTTGTGGTTCTTAATGTTATTGGAGTTGATCAATATATATAGAACCAGAAGTTTCAAAATCAAATCCAATTGAGAATCTGCAGTTTTAAATTTGAATATAAATTGTTGAATATGAACCCGAAGTTCTAAAATTTAAACCTGAAGTTTTGAATCAAAAGATGATCTAAATTTTCATTGCTAGATGAATATTTGGCTACTCAAATATTTGAAAAGGAAAATACAAAGGCTTAAAGCTCTTAATATTAATACAAATCAGAATCTGAAGTTCTGAATATTTATCTTATTAAAATCCGATGTTATCAATTTAAAACTAATTAGACTTGTAGTTCTGTATTTAATTTTTGATATCAAATTTAATTAGAACTAGAAGTTCTAAATTTGATATAATAATAGTTCTTTTCATTTGAAAAGTAAAAATGTGATTTTATTTTAAGAACGCGAAGCTTTAAACATATGATTTTACATTTATGAATCAGCAGTTCTTACACGAACCAGAAGTTCCAAAAAAACATGTGAGTGTTTAAGAACTTGACATAAGAACATGAAATTTGAAGAATTGAAGTTCTTATTATATCTAATTTATTTTGTCTCGTGCCAAAAGAATTTATCATATTCTTATATTATATGATTACATGTTAGTGAATGTCCATAAAGGACAATAAGCTTTACTAAAAGTAAACGATGCATCGAAATATTGAAATATTTTATATGGATATCCATTTTATAACTAATTAGTTTTTGCTAGTGAATGTCCCTGAAGGACAATAAGACCATGTAAATTAGTCCTTAAAGGACAATATGACAAAATAAATGATTTTATGTATAAAATTATTATGACGCATATAATTCCTTAAAGTAAATTTTATCGTCGTTAAGGGGAGAATATCATAAGTTGATAAACGACGTAAAATTACAAGGTATGCATCATCCTATGAATTGCATGATATGCAAATAAATTTTCAGATGATTCAAATAAAATAATAAAATTACATTCTGTCAATATATAAACCCGGGTGGTTGTTCCTGTAGAACAATTTATGAAATGGCAGCAAAAATCATCTGTTAGACAGCAAAGTCGTAAAAGATGATTTTGGTTCAAAGGATATGGTTCCTAGAACTGGAATTTTAAAAATTATGATCATATTTCAAATAATACTCGAGTGATAGATAAATCATTATCATATTAGGCTCTTGAAGAGCTAGTATCATAAGTGAAAACAAAATCCTGAAGAATCATATAGAAATATTAATCTCCCCTATGAGACCGTTGAAGAAAATAAAAGAATCTCAATTGTCCCGGTAGAGGCACTTGTATTAAATTTAATGTGATTATACTTCTCCTGGAGAGATATTTGTATAGAAAGACATGTATAGTGTATATTTAACAGTAAAGTTATTATAATAAGCCCTTGAAGAGGCATATGAATTACATAATCATAATGAAATATATTGGTATAAAAATTGAGATTATATTTTATCTGCTTTGCATATTATGAAAAATGATGAAAGACTTGTATTATAAATTATAGAAATGTCGACATATAAATTATTAGCAAATAAAAAGCAAAGTTATATTAATGTAAAACTTGAAAGCTTTGGACCTGTAGTCCACATGTTTGATGACATCAAACTTATTAAATATTTTTCGTACGAATTAAGATAAAAGGTTTATTGCAGAAACCTAGTTTGACAATGAATAAAAATCCTCGAAGGATTTAAATGTCAGAAGCAAGTTATTCAAAGCTACATGAAGTTTTGTATAGTGAAAATTAAACAATCAGAATGCATGTAGTGTATTCGTCGTGGTGAATATTTATTAAAATAATTATATGTTGATTGTGTAAAACTTATTAAAAATTATGATAAGTTTATAAATTATATATATCAAAGGAATAATTTCTAAAGATGAAAAGTGTTGGAAAATAATATTTAGTCTCAGCTAATAAGTTTGACATTAAACATGAGTCAACATATGTAAGGAAAATGTCCTGAAGTACTTTTCCATGGATAAAACACATTGAATGGATTCCTCGATATTTATTCCATAACTTAAAGTGGTGTATGATCTCCTCTTGTTATTGAAGAACTTTAGGTTCTGAAGTACCAAATATAGGTTCAACTTGTGTTTTTATAATAAAACAACATGATGTTGTATATAACAAGTTGGACCAATTCAGAAATCGATTTTATTAAAGTTCTTTACATATGATCTCCAAAAAGGTGGTGATAAAAAATACGTATAAGTTTTCAATCCTGAAGATTTATTTATAAATACACTACCAATTGCAACAAATAAAATCTTGGTACAAAATATCGGGATGCAATATCTTTGCAAAATATTAAAGCATCTACGTCAGAATGAGGGGGAGCGTATTTATCACCTTATCAGGGGGAGATATTGATTTTGGAGAAAATTGTACATACTGTACTCTTTTTCCTTCACTAGGTTTTTATCCCATAGAGTTTTCCTAGTAAGGTTTTAACGAGGCAGTTTTGTACCTCAAATTCCTTCAGAGGTTAATTTGATATGTAGATGAATACTGTACTCTTTTTCCTCTGCTAGTTTTTTTCCCACTGGGTTTTTACTAGCAAAGGTTTTAATGAGGCATATTCTCTATATGATGGACATCCAAGGGTGAGTGTTATGAAAACATTATTCAATGTTTTAATGTGAGTGGATGTCCACATTAAGAAATCAAGTTTATCATCTTCCTAACTTCTCTTGTAACACTCAAATGATTTATGGTCAATTTATGTTGTAATTTATATCCATTATTGTGTAAGTTATGATTGTAAAGATTTATAAGACTATAAATAAGAGTTTTCATCTTGATGTATAAGAGATTGAGAAGTATTGGGGAATAAAAGAATTTCTTTTCTTGGACTACTATTTTCTCTCATTTCTTACTTTATATTTATGCTATTATGTTCTTGTTTATTTTATTTATTTCATAACAATAAGAGAGAAATAAAACAAGATAAAGAGATGAGAAGCAAGAGAGATGGGCGAGAGAATAATATATGCCTTTTGTTATTGATTCTGAAAGCATCAGCTAAACAAAACAGCAAACAAAATATTTACAAAGGAAGCCATATATAAAGGCAAGTAGAGATGCACGTTTGGGGAATGGGGATGGATATAGATCCCCCCATCCCCATCCCCACTTCACATACCCTTCCCCCATCCCCCTCCATTTCCCCATTTGGGGAAAATGGGGATGGGGAATTTTGGGGGGACCTATATACATCCTCATCCCCAATTCCTCATTTTTCCCGTTTTTCTCCGTTTTTTCCCATTTTTCCATTTCCCCGTTTCCCCCGTTCCCCCGTTTCCCCATTTGACTAAAATTTACAAATTAAATTAAAAAAACAAACATTTCATTACAAATATAAAATAAAATTTATTAGTGCATTTTATATAAAATGTGTATATATACTTAGGGAGTTAGGGTTTTTAAAAAATAAACAAAAAAATTAAAAATATATATTATAATTATATTTATATATGTTTAGGGGAAATGGGGAAATGGGGATGGGGGACCTCCCCCCCTTCCCCATCCCCATCCCCATTTCAACATAATTGTGGGGAAAATGGGGAAATGGGGATGGGGAGGGGTCCCCCCATCCCCATTTCAATTTGGGGATGATTTTCAACCCCCCCCCCCCCCCCTCCCCTTTCCCCATTTTTCCCAACAAAAAAATCCCCATTTACTGGGTTAGACTACGTCAATTTACAAATTTGATTTAAAATTTCTAACTTTAATATCCATCATTTTATTTGGTTATCTAAGACTTATCATCTACCCTTCTTAAAATTAAGAGTAAATTAATGGATAAATATTAAAATTATGAATTTAAATCGAATTTTAAAATTGATTTAGTCCGACTCTAATTAAAAATATTAATCAACGAATTTATATTGGCAGCTAGCTAGCCTTTGGAAGACAAATGTAAATTGAAAAGAAATATATATAAGTATATAACCAATGCATATGAGACTATGAAAGGAGAGTCCATCTCTTAAAAAAAAATAATAAAAAGCCTAGGATTCTCGTAAGATATATATAATAATATAAAAAAATTTAATATATTTTTTACTGGTCAATAAAAGTCTAAGGGGAAAATAGACTTTTAATTGATTTTGTGTTGGTTGACCGTCAAATATTTGGTCAAAGAATTGAAATGATCTATTTTTAATTATTTAAGAACCGATTTGATGAAAAATGTAAATATAAGTAAAAACCTAACATTTTTTACTACAAAAGTACTAAATTGTAAAAACCCAAAAATTTAATAAACAAACAAATACTCCAAATAAGCCTTTTTTTTTTTTTTTTTTTTAGAAATGAAATTTTTATTAGCACCATTGCGAAAAACTGAAAAAAAAAAAAATGAGAACAGCTAACCAGAAACACAAAGCCGAGCAAAACAGGAAAAATAGACGAGAGAAAACCTAGAGGAAAAACACACAACAAAAGAGACACCACCACCAGCAAAAGACAGAGAAACAATCCCAACAGCCAAAAGAAAGAAACAAAACAACCACCAAGCCATAATCAAGTGAGACTCCAGACTATGACCTCGCCATCGTTATTGGATCCTTTTTTTGCCAAAGAATCAGCAAAAGAGTTTAAAGAACGCGAGCTGAACTCAACGGTAGCTTGCCCCAAATGAAACAGAGAGTTTCGAATTTCAAAAATCAGATGCGTGAGACTAATGTTACCTAAATCATTGCTATTAATCCTTGATACCGCAACCTTTGAATTGATGTTGAAAACAAAACTTCTACCAAACAGTTATGTTCTTGAATTACAAAGCTCACAAGCTTTAGCAATTGCTATAATCTCTACAGTGATGGCATCTTGCCTACCAATATTGATTGAGAAATAACACAACACTTTCCCACAATTATCATGAAGGACACTGCCAATACCCGTTTGACCCAATGATCTCCTAGCATAACCATTCACATTAAACTTTAACACATCCGAAAGCGGTGGGATCCAATTTCCCAACTTTAGAATTTTGAATTTACTAGGGTCTGTGCAACGTTCTGCAATGTCAAGCAGAATAAAGGTTAAGGGATCATGAGAGCCATTTCTGGAACCACCAGGCAACTCTGAATTTCACCATATCCATAGCTTTCATTAAGGAAGCTTCTTCGTTCTTAAAGACCTTTCCATTTCTAAACACCCATATCGTCCAAGTGATAGCAAAAAATAAAGAGACCCACACTATTTCCGAGTTCTTCATAGGACAAAGACCAACTCATCCTCTCCACCAATCCATCAGAGAGAAGGGAGGGCAAAAGCTAATACAGCACCAGTTCATACAACTACTCCAGAGATTCGAAGACCAACTACATTAAAGGAAAAGATGATCGATGGTTTCTACAAAAACATTGCACAGAGGACAATCCAAATTCGAACCAACACTCATACCAAACTTCAACATAACTTCCTTTACCATGACTCGATCTTGCAAAAGCTGCCACACAAAGAGTTCAATCTTTGGAGGGGCAAACCCTTTCCAAACACCACTGCTGTCTACAAAAATGTCGGAAGACACATCATTGAGGTTTTTCCAAAAGGAATTTACAAAGAATAGACCATTAGAGCAGAATTCCTAACCTATAGTATTCGGTATAAAGTCAAAAAATTTAATCTTCTAAAGATTAAACCTGAACAAGGTCCACAAATCAATCTCCCAACAAAAGCATGGTCTTTTGAGAGGGGTTTCCCAAATACACTCGTTTCCATCCCAAAAGCCATGATCTTTGAGACAACCCCCCTTGTTTCTTGCCAAAGCAAAAATTCTGAGGAAAGCCTCCTTCAAATGGACTCCCTTCACCTTTAAGTTCGACCAAAAACTAACTCTGTCACATCTGCCTACAATCACTCTTAAACTGTCTAGCGGAATCTTAGCAGACTTGGAACCTTGCACAAAAAGACTACCAATAGCCTTTGTAAAAAAAGAACTAAAAAGGTTGTTGAAACCATTCCATCTCAATGAGTTCAACGAAATTCCGTATTTATCGCAAATTACCCTTTTCCAAAGCGGGGATTCTAATCTTCCAAACCTCAAAGCCCACTTAGCCTTGTTTTTGTCAATGACCGAACCTATGCCTAAACCTCCATGCTTTTTATCTTTGCACAAAGTCTCCTACTTTACAACATGAATCTTCCTCTTCTCCCATCCATCTCCCCAAAAGAAACTTCTTTGCAAACCTCCAATTCTTTTTACCACGGAAATCGGGATTTTAAAAACAGACATAAAATAGATTGGAATACTGGACATCACTACTTTGATGAGCACAAGCCTACCACCTTTTTTAAGGAAAGACTTTTTCCACAGAGCAAATCGATTTTTTAACTTTTGGATTAAGTCGGACCAAAAAATATTTAAGCACGGGCAGCCACCAAGCGAGAGACCCAAATATGAAATAGGAAGAACAGCTTTAGTGCACCTAAAACTAGCAGCCCAATTCTCCTCACCAGCTCTTTCCCTACCGACCTTAACCACACAAGTTTCTAGAAAATTAATATGAAGACTCGATGCCAACTCGAAATACATAAGAATTCTTCTTGCATTCATAAGATAGTTCAACTTTGGTAGGAGGAATAGGATGGTATCATCGACGAATTGCAAATGAGAAACATTAATAGCCTCCATACCAAAAAAGACACCCTTAAGTAGCTCTATTGACTCGCTTTCTGAAGTACGGCGCTCAAACCTTCCACTGACACATTAAATAGAAAAGGGGAAAAAGGATCGCTCTGCCGAAGGCCCCTTTCAATCTTGAATTGTCTCGTTAGACAACCATTACCAGCACCGACATCACCGAAATAGTAATGCAACTCTCAATCCACTTTCTCCATTTTCCTCCAAACCCATATCACTCAAGATATCATCCAAATAGGCTTGATCTAAACTATCGTATGCTTTTTCGAAGTCCAACTTCACCAATAATCCCTCATCTTTACTCTTCTTCCAATGATTAATGATCTCTTCAGCGATGACAAAACTATCAAGAATTTAACGGTTTTTTACAAAGGCCATATGAGATTCACCCACGACCGATCCTATGACCTTTCTCATTCGGTTCGCCAAAACCATAGCAAGGATTTTATATAAAGAACCAACTAAACTTATAGGTCTATAATCTCTCATTCTTTGTTTTAAGCATTTGGTGGTAAGAGCTATAAAAGTCTGGTTTAGATCCTTCACAATGGAGCCATTTTGATGAAATTCTATCATAAACCTCATGAAATCATCTTTAATGACTTCCCAATTTTCTTAATGAAATTGAGGTTGAAACCATCCGGCTCATGTGCTTTATTCCCATCACAAGAAGACACAGCTGACCACACCTCATCTAAATTGAAATCCTCCTCCAGAAAGTCTCTTTCTGCATCCGAGAGCTTTTTAAAAGGTAAACCACTAATTCAAGGATGACACCACACCATTCTTAAATTGATTCTCAAAGAAATCGGCTACTCCATTGCTAACAGCTTTCGGCTTAGATAAAGTCACACCATAAAAAAAAAAAATATTCTCAATAAAGTTATTTCTTCTTCTCCCACTAGGCACAATGTGGAAGAATTTTATATTTCTATATCCATCAAGAAGCCACTTGATTCTAGATTTTTGTCTTCATTCTTGCTCATCTCGTTTTATTCCTTTCCTAGCTCCAAAATGGCCTCCAACCTCTTTTTTCTCAGATCATCTGTCTAACCAACAACAGCTGTTTTTTCATCAACCTTTGCTAACCGAGTCTCAATTTTTTCCTGGAAACCGCCATTTTCTTCACTATGCTCTTAGAACCTATAAGTTTGGAATGGAGAATGAAGCTACTGGTCCCCCAAATTTTTTTTCTTCCCCAATCTTTTTTTATTTCTGACATTAGCTCTCTGTCGTCCAGCCATTGTTGTTAAAACGGAAAGGCCTAGGACCCAAAAAAATACAAGCAACACCTAGAGTAATGTCACAGTGATCCGATATCGTCCTTGGTAAACCAGTTTGCTTAATGTCAAGAAACCAAGAGAGCAAAGTGGGAGACACCAGGAACCTATCAAGTCTTGCCCAGGATCCCATTTCCCTGTTGTTCGACCAAGTGAAAGTAACCCCATGCAATGGAATGTCCACTACCTTAACCTGAAGAATGAAATTGTTAACTGCCTTAGCTACCCATTTGTTAAAAACACCTCATAATCTTTCGGTCTCATTAAGAATTGTGTTGAAATCACTTCCAATAATCCATGACATTGAAAAATTATGTTGTGTATTGATTATGAAACCCTACAAATCTCCTCTCATTTTCCAAGTTAGAAGCGTAAACATTGCAAAAAAAAAAAAAACCGCTTCCTTATCTAGTTTGTTCAACACACCCACCAAGAACAAGCACCATTTATTCGATATACAATCTTTAATAGACACCAAATCTTCATTCCATTGAGTTAATAAGCCCCCAGCTGAACCCACAGCACCCCTACACCCCTGGTAAGAAACGAACCTCCCAATCCTCTTAAAATTATATTATTGAAAACATCCAGCTTCTACTCTTGAATAAAGAAAACAGTCGGTTTTTTACTTGACACCAAATTCCTCACATTTCTTCTCTTCTCCTCCTTGCCCAAACCTCTAACATTCCAAGACATGACTAACATAAAAACCAAAGGAAACTTAACCCTTGCAAACATGACAGCAGACCAACTTACTTCTCCTTTCTTGACTCATCCACCCTCTCTATTGAGTTCACATACTCCACAACTTCGTCCTCATTACCATTAAAACCAAAACCTAAAGCAGCCCCTGTTTCTAAGACTCTGGTAACTTCCTCTTCCAAGTCCCATTCTGTCAATTCTGGTCTTGACAAATCTGTCTCAATCCCACTCTTTTTTAATGGTTTCCTAGACCTCAAATCAATACCTTGAGTGACTCATTCCTTAATAACTTTCATGATTTCTTTTTCTAGATTCCATATTACTTTCTTACTCCTTACCTTGACTCCATAATCCTCTTTTCCATTCTGAGACTCGGTAAACTTAAGACCTCTAGTTTTCATAGGATGAGTCTTGAGAACAAAATCAGGATGTTTACCTCTTAATTTCTTTAAGTTCGTAGTTACCTAACCTCCTTGCATCTCCCTTTGATGACGCAGAATACTTGTTTCTGAAATTTGATCTTCTGTGAATTGCTCAGTACCTTCCCCCACAACCTTATATGAGATGGCTTTTGAGAACAGATTCTCATCCTCCGAACCCTGAAGATTCTGCAAACCAGCTCCCTAACCTCTCAAATCAACGACCAATTAAAGGCTCTTTTCTTTCTCCATTTGAGTTTTTTTGTCATTATTTTGATTATCCCCTCATCCCAAACACATTAGCTTTCTTCCTCGTTTTTTTTTTTTTGGGAAACTTTGGGCTTCTCTTTCCTCCATGCTTGATTGAACATACATTTGAGAGCCCATTTCATCTGGACTCAGATCACTAGAGGTCTCATCAGATCGAGCCTTATCTACTAAATCCATTCCTTTATTGGACATATCCTTATTTCCATCTAAAGGCCCATTTCTAATGAAATCACCCAACCTATTTGAAACTGTCTTCACCAAACTTCTAACTTTAGAGCATTCCCCTTTAAACCTATTAAACTTTGAGAATGACCTTTGTTTAGACTCAAATCCTGATGGCTCTGTTTCTGACTCTCCCCTACTTACCAGCCTCATTTCTTTCCCTATCTTCAGACTGCCATTGCAGATAGGTTGTCTAGGTTTAATCCTAGAGACTCACATCCAACAACCCTTTCCTTTTTTCCAAAACTCCTCTACCTTCAGCCTTTTCTTTTCTAGAAACATTGGGATTGCCTTTGGAAAAAAAAAATCCACCTTTACAGCTGTCTTTTTCATTTTTATTTTCGTGAAAGTCTTCTTTGCCTTTTCTTATGCTTTCCCTATCATGTCCATTTCCCCTTCCTTCACTAGAGTGCCAGTCCCATCGAGCTGACGAAGGCACCAAGTCAACTCTACCCCTGTCTTGATTCGAATTCAAATTCTTAGCTTAAGTTCTCAAATCCAGACTGTCAACCACCCATGAACCAGCTACTAGAATCTGCTATTCCTCCAGCCTCATCGGAAAAACATGGTTTCCCATCTTAACTTCGATTTCGCAAGATATTTGTTTATCTATAGGAGCCCTAATCAATAATCTTCCAGTATCTAGCCTTCCTTTAGCTTCAATCCCCTCATCGATCCATAAAGTCTCACCAAACCGGCGTCCAATTTTTTTTGACAAAGGCTTTGCACCAACAATTAAGAGGAACACCATAGACATCAACTCACCTTAACTTGTGTATCGATTGGTTTTCCCCCAGATGCATCGAATCTCTCCATTTAGACATGGAGATGAAACAATCTCTGCAAAAAAAAAAAAAAAAAAAAAAAAAAAAAAACAGTTCTTGATGAAGCCATCCTTGTCACATTCGGATTCAAAAGACCAGACTATGTTTTTTCGACCCATATAATATGAGGAAAACAAAAAAAACCTCTATCTTCCAGTTTCTGGTTGACTCATATAAAATCCATTTTTCTCCCATACGGTGAGTTTTAATGCTTTAAATAGCTAACGATTGTTTGTATTGGTGTATATTTCAGGGGTTTTGATACTATTTTAGATTATGTCATGGTTTTCAAATTAATTTTGAAGTTTTCCAAAATTTTAGACTTATGATAAATGTTGCATGGTAGTCAACCATGTAATATTTCATAGTTCATCATGCAACATATTTCTTCAATTTATAGGTTTCTGATGAACACTACATGATAGCTTGCCATTTAATATATTTTCAATTCATCATGTATTATATATGACATGTAATTTATTAAGGACAACATAGTCTTTTTACTAGTAAGGTAGGTTAAAAATGAAATTTTGCTACAGTCCAATTAGAATTGAATTTGACGAATTTCATTTGGTTAAATTTTTTTTTTCTCTCATATATATAAATATATATATATATATATATATATATTATTGGCTAACGAGGGAATTACAATGAACATGGACCTTCCACGAGAAGTAGGGCCTTGGGGAGGAAACAAAGGTAAATCGTGGGATGATGGACTTGTTGGTGGTATCCAGCAAATTGATGTGCATGTTGGAAATGGAGTGGTTCATGCAATTCAGTGTCGATATCACGGCAGAGATGGCAACTTAGTCTTGTCCAACAGGCATGGTGGAGGAGGTGCTAGTAAAGTATACAAAGTAAGAAAAGGAAATTCTGCTCGATCTCTGATTAAATAATACATAATTGTCAATTATTTGAAATTTGGAGCATTAATACAGATTGAACTGGAGAACCACTCATCAGAGTACTTGGTTAGCATCACTGGGTTTTATGGGCATATTGATGGAAGTTGTTGCTTGGAGGTGGTGCGCTCTGTTTCCTTTTACACAAACAAAGGAAAATATGGACCCTTCGGAAGTGAAATTGGGACGTTTTTCAACTCTCCCGTGTCTAATGCGAAGGTAGTTGGGTTTCATGGAAGAAGTGGTCAATACCTGGACGCAATAGGGGTTCACGTCGAATACTCCTGAGCTGCTAAACATCAATATTTCTGCTGCTTTTGGAAGATCAAAAATAAATAAAACTTGCCTTGATTTCATTCTCTTGTTATATGTATGCTGTGTCTGACTGTGTGCTAATAAATATGCCATTCGTTTGGCTGAAATAAACAATAAAGCTTGTTCTCATGCATGCTTTTTTTTTTTTCTTTGTATCGTTTGTTGTGTAGGTGGCAAGTAAATATATGCTTCGATCCTTTTATTTATTTGTTGATGAGTATCTAAGTGAATTTGATTGTTTTATTTAAGTTTGATACTGTAACTCCCTTCCACATTTGTAGTGAGAGGTAAATGTGCTGAGAGGTTTAAATCTCACCATGTATATTTTATAATAATAATAATAATAATAATAATAATTGTGGTAAGGGGTTCAAATCCCACCATGTATATTTTATAATAATAATAATAATAATAATAATAATAATAACAACAACAACAACAACAACAACAACTTGTATGTAAAGCGGTGATATTTGTACTTCTTAAAAACTGTATATACACACCAAATTAGTATATTTTTGAAAATAATAATAATAACAACAACTTGTATGTAAAGTGGTGATATTTGTACTTCTTAAAAACTATATATACACACCAAATTAGTATATTTTTGAAAATCCAATAATACATCACTTCCCCTTATATGAGTAGTTAATAATGGAACAGGTTAATTATCATACTTGTTTTCATACTTAATTCGAAAAAATTCAAGTACAGATAATGGAACAGGTTAATTATCATACCTGTTTTCTTCTTCGCCAAATATATATTGTATCCATTAAAAAATATATATTATTTATTGTATCTTTACCAAAACGACTCAAAATTTTGTCATTCTTTCTTTTAAAAGTTGTGATTTCTTTTTAACATTTCTTTCTCTTAACTTTGTGAAGATTTAATAAGAGAAATAAGACATGGAAAATAATATTAAATAACTTTAAAAAGAAATAAAAATAGAACTGAAATAAAAGACTAAAAGCGTGAAAGAAAAATGGATAAAAAGTTAAGTGAAAAAATAAGGTTATTTTTAAAATTAAAGGTATATAGAGAAAAACGATGACTTTTGTAATTTTTATTATAGGTGTCCTTAGGAAATGAGTGTAAAGAGATTTTATGGACGGTAACAGAGGCATCCTTTTGTAATCTCTTCCGGTCATTAAGTTGACATGAAATATTTTTCCAATTAAAATAACTTACAAGTAGTTGTGTGAAAGCACACAAAAAGAGAAAGGGTCAATATAGTAATTTATCCAGGAATGGAGAGCTATCAATAGTCAACCTTATAGTTTAGAAGGATCCCTTGTATTTGGTTTGGATTTGAAAATGTTGACGGTGATTTTTCGTTAACTGGAATTATGGTTAATTAAAAGGGGTTGTTTGTAATACGGTAGTGGTGAATAATATAAAAAATGTGAGAGAAGACAGATTTACATGGAAAACCAGGTAAAAAGGGGGAAAAAACCACGGGTACCGACATCAGCTAAAGAATACTACACTATGAAAATGGTGCTTTATAGAGCTCTTTCTCACTTTTCTCTCTTTTTCTGTTGCTTGCTTACTTCCCATGTCCCTTATAGTGAAAAATGAGCGATATTTATATACTTATTTAGCCATTCTAATCTTGACATACAAGTAGTTTACTTGTAGAATCCTTATGTGATTCTTCACGTTTAGAGTCTATGTTTGTCTCAATCATGTCTTGATTTATTGTTCATCCCCAATTAAATGCAGCCGGCAATCGTGCTTGATTTGGGTTCTGACTTTTCGTGGTTGATTCCTAATTGAAGTGTGATCGTTGACCCTTGATTCCAGGTGAGATTTTCTTCTTCGGACCACTCAACATTAACGACGTGCCAAGTCCTGACTCGAGCGAGTGACTTTTACTAGATGGACTACTCGGCTGACCAGAACCCTTAGTGAGACTCTCTTTCGCCCGGGCTCCCCTTGTCAAGGTTCACTTTGTGTCCCCTGTTCGGTGAGGGTTTTTTACTTTTCGGGCAACGAGTCCTTAGTCGGGCTTTGTCGACATGGCGTATTTCCTTTGATCCTCTTATTAATTTGATGATGCGTTAATATTCGACGAAAATTCACATATAACAGATACCTAATTGCCATCAACTGTAGTTTCAGCAGGAAGGCAAGGCTTGGTTCAGTCAATATAACCAAGTAAATCATATCCAAAAAGAAGAGCATCAAATTGGGTTCTCCATGAGTACGTAGTAGTTTGAAGTATTTAATTTGATTGGGAGTTATGTTTTAGCATTTATAGTAATAAAACCATTTTGGCTAAAGGGTGTGTTGGTTTGTTGGCTAAGAGGAGAAATTACTGAGCCTTCTGCAGCCATGGTAATTAATGAAGCAGCGAGAAAGAGACCAAGATGATCAACCTCGAAAAGATTAAACCTTGGCAAACATGAATTCCCTAAGGACCTTGAAGGAAATCCAATGGATAATCAATTGTTTAGCTTCACTAAACCGGTTCATCAGCCGATCAACGGATAAATGCATGTCGTTATTCAAGGCAATAAAGAAAGGAAAGGGGGTAGAATGGACTGAGGAGTGTGTAAAAGCCTTTCAGCATATCAAAGGCTACCTTAGCAGAGCCCTAATCTTGTCAAAACCTTAGGTCAATGAAACCTTGTACCTTTACTTATCAGTCACAGCAATAGCAACCAGCTCGATACTAGTCAGGTTGGAAGAAGGAGTAATAACACCTGTTTATTATACAAGTAAGGCCATGTTGCTAGCTGAAACCAAGTACACATCGGTTGAGCAAATGGTACTAGCCTTAATAACAGCAGTAAGAAAGTTGAAGCCTTATTTTCAGGCATATTAGATCGAAGTTTACATAAATTTTCCACACAAGTAGATCCTATCAAAGCTAGAAGTGTTAGGAAGACTGATCAAATGGGCAGTCGAGCTAAGTGAGTTCGACATCACCTATACACCAAAGGCTTCGATCAAAGGCCAAGCAGTAGCAAACTTCATTGCAAAGTTTACTGAACCAGATGCAGAGGTAGCTAATATGCTCAAAGAAAAAGAGAAAAAAGTCTTCCAATGGCAATTGCACATTGATAGGTCATCAAATACGCATCACAGCAGGGCAAGGATAGTGGTGTCCACCTCAGAAAGAGATATAGTTGAATGTTCCTTGCAATTTGATTTCAAAGCCTCTAACAATATAGCTGAATATGAGGAACTCTTGGCAGGATTAAGGGTTTGCACGACCATATGTGCTGACGAAGTAGAAATCTTCAGTGATTCCCAAGTCGTGGTCAACCAGGTATTGGATAAGTATCAAGCAAAAATCGGTAACATGATCGCTTACCTTGATATAGCTAAAAGATAGCTCAAGCGATTCAAGAGTTACAAGATCACTTAGATCCTAAGAGAAGAGCTTGAGAAAGCAGATGCTTTTTCCAAATTGGCATCTACGACTACTAGCATCTGACCAAAGACAAATCTTGTAGCACATCTTGCTCGGCCTAGCATCAAGGACAGAGAAGAGTTATTGGTGGTATCAATAGAAGAAGGACATGGGTTACATGGATGATCCTGATCAAGGATTATTTGGAGAAAAATCTTCTCCCGGAAGACCCAACGGTGGCCAAGAGGATCAGATACAGAACCACTCATTATACCATAATTAGAGGAAAGTTATACAGAATGGGGTTCTCAAATACATTGCAAAGGTGTGTCGGGCAAACTGAAGCTGATAAGATCCTTAAGAGTATACATAACGGGATTTGCGGGAATCACATTGGGGTAAAGTTTGGCTCATAAAACCCTTAGGCAAGGATTCTATTGGTTGACCCTATTTGATGATGCACAACGGATGGCGAAGAGGTGTGAGGCGTGTCAAAGGATTGCAAATTATATCAAACAGCCACTCGAGCGGTTGAGGAACTAACCTCCTCATGGCCATTTGCGATGTGGGGATTCAATCTGATAGCTTGCATTATTAGGTTGATTTTCTCTAAATAGTTAAGCCTTGAATATTCTTATGAGATTGTTTTGATGACTAGGTTGATAAATATACGTTTATTTATCTAGTCAAGCACTCTTGAATGTTCATGTGCGTTTAATTGACAATTAGGTTGTTAGAATTTCTTTATACATCTAATTGAGACCTCATGTATGGTCATGTAGGCATTTTTTATAACTAGATTGTTAAATTGAATTATAACATCTAGTTAGGCATTTTGTGTATGGTCTTACAAATTGTTGCATTTTGGATATTGTCATATATTCACTTGGACTATTATTCCTCTTCAAAGAGTCAAAGTCTTATGACTTCTAGATAAAGGTGAACAAGCAAGTAAGTCTTGCAATCAAAGGGTTGATTGGGAAGAAATTGGTCTAGAATCACTATTAAAGGCCTGCAGGTAAAATAGCTTGTGTTACTTCCGAGAATAGTTTGACTAGGGTGTCAACTTAGGTTGTAAACAAGTATTCAAATAGTGGATTTGAGTTTTTCCCAATTGGAGGGTTTCTCATGTCAATCAATTCAACGTGTTTTTATTGTTTTTCGTATTTCTATTACATTGATTTTATGTGGGTTGTGGTGGCTTGATTTTTGTCAATATTGACTTATCGAAAAAGTTAGTAATTAATCAATTAACATCACATTCACCTCTCTCTAGGTTGTTTAGACACATTTTGTTTATTCAAGCCTTAATCATGCGCTCAGCTTCCTCCTTGGTCAGCATTGGAGGGGATTTGATGGTAGCTGATTGGTTGATTTGGCTAGCGAATTCCATTTAGGCCCCTAAATTCTTGCAAAATCACCCAAACTTCAATCTTGGCCCGATTTTTATGCTTTTACCCGTGATTTAAATATATTAAATGCCCGAGTTTTACTCAATTATGAGTAGAAAAATATAGGAAATGAGGGTTATAAAAACTATATATATAATTGGTACGATTACTGCACTCTTGAATACACACAATATTTCCTTAATCTTCGTCCTCTCTTCATTGAAATTTTTTAGAAACAAACTTATAATAGGTAACGCCTGTTGGATCCCATGATTACTGTTAACAGGTAGAATTTGCCAACATTAAGGTCAAAGATTTAACATCACCACGTGGGCAATTGTTGAATAGTAAATGAAAAGAAAAAGAAATGTGTGTTAAGACGAGGTAGTCCCGAGTGAAATTGATTGGTTTCGAGAATAGGAAAAAGAGGTGGAGTGCCGCCTATGGACATCGTTTATACTCCGTTTTGCTCGAGTTAATCTTGATCTAGAGGGATGTTAGATTCCTCTCAAAAAATTCTCTTGTTTTCAATCTCTCTCTCTCTCTCTCTCTCTCTCTCTCTCTCTCTCTCTCTTTGCCAGCAGCCACCGTAAAAACAATCTCAAGCACCTCATCTTTGTGAATTGGCAATCACCATAACCAAGCTTCTCTCCACCATCACCACCATCTTCGATCTACTCTTCCATGGGTTTTTGGGTTTTTGGGTTTTTTCAATCTACTCTGGTTTTCCTCCATTTTTACCGATTGAATTTCATTTTTAATTATTTTTTTCCAAAAATTGATGTGGTTTTGATTGAAGGAGAAGACTTGGATTATTGCAATTGAGTTGGAATACTATAATTTATTTGGGTTTCTGGAATTGATTTTGTGGATTTTTGTGGAATGATACCTCCCTTGTTCACGGAGGGGAGGGTCTGGCCACTTTTGAAGTTTCATGCCGATTACCATCAACAAATAAGGACTCCAGACTTTCAGGTTCTACATCATGGGATGATTTTGTTTGTACTGAATCTTAAGGTTGGGACCTATCTTCTGCTGTTGAAGTTTATTTTCAACAAAGTATATAACATTATGTGGAGTTGTATTTAAGAAATAAAATTAAAATTTAATTACATGCAAACAAAAGCAACAGCAAAAATAATTGGGGAACAACATTTAAGACGTTTTTTTCTATGCATAGATGCTTCGTAAATTCCATTATCTATTATCAAATTCATTGAGTTTGAAAAAGTTTGTTATACAAGGAAGATTTCAAATCCCATAGTAAATATGCAGCATCCAAAAGCACGTCACGATAAGGTAAGAGAATCCAATAAAGAATTTTCTTGGATTCCAATTACATGTCTATATAGATCCCAACAAAACCAAAACTAACCAACATCTCTTCTCATCATTGGTGTGGTTTGAGTTCTTTTCATGTGGAGAGATGAGCTTCGCGTATTTGAAGAGGGCTTGCTCGTCGTCGACATGTGGACCAATGGTGAAGATAGCAGAGAGAATGAAAGGAGGCTTCTTGATGGGCATAGCTTGAACTTCGAAGGTGTAGTTCGCCAGAGAGAGGTAGAAGATGGTGCAAGATTGGCCAGGAAGAATCCATGATTTCTTTGCTAGTTTGATGTTTGGGATACCATATTTGGTTATCACAAGGTATTCCAATGCGCTCGTGACTCTGTACATGGTTGGTTGTTGCACTCTATATGTGTTTATAGAATTTCACAAGAGAAAATAAAAGAAGAGAATATTTGAATGAAAATTAGCTTCAATATAATCTTTATTTATAGCGTATTACTATTGTTCTTTGAAACACTATTTATTGCGTATTGAATATTAATGACACTTACCAAATGGGATTAATGCGAAAACTTCTTAAAGACGTGAGAAACGTTTGGAAGTCGGATATCTTGTTTGAGAGGACTTTAATGACGTGATGCATGAAAACGGGAAATCTTCAATAGAAAAGGGAAAAGAGTTTGTGATCGGACGATAAATGTACATAATTGAGGTCCCCATTTCCTAGCTTTTGTTCTCGTTTTTGAGCATATTTTTGTATATTATGTGTTTGTTGAGCCTTGTGTAGGTATATATTCCCTACAGTGAGGTTTTGAGTTTAAAGTCAAGTTTGGAAAGCCAAAATGAGGAAAAAAAAAGTCAAGAATGGAAGCCATGCAGAGTTGTTGCGGCCTCACCGTTAACCTAAACCATGGTGTGATTCATGGTCAACCACGGAAATCAAAATCAAATGTTCCATGGTGGATCCGCTGTTGAGCTAGAACGCGACATTGAGACCGTGGCACTAATCAACTCAGTTTTCCAAAGGTTAATGGGCTAACATTTTTAAATGCCCATGCATAACACACATATTTCGGGGTCCATATCTCCCTTCTCATATTGAAATGGGTTTCTTACTATATATTTTTGAAAAGCCTCGGAAATCTACTTTCCAAAGGTTTTTACGGATCACGATTTCGGGCTTTCTAGTGGATTTATGCTCGTTTTCGTAACAGTGCGCGAGGCTGGAAACCTGACTGCAGCAATGGCACTTTAACTGTAGAAATCTCTGTCGCGAGTGTGCCGTTGTGCCTAACCGCAGCACACATGATGTCAAGACCACGACATGCCATTTTTTAGAGGTAAATGTGTCCTTTCACACCTCAATTCGCCCCCAAAATTTCCCTAACTATATAAACACATCTTCCCTCTCTTCTCTTGAAACCAAGAACACCACAGCAGTTGCACTTCATCTTCTTCTTCAATTTTTCTCACCAAATCAAGAGAGAGAGAGAGACTTTCAAAGCTCCCATGGAGGTTCTCATCCATGGGAAGCTCACCACCATCACTTTCTACACATCCTCCACCACATTCGGAGTAGATTACAAGGAGAAATGAGAGGTCTTTGACCAAATTCGAGCTAGCAAGTATGGAGCTCTTAGAGAGGGCCATATCTTCAAGAGTTGTCTCATTTAAACTCTTCTCTTTTTATTTCTTGTTTTCTAAATGTGTAACCCCACTTGGAAATATTGTAAACCTATATTTGTGCTCATTTATGTGATGATTGTTTATAAATGCATTTGAGTTTTGATTTATTCTTGTTATTATTGCATAATCTCTTATCTTGATATGCATATGTGTAGAGATTGGAAATTGATATGTGTTCATGGATGGGATTAGGAGTAGATTAACTTAAATGTAGGAGTAGTAATCAAATATCATAATTGTGTGTGTATGTTGATGGAAGGTCGAAATACCTTGTTAGATAGGTTTGAGTGTATATGGGTTAAGATTGTACCTCCATGGATGGCTTCCGAGTATAGTCTTAACCACTTAGCTCTAAAACAATGGATGAAACTTGTTTTATGTATGATAGGTTTTGGCTCAATGTTCCTGTGCTTAATAGGTCTTTGGCCTTAAGACACATGCTCTTCCATGACCTTTGGGGAGCTAGAATAGATTTTGGTTACCTTAATCAACGAATGATTCGTAATAATATATGATTTGGTTTCAGAACTCCTTAATCGTGAGAAAGAGCGCATAACTTGAATTGGATGAACTTAATGCCTAACAATCAACTAGGTGTGCACTTGTGTTTGGTGAACTAATAAGTACCTTGTATGACCACAATCATAGATCTCTCCAAGCCACCATTTTATTATTTATCTCTTTAAACACCATTCTCACCCTTTTCATATTCTCTTTGTTTTTATTTGCATTCTTTTCTTTACATTTCCACACACACCACACCTTAACATGCATACACCTCACACACACCATTCTCACCACATCCGCTTTCTATTTACATTGCTTTAAACAAACACTAGAACTCAAAACAGTGGACGAACACAACTTCCCTGCGGAACAATACCCTCACTTACCGTTTTACTAGTCTTTTGCTAGTTATAGCACATTGCATAGGAACTTTTAAATATAAATAGTCTTTTGATAATCGTAATTTGGTAACGACACAAAAAGCGAGCTTATCAGTTTGTCTTCATGTGAAACAGGGAAGTCTTGTACGTAAAGGAAAGGGACTTTGCGTGGAACGAAAAGTCTTGTGTGTGAAAAAAAGGACTTCCTTGTGGATCTGAAACTCTCTAGTGCTCTAGTATAAATAGATCATAATTTTACGTTATTTTAAAGGTTGAGAGCCTCGATACCTGGAGCCAGAGTGTAGAGCGAAGATGTAGGCATTGGTTTTAATTGGGGTTTGGAGTTTTAGAGAGAGAATCATGATTGTTTAGTTGTACAAATTTGCTACATAGTAGAATCTTTTCTTTTGTCGTCCTGACAGCCATGGTTTTTCCATATTCTTAGGTTTCCACGTAAATCTTGTATTTTGTGTGTGATTGGATTTATTTTATTCTTCCATCTTATTTTATGCATAAACATTGTTATTTTTTGTTTGTGGCTATCCGGCAACGCTTCCGTATAGCAAATTAATTGCTAACAACTGGTATCGGAGTCTGGTTGTTTAATAGTGATTTCAATAAACGGGTATGTCTGGGAGTATGGGTTCGATGAAGTTCAATGGAAAAAGAATTTGATGGGGAGATCAAATTTGGCTTGTGGTGGCAAGTCCAAGTCATGGATATCAAATATGGGTTACAAAAGGCGTTGAAAAAAAAAAGGTGAACCCCTAAAAGCTCAATGGTCTCTAGTGAGGTGTGGAGTAGGTCGGGTAAAAGCTCCAAGTATTGCTAGTAGTAAGTCTTTCACCGGATTTGGTGATGTAAGGATATTTTTATCCTTTTTGCATGTGAAAGTTGCCATAGAGAGGAAATGTTGATGACAACGGGTCAACAATTGCACATAGGCATTGGTTAGAGGGTTATGCAAGATATGTGGTGGACAATGATGTCAATGATTGACGTACTCCCTGAAAATCTATTGTGATGAGTTTCACCACAATTTTAGAAGGCTATTTCGACATGTGCCAAAAGAAATCTTAGGATGGTCCGTTCCTACGGGGTTATACCTTGTGGTGGGGTATAATGATTCTTAATATAGAGAGTCATGACTGTGGACGATGGTTTTGGGAATACTCGCCATAATGGAGTACTGTTGGAGATGGCTTGTATTCCTATGATTACCAAACTAGATTCAACTAATGCGAAAACTTCCTAAAGTCATGAGAAACATTTGGAAGTCAGAAATCTTGTTTGAGGGAGTCTTTAACGACATGATGCGTGAAAACGGGAAATCTTCAGCGAAAAAGGAAAAAGAGTTTGTCTTCGTGCGAAACAGAAAGTCTTGTGCGTAAAGGAAAGGGATTTTGTGTGGAACAGAAAGTCTTATGCATGAAGAAAAGGGTTTCCTTATGGGTCTGAAACTCTATAGTGCTCTAGTATAAATATATGGTCATTTGATGTAGACCGGAACGGAACTCACACATGTTCAACTTACAAAGGTTTCTATTTTCCTGTAATCAGGGACAGAGGGAGTATAGGATGAGGGGGGGCAACTCCCCCCTAAAGTTTTGAAAATTTACAATTTTGCCTATATATTAATTTTTAGGGTTGAAAATTTTTATTGCACTCTTTCTAAAGCCATTTATGGAAAATTCACCCACTTAATAAGTTTTGTATAAATAGCACCAATTAATGGAATCTACCAAAATTGCCCCTAATCTCTCTTTATCTCTCTCTTTCTTCCTCTCTCTTTTTTTTTCAAAAAATTCTATTGATCCATCAATGGAGATCAAAACGACCTCCGTCAAAACAGTTGACTCCATTAGAGGTCTTCAAAACGACGTCCGTTATAAAAAAAAAAAAATTAGAAATAAGTCTCGGGTATTTGGCAATAAGCCACGGATAGCTGAAATAAGTCTCGGGTAGCTGGAAATAAGTCTCGGGGTAGCAATTAAGTCTCGGCTATCTAAAAATAAGTCTCGGGTAGCTTGAAATAAGTCTCGGGTGACCTACCCAAGACTTATTGCCAAATATCCGAGACTTATTTCCATAATTTTTTTTTTTTATCCTCTTCTTCATCGACAACCAATGGAGGTCGGGGTCTTTTCGACCTCTGTTTGAGGTATGTCCAACCTCCATTGATGGATCAATGGAGTTCTTTGAAAAAAAAAACAAAGGAGAGAGGGAGAGAGAGAGAGAGAGAGAGAGAGAGAGAGAGAGAATTAGAGATGGGCAATTTTGACAGATCACATACTTTGGTGCTATAAAACATAGAGTTATTAACTTGGTGATATTACAACAAAACCAATCCAAGTTGGTGTTATTTCTCCCTATTCCCTCTAATGGTTTATAATATTCTTAATTTTTAAGTCTTTGTATTTTTACCCCTATTTTAATTTTTTAATTTTTTAATTTTTCCAGTTTTTATATATATGAAAAATATAATATTTTTCCATCAAATCATATAAAAAAATATTATTAATTATATATATAGTATTTATTTTGATGTATCTTAAATATAAATGAAAATCTAATCTTAACATATATGTTGTATCTCAACTTGTAATATTATATTCCCATTCAAATAATGTTGTTTTCTCTTATAATCTTACCTAGTTATCTCACTCACCCCTAATACCATATTATATTTTTGATATGTTATTTATTTCTAAATAATCAGTGTTGTTTTAAATAATTAAAACATATCAACCAAACATATACACATATTACACAAGATAAGGTTGCCCTAGTGTATGCCCATCACACTCACACCACGGGGTTGTGTGTTCGAGTCTCTCCCCCTCCCCATACCCCAAATTATTACAATATTTCAAATACATGTACATATATTTATATTTAACTGTTATGATATTTTATCAAACAAACCTTTATAATTATAAAAAATTAAAATAGTTTTTGATGTTAGAAAAATACTATGAGTACGATTTAAATTTTAATTAATTTTCTAACTTATAAACACTATTATTGAACCATGAATAAATGACCATAAAGTTTTCCTATATTATTTTTAGAGTAATTTTTAGACATTCTAACTCTATAAATTTAGTTATATTCCAACTACTAATGTGTCAAATGTCAATTGTCAAATGAATACACATTAACAGTATTTTTTTTATTAATTTTTTCTTTAACATACCCTCTAAAATATATGATATAACTCATTATATCATGACGAGCGCCCCCCGCCCCCCACCCCCCACCCCCCTCCCCCCCTCTCTCTCTCTCTCTGTGTGTGGAAATCCATTTATGGGCCATCCTTGCCTGTAATCCTGTAGTATTCCAGAAAGAAAAGAAAAAAAGATAATTTGAGTACAAACTCAACAAAATCTTTATTTTATTCAAAAGCTGATTTTCTTCAACCTAATAAATAAAGAAAACGAGATCTCTTTGACTCTTAAAACATCTCAACTAAATCGGGAAAGAATCCCGGATAGAGGCTATGTTTGGGATTGTTTTACTTAAGAAAAAATCTACTTATAGTGTCACTTAAGAAATAATCAATTTAAGAAAAAGTTGGTAAGTGTTTGGTAAACTAAATTTTAAAATTGCTTAACTTTTGAAATGATGAAAAATGTATTGAACAAAATTACTAAAATGGACATCAATAAATATTATAAATATGAAGCATTTAAAAAGAAATAAAAAACAAATTTCTCATTGAGTCAACTCAGGAAAAAAATTATCTTTGAGTCAGCTCAGTCACATCTCAAAAAAGTGAGTCAACTCAGTTTATACCTAAAACACAACAAAAAAAAACTGACTGAGTCAACTCAGGCTCCTCATCCGAGTCAACTTAGTCTCCTTCTTCACCCACTCAACAATCAACCTCTGTAAACTCCGTTTCCAATTCCTCCTCCGTTTCCAACCTCTACAAACTCGTCGACTCTCCAATTACTCCTCAGTTTCTAGCTCCACCGAGATTGTCGTCAGCCGCCTTCACGTGCCGCTGATATCCAGTCTCCCGCCGACAACAAACAAGTATTTGAAATCGCAAGATCTTCGCCGATCGTGGCATCATGAAGGAGGCTTTCGGCCTTTTCAAGATTTCTTCGAAGTCGTCGGAGAAGAACCAACCTTTGCGACAGAATCTCGACAAAATCACGATGGAATTGAGACGGAATCGCGATTGGATTCGAGTCAAAGTCCTCCTCCATCAATTCTTGCGGATGCCTCCTCCATTCTCGTCTCCTCCGCTGCCGAAGGAGCTGGTTTCCTCTGGCAACTTCGTCGCCGGAGAAAGCCGGTCCTCCTCCTCCGACATAGACTTCCGGCAGCGGCCACTAGTCCCAATTTTAGTTTTTTTTATTTTTTATTTTTTTTCCTTGAAAAGAAATTTTAAATTTGTTATTATATTATTATTAAATATCAAGGTAATATTGTCTTTTAATAAAATAGTGAGAGTATTTTGGACATTATATAAACAATAAACTAGCTTTTGCTTCAAAAAGCAACCCCCGGCCAACTTCTCAAAATCTACTTATTGTATGAGCAAATTGTAAAATAAGTGTTTTTAGGAAGCTTACCAAACTCATTTGCTCAAAACTTGAGAAATAAGTGATTATTTCTCAAACAAAAACAATCACAAACATAGTCTGAAAGCTAAAAACAAAGACTAAACAAAAAATGAAACAAGAACCCTAATTGTTGCATAAGAAACTAAAAGTCTCCGAACAACAAACTAAATGACACTCTTTGGGCCCCTTCTGGGATTAGTCACTGGAAACATAATCTTTGTGACAAAACATATATGTCGTCTCCAGCTTCCGAAAACATATTATAATAGCCATTTGGAGCCTGTATGCAAAAGTTATGGACTCGTAAAGTCAGCTCTGTTTTGGGTGTTCTAAGCGACCTAAGTAAGAGCTCGCCAACCAGTCCACATCATAATTCTATGTTATTTTGAAGGCTGAGAGCCTCTATGCCTGGAGCCAGAGTGTAGAGCAAAGATGTAGGCATTGTTGTAATTGGAGTTTGGGGTTCTAGAGAGAGAATCACGAGTGTGTAGTTGTACAAATTTGCTACATTGTGGAATCTTTTCTCTTGTCATAATGTTGGCCTAGGTTTTTCCATGTTCTTGGGTTTCCACTTAAATCTTGTGTTTTGTGTGTAATTATTTTCTTCTTCCATCTTAATTATGCATAGACATTGTTATCATTTGTTTGTGGTTATCCAGCGATGCTTTTCGCATAGCGAATTTATTGCTAACAACGCCTACTCTTTCTCACTGTCATGTGATGTCGTTCTTTCTTGTTGCCTTGATTGCACCATTAGAAGAGCAACATATATATGTGAGTTGTAGGATAATCTTGCTTCCTTGAGGTCTGAATTGCAAAATATGATCCAATTAAGGGACAACATGATCGTGAAGATCAACCTTGTTGAAAAATGAAATATAAAGTGGACAAATCAAGTGCGAGGTTGGCTTCAAAGTATGGAAGTTCTTGTAGCTGAAGTTGATCAACTGCTCAAATTGAATCTCAAGAAACTGAAATTATGTCTTGGAGGTTCTTGCTCCAACAACTGCATCACAAGTTACAAGTTTGGGAAAAGGTGGCAAAAAAGCTGCAAGTTGTGGCCACTTCAAAGACAAAAGGCAGAGATTTCAAAGACGACATAGTGGAAAGAATACCAGAAGATCCGGTGGACAAATTACCTAGTGTGCCAATAATAATAGGCCAGAAAACCATATTTGATCAAGTTTGGGGATGCCTTAAAGAAGAACATAAGGTTGGAATTATTGGCCTCTATGGTAACGGTGGTGTGGGCAAAACTACCATTTTAACCCAAATCAACAACAAATTATCTGATGAGTTGTAGCTTAATTTTGATGATGTGATTTGGACAGTGGTGTCTAAAGAGTTGCAACTTGAAAAGAATCAAGAAGATATCGAGAAAGTAATAGGTTTATGTGATGAACATTGGAAGAAGAAAACTCTCTAAGAAAAAGCTCAAGACATCTTGAAGATAAAAAGTTTGTTGTGTTATTGGATGACATAAGAAACCATGTTGACTTTTAAGAAGTTGGTGTCCCCAATCCAGGTCCAAATACTACATCTAAGATAATCTTCACAACTCGTTTTGAAGAGCTATGTGGTTAGATGCATGCTCATAAGAACTTTAGAGTAGAATGTTTAGGACATGGTGAGGTCTGGAAATTGTTTCAAAAAAATCTGTAAGGAGTCATACTTGATAGTAGTCCTGATATTCTTCAACTAGCAAAAACAGTTGCTGAAGAGTGCAGTGGTCTGCCACTACTGATCAAAACCATTGCTCAAGTCATGGCATGTAACACTACATTTGAAGAGTGGGACTATGCAATTCAAATTTTGGAAAGACCACCATCTGAATATGTAAGTATGGATAAATTTTCAGATATGAATGAGGTTTATCGTTTAAAGTTTAGCTATGATAGATTATGTGGAGATAAAATTAAATCTTGTTTCAAGTATTGTTGTTTATTTTCAGAGGACTGTCTAATTTTGAAGAGAGACTTGATTGATTACTGGATTGGTGAGGGTTTTTGGATAAATTTGACAAGAGAGTAGTAATAAACCAAGGATACTCCATCATCAACACTCTTCTCTGTGCATGTTTATTGGAAGAAGACGGAAATGGTCATCTCAAAATGCATGATGTCATCCGTGATATGGTTGTGTGGATAGCAAGGGAAGTTGAGAATGAGAATGAAATGTTTTTGGTTTGTGCAAGTTTTGGATTAACTAAACCCGTGAAAGCTAGAAAATGGGAAGGGGTAAGGAGGATATGATTGATGGATAAAAAAATTAAGAATTTACCGGAGGCTACTCAATGTTCTTCTCACATAACTTTGTTTCTTAATGGAAATTGGATAAGAAAAATCCCTCATGACTTCTTTCAATACATGTCTTCTCTTAGAGTTTTAACCTTCTCTGATAATAGAGATTTAGAAGAATTGCCTTTAGGAATTTCAAAATTGGCTTTCTGTAATAACTCAATCTTGAAAGAACTTGGATAAAAGAGTTGCCAGAATAGTTAAAATCCTCGGTATATCTAAAATGTTTGATGTTAGAGGGATCACCTCTCATAATGATTCCAAGACAATTGATTTCTAATTTTTCAAGGTTACAAGTATTGACAAAGTTTGACAGTCGGAATGTCACACCAGAAAATAGCGTTCTTTCTAGTGATGGTGAATTTTTGGTAGACGAATTACTTCACTTGGAACACATGAGTAGTAAGCACTCATCATAATGTCAATAGTACTCTTATTGAAATGAATATATTCATTTTAATACATTTTATTTATAAACCCTCTTAAATTATAAACGCATCCAATTTATATATATATATATATATATATATATAAAGAAATCATATTATTTTTGAAATCAAATCATCTTCTAATGATAGTCCAATTTAAATCTTAATGTTGATAATGCAAAGTCATTTGATATATCATCTTTAGCAGATGTGGAGTATCTAAATGAGCTATCTTTGCATTTTGATGATGGGTGCGAATATTGTCACTTATAAAACCAATTAGTACACTCATTTTTATAAGCATACCTATATCTAAAATTTAAAAAATAAATAATACTATAAGCACTCATCATAATGTCAATAGTATCCTTATTGAAATGAATATGTTCATTTTAATATATTTTATTTATAAACCCTCTTAAATTATAAACACATCCAATTTATATATATATAGATATATAAAGAAATCATATTATTTTTGGAATCAAATCATCTTCTAATGATAGTCCAATTTACTTTTGGAAATGTCTCAAATATAAAAAGTCTTATAAAAGGAAACAAGTAGAACTGGATTGTATAGGGGTTAAGAAATTTTCAATCTTAAATATCTTATATATAAAGCTATCTTAAAAATAATAATAATAATAATAATAATAATAATAAACATTGATATCTACGGCTATTTTAAAAAATATATATTGTATTTATTGATAGAGTTCATAATAAAAAGAAAGACACAAAAAAAAAAAAAAAAAAAAGTAAAATAATACCAACCTCTATATGATCAGAGTCCTCTGAATTTATTTTTTTTTTCCATTATTTTGTTATATAATAATCATGTGATGATGAGAAAGTTTGATACTTGAAATAAAATTAGAGTTTAATTAGGATTTATTATAAAAACTAGGGTTTATTATAGGTATTTTTTTTTTTTTAATAAAGAGATATAGTTAAGGATACGGGTATAAATAATGAGTGTACAAGGTATTTGATTTTTTTTTTTTTAATTAAAGTAATTGTCCTTATTCGTGAATTTCTATTGGGATATTTTTATAATTAAAATTTTTAATAAATAGATTTTCTTCTTTATAATCTAATTTTATCATTTTACGCACCTTTTCTAAATACACTTACTCCTAGAACTTTCATTTTAAAATTTTACAAGAACTCTCCATTTTATTCTAAAATTATCATTTTTATCTTATAACACTCTTTTCTCAAAAATAAAAAAAAATAAAAAAAAATATAAATAAAAAATTTTAATTTTAATATTTTAAAAAATTTTAAAAAAATTTAAAAAAAAAAAATTTTTTTTTTAAAAACCAGCATAAAAACCTATTTTTTCTGTAAAAAAATAAAAATAAAAATAAAAAACCTTGTTTGATTTAAAATATCACCCTTATTTGAATTTAGAGATTTGTGATCTCCAGATCCAAATTTTTTTTATTTTATTTTTTTTTTTTGTATTATTGGATTTTATATATATATATATATATATATATATACATTTTTTTTTTTTGTATTATTGGATTTTTTATATAAAGAGATCTAGAATCTCCATCAATGGAGATTAATCTCATCTCTATTGATGGAGATTTTGATCTCTATTATTGGAGATATAAGATTAATGGTTTTTTTTTTAAAATTTTTTTTTTATTGATTGTATTGTTTGGTATGTTTGTGATGATAGATATGAAAAGATGGGTAAGAAAAGAAGAACATATTTTAGGGAACCGTAAACCAGTAAAGAGAAAGATTATAAATAAAAAATGGTTTATAGTGTCTTTAGAATTTTTTTTATCCTTTTTAGTAATTTTAATTCAGGTTAAAATTGTTATTAAAGAAAAAAATTAAAATATAGTGTAAAAAGACATTGGGTGGATTGTCCCCTTAGTTTTATAGGTGAAAATATAAGTTTGAGAAAAGATCGAAAATCTTAACCCATTTTCAAAACTCGTATGTTTTTGTCGCATCACAAGCAAGGCGATAGTGAAGAAGACAGCAATTTGGTTTAACATGTTATCTATCCATGAATATGTATAGCTTATTTCATGTCATTGGTGCAATAGGCAGGAAGAAGTAATCAGCAAGGAAAAATTGGGTGAAGTTTCAGAAATGATGGAAAATCTTTAACCCATTTTCAAAACTTCAATCTCTAAATCTACCTTGAATGGCAAATAACAAGCTTCATTTGAGAGAGAGACAGAGAGCTTTATAACTATAAACCCTGGAGAATTAGGGTTACGGGGTATGGCTCCAAATTAACACATCAAAAATACCCAAAAGGGAGACAGCGTTATTTTCTCCCTCTCAGGTTAAATGGCATAAACAAAGATGAGGAAGAGGAAGAAGAAGAAGAAGAAGAAGAAGAAGAAGAAGAAAACCCTACAACAGATACAACCTACTTGTAAAAATTAAAATAAAAAAAATAAAAAAAAAACTATCCTATTGGTTTTGAAAGTCTGCTGTAAATAAGAGTCTGCTTATGAAAGGTGTTATAGCTGCAAGTAATGCCTTGGGGCATTCCTCGTGTGGAAGATGGCCACATCCCGATATAGCAACCACCCTCTGCATCACAATCAATACCATAAACATAACATAAGATAGATGATCAATTAGTTACAAAAGAGAAATATAGACAAAGAGCAATAAAGGTATACTCACAGAATTTACAAATTTTGAAGCCATAGCTTGAGAAGATTTAAGGGGCACCAGAGCATCTTCAGCGCCGGCAATAACCAACACTGGCACGTCTTTGACTGCTTTCAACAATGATGCTGCAGTGTGTGGTGAAAGGAACGTCTCATACGACAATCTACCTATCTCATGCAGTGCCTCATCCCAACCTTCTACACATAGTGGAGCCTGATTGATTAAAGACACAAGAATAGCATACGGTCAACATGATGAAATTGTAAACTTCTTATAGAATCATACAACCCACCCTCAACCAAGAAAATTAACTTCCAAAACAATTTACTTTTGAGTAATAATTCTCTTGTCCTAATTTACTTCCTTTTCCTACAAATTTTACCTTACGTGATTAGGTCAACTAACAAACAATGCCTTTTCCATGGGAAACAACAAGATTTAATAAATGAAATAGAGAGTACAGGAGATTAAGAACAAGGCAACTATAAGAGGGGCTATGATTATAATTAATATAAGTGATGTGCAAAAGCAACGATGAAATAATGCTAAATAAAAAATAAAATAAAATAAAATAAAAAAGTTGCCAACATACCTTGTAGAAGCTTAAAACCTCTGTTGTTAACTTGGTAGCATCATACCATGCACGCCTATTCACCACTTGAGTAATTTCTGTCCGCAATAGAGGGCGAACCAAGTGCTTTTTCCCAAGTGCAGTTCGCAGGAGTATCCTTGCAAAGGCAGGAACAACTTCTCTAGACAAGCTGACATTTAGTAATACAACCCCTTTAATTGCAACCTGAATAATGCAGCACAACAACATAGGTAAGCAGGACTGGAGGAGTTTCTACAAAAATGTAGACATATTTGAGTAAATCCTCAAATTAAAATAAGCTTTATACCACTCATTAATCCGAAGAAACATTCTAGTGTGATTAATATTTGATAATTGAAAATTTTGCAGGCAGAAATGTCAACTTAACCAGAAAAAAAGACAAAAAAAAAAAAAAAAGGTAAGCCAGCCTAACATCAATCCTCTGTTTCAACTTTCAAGTTTTAAGTAAGATTCCCAACTTAACATCTCAGGTTTGATTTAAGCACAATCTTGCTGAATAATTGTTTCTAATTAAACATGCCGACCATAGGGAGTTCGATTTTTTGTTGATAAATATGGTCATCAGACAGGCTCTTATTCTCTTCATAGACCTATGGACATTTTGCGTAGTGTGCTAAATACGGAACATCTTCATTGCCACTTTGTCACTTCCAACTATAACAATCCTTCACTACTTGGCATCTTTTCCAAAACTGTTTGTCAATTTTTCAGATCCGAACTATAACAGTTTGAGACAACAACATGATAAACAGAGCATTACATGAAGAATCATAGATTTTAAGCATGGAAAATTAAAGGGTTGGCTCATGCATTTACATAAAAACAAGGCTATTATGTGGCATCTCCAGCCCTGACCACATGACATAATACTTCCCATGTTATTCTAGAACATGCCCCCCGACACAGGTTTTTTGTACCTTCAAATTTCATCATCAAAAACCATACTAGCATAATGACTGAAATTCATGTTTTTGGCAATATACAGTTCTCTATAAACCAATTAACAGAACAGAAAAAAATAATAATAATAAAAATAAATAAATAAAAAATAAAAAATAATAAAGTCTTAACAAAATTTAAGGGGGGTGTATTGGATTGGGATTTTAATGGACAATTTTTAGGTGCAAGGATTTTATGGATTTGCAAGACTTTATAGACTTTTAGGATACTATTAGGATTATCTAGACTTTGTTTCAAGACTTTTTAGACTTTATTTAAGATGGTTTCTGTTTTTGTTGTTGTACAATGTTGCAATTGCTTTCAAGACATATCTGAACCAGTTTCAATAAATCCAAATACTTCTCAGCCGATTCCTCTGTCTCTTCCTCTACTTCTCGCCATAACCACTTTTCTATGAACTTTCATAGGCAATTCATTAAACACATAAACAACAATTCTTGTCAATCATCTTATTCATATAAAAAAAAAATTGATTTCGAAACATAAAAAAGATTGAATCTCTACAATTGGGTTTCCCGTAAAATAATAAAAATTTTGTTTTTCCAAAATCAAAATTGAATATTTACTCTGTTTACAAAAGGGTTTTCTGTAAAATCACAAAAAAAAAAAAATAATAAAATAAAAAAAAGATTTGCAAGTCACCCACGCCAATCTTCCCAACCAGTCCACCACCCACTCTCTCATCATCATCTTCCCCACCCAATTTCAATTTTCTAATTATAAAAAAGCCAAAAAAAGGTAACAAGCCAAAGCTAACAATCCTCTATGCCCAGGCCCATTGTTTCGACACCAATCAATCCTCTGATGCTAACAAATTCAGATAAAACTAATTTCTGGCCACAATCACAATGAAATCCCCACCACCCACTCTCTGATCATCCTCCTCCCCACCCACTTTCAGTTTTCTAATTAAAAAGCAATAGGCCAAAGTCAATAAAGAGAGAAGAAAAGAACCCAGATCTTCACCAATTTTTTTTTCTCCATATTTTGGTAAAGAGATTTTCAAAGGCATGTTTCACCATAACCAGATCTGGGAGAATTTTTAAACTTTTTTTTAGGTTATGGTAGATTTGTGATGAAGATTGATGGGTATGAAAATTGAGGAAGCTGAAAATTTTTGTGGTTAACATCCGATGAGTGATGAGAATTGAAGAGCAAATTTGAGAAGCAAGAAAGTGTGGAAAGTATTGTGGGTGAGAGCAAGACAATTCCGAGGTCCGGCTATTTATACAAATCATTAAAAAAATCTAGATAATCCATTTTGTCATGAAATCCTACAAATTTTAATCCTAATCCAATACCACTAGACTTTTAAAAAATCTTAAAAGTCTGGATCCAATACCAGGACTTTAAAAAATCTTAAAAGTTTAGATCCAATACCTCATGACTTTTAAAAAATCTTAAAAGTTTGGATCCAATGCCTCAAGACTTTTAAAAAGTCTTAAAAGTCTCAATTGTCTAATAAAATCATGAACCAATACACCCCCCTAAGTATCTACTGTAGGCTAGCATATTGGTCCTGGTTCTTTGACACCATCATGGCCTCTCTAATTTTATATCCCTAAACTTATGTTCACTTATAACAGTTATTTAATCTATGGTGCTAGCATATTGGTCCACAGGTGCTTTGCCATCATCATGGCCTTCTCTAATTTTATAGCCTCACACTTATGCTCACTAATAACAGTTATGTAATACAGTGCTCATTAACAATTGCTGTAAACTATTCAAAGGAAGAGGTCCCACAACCACAAATCATAATAATCTTTTCATATATCAAACCATGATATTTCATTTTCAACACAAAAGTACATAACCAAAATTTGGAGGATCTCAGTATTTTCCAACTCTAATACTGAAATTTAATATCCAACCAATTTTGTGTAAGAAGCAAAATTTTATATATTGCAAGAGAGAAGAATCAATATACAAGAGAAAGGTGAATCAAAAATCCACCCACGGCCATAACAAGAAAAAAACCTCCCACCACTTGCACTTACTTTGACATCCACAAACATGACAAAAAAATATCACTCACAACTCACAAGTATAATTTTAGAATATAAACCACAAACAATTTGATAACAGAATACCATCTTAGCATTTATCTTTTAACAAAGGAAATTAAGCATATATAAGTTGTTAGGTATCATACTAAACAAGAGAAGCTGATAATTTCATGCAAGTTGATGAAGATGTGAGGTTGGAAGAAGAAACTGAGAAAGCTTACATTGTCAGATTTCATTAACTGGACTCTTTGTGCGGCCTTCAAAGCAAGCAAGCCCCCATCATCATGACCCACAAGCACAACTGAAGAAAACCCCATCTCAGAACAGAAGGCTAGAAGCAGATCAACCTGGAAGTATAAAAATTATCAAATCCAAATTGCAAATACATTGTTAAGCCCCAACAATAATGATTGGAATGGATAATGCAAAGTTTTGGAGAGGACAAAAAGGATGACAAGTAGCTATGCCAGGACTACAAGGCTAAAATGGCATAAAAGGCCAACAAATGATTGGTGCTGCATCAAGCTACAAATATCTATCAATCAGTGATAACAAGTAAACCGTAAAATGGAGATAATACACCTATCTCAAAGGAGACCCCTGCTAAGCGCAGCTAGCTATACTTGTACATGTAAATTTGCTTTCCCTCTTCTTCTGGTTATATTTATCTTAAGGACATATATCAACTGGATTTCTCTTCTTCTGGCCATTTTGACTTCATTTTCCACCCTGCCCATTACTTACTTACAGAAAATATATGTATAACATTCAAATCCAGAAAAGAAAATTACCTGAGCTTCAAGCTTATAAGGATTATGCAATTCTTTTTCCTCCCAATCTTTCTGACGAGGCCTAGAAGTTAATCCCCAACCAGGTCGATCAAAAGCAGCAACTGTGCAACCAATTTGCCGAGCCAGCACCCCCATCACATGCCTCCAAGAAAAGACTCCTCCTCCGAAACCATGCACTAAAACAATCCCAAACTGTCCATTTGCCTCCACATCTTGCTCTAGATTCCCAGAGTTCATTTCATCATTCTCCACAGAATCATCTAGGCTCAGAACAGGAATATCTCCAGATATAACAGCTGAAGTTGCAGAACCATCCAGTAGAGGAGCGTACAGAGATGAGCTGTGAAATTGATTGCTATAGCTCCTGTGAAGATGTTGATATTGGGTTTTCGAAAACAAACTTAATGCTTGCCTGTCGGCCTTTAACCTTCCCAAAGCCATCGGTGGTGTGCCACAATTTGAATTGGGTTCAAGAAATGCCGTGGAGGATAGAGAACGAGGGGGTGAACCAGGCAAGCAGAGCTTGTAATGAACAGTGAGCCCTTGCAATGTAAGAAATAAGCTGTCAATATCAGCAAGTAATCTGACTGGAAGCTCCCCTTCGTCTCGAGCTGCTCCTAGTGGCTTTCGCCTCATTTCACTGTCACTTTTTGGGGTTTTCCCTGCAGGAGTGGGAGATCGTGGAACTTTCTGGAAGCTAGAGAAAACATTTTTGCAGGAAAGAACCTGAAATTTAATATAGAGTTAAGGACCAAAAATCATAGATACTACATATCCAATGATATTATAAAAGTAACCAATAACCCTAAGACAAACTAAAAGCTTGAAATTTATACAAAACCCATTTTTTGTAAAGATGCAATTCCAGAAAACCAACTAAAGTCCCCAAAAAAAGGAAAACATGTACTATGGAAAAGAAACACATGTAATTACTTGAAGAACTGAAAATTTACAATTAATCCACTCAAATCACTTCCTCCCAATACATAAATAATGGTACAAATGCTTAAAACTATAACAAACTCACTGCTTCTGGGTCAACACGGTGAAACAAAAGTTTTCTTCGCGCTCTGCAACTAGTTCTATAAGCTACCACAGTATGACCAAGGGCAAAAACTACTGAAGACAGAAACAAGACGGGCATTCCCCATGACTTCTTCAAATGAAGCCTTTGCCTTGAGAGGGATGATGAAGCTTCAGCCTCAAGTTGAGAATTTACAGTAAAAACACAAACCTTCACGGAAAGAAGAAGAATTGAAACAAAAGAACTCAGTGTTACAGTCCCAAGGTAAGGACCATGCGATAGACCCGGAGCATCACACATCGAATATACACCTGTTGTTCATAAAACAACAAGTAAGCAAACAAATAATCCCATAAACGGAACCGTAAATGATCAATCTTCGATTTTTTTTTTGTTCCTTATTTCCAAAAAAATGAAATTAATAAAAAAAATCATCTGAGAATAGTTTTTATTTCCAGGATTGCAAATGGAATTATAAAATTAGTAAAGTTCTGTTGTCTGCTAAAAATAACAATTGTCTTGTATAATAAAATCATATTCATCAACCAAACATGAACTTCATTATCACATACAAAATGCATAGAAATACAGAGCTAGAACATAAGAGAAACACACAAGTTTATATATGGGTATGAATGCAGCTTTCAAAATTAACAAACATGACAACAAAGAAAAAGTAAAAAAAAATTCATATTTTTTCACGTTTCCTCCACTTTCCCAGTAACCAAACAAAGATTTTGAAAAATAAATAAATTATAAATGGCAATGATGTGATTGATAAATGAGAATCATACATGAAATAATTAGAGATCTGATGACAGAAACGAGAGGAATATCTGTCAAGGAGCTCTTGAAATGATATCTGTGCAAATGTTCCTTGAATCCATAACAACTAACACAACTGAAGCTCGAGATCAGAACGCACGGTACCAAAACATCGCCGACCGCCACCAGAACCGGCAGCGACGACACCATCAGAGACGCAACCATCGTCACCATGAAAAATACCGTCCGTACGATCCGCCGCGTCTTCTCCAGAACCAGCCATCCCTTCGCAGCCATCATAAAAATAACAAACAAAGACAGACGGACTTTCGAAAAATTAGAAAATTAGATTTTTTTTTTTTTTTCTTTTCTATTCTTTTTTTATGTCGGACTTGAAACCCTAGCGAATATGAATGAGAGATGATCGTCCTCCCGTGGCGGCGAAATACTGGCCATGTGTTTTATGCCTCTCTCTCTCTCCGGCGAGGAAGGGGCGGAACGGTAAATCCGTTCAACGGAGCCGGAGACGGAGTTGTGAAACCAATAGAAACGCCATGTAAAACAGGTTAGGGTTTCAAGAGAGAGATAAAAAATTTCGAAATTTTTTGAATTCTCTGTTTCTTCTTCTTCCTCTTCCTCTTCCTTCTCTTTCTCTTTGTTGTATTTTCTCTCTCTTTCTCTCTATCTGCTGGTCGTTTAAATATTTTTTTGTTTTTTTTTTTTTTTTTTTCCGTGTGTGTTTTTTATTTTTAGGATCTAATTAAGTAAAAAAAAATTAGATTAATTAAAAATTAATTCTTATTATTTTTCCTTTTTTATTTTAATCTGAGACCACTTGATTCCGGCCTATACTGGAGCATATCTGGCAGCTTTTTCTGTGTGAACAGTACTACCCCTGTTTTTGCAATAAATTAATATTTTATTGTTATTTGACTATTTTATCCTTTCGAGAAAATTCTTATTTTGGGTAATTAGAAATTGTTACACGAAAATTGAATATTGATTCTAGATATGTTTTGTTATTTGGAAATTATTAACACAATAATTACGCATTAAATATGTAAAAAAATTATTAGATTCATATTCTAGAAGAATAAAATTCTAATCCCAGCTTGTATTGTATGTCAAGATCTTCAATGCCAAATTTATAATTTATTTTTTACTTTAAAAAAAAAAAACCTATTATTTATTTATAACTTTTTTTTTTTACATTATTTATGATATATATATATATATATATATATGTGTGTGTGACTTTAAAATATTGATGAACAAATGAAAAGCATAGCTCCTATTTATATTAAAAGGCAACTAGATATCAATCGACTTATTATTCTAACAACAATATGAATTTTACAAAAACTGTTAACACATAAGTTATTAACATTATTGAAAAAAAAAAAAAAAAAAACTACCATTTTAATTCAATTGAAAAAAAAAATCTAAAAAGAAACCCCTCCAAATTAATATTCTTGGACCCATCCTTGAATATTAATTTAGATAGGTTATCAATTTAAAGGGTTTTTCCATGTAAAATATTATTTTGTCTTGAAAAACGTATGAAAGTTGGTTTACTAGTTTAGGAAAGGTCCCCTTTCGAATTCTTTGTTTAGTCTATTTTCTTCTTCGGGAAAATTTTTTTTTTTTTTTCCAGCTTCCTTAGTTAGGAAAGATTTGTTAAAAAAAAAATTCCAATTCATTTTGGGAATGTGATTATTTAGAGACCAATGATACTCACTCTATAAAAGTGAGGCTAAATTCATTTGAAACCTTAACCTTTTTGCTACAACAAGAAGGTAATCACACTAAATTATTGGGTACAATTCAAAAGATAAAGGATGCGGAAGTCAGGATTGAAATTTTATACTTTGTAATATTATGTAATATATTTTGTGCTCATATGAAATTATTAATTTATGCGACAGTCGGGACCGAAATTTTACACTAGGTATCAAAAATAAATTATTAATTATTACGATATAGGGGTTTATTAATTTTTTATATTGGTTCGAGTTAGGACCGAGATTTTTTATTAATTTGGAGAGATTATTAATTTAAAAAAGATTAATTTACATGGGTTTTACTATATTCTCAAGAAATTCAACAATGAAAATAAAAGTTTTGTCCAAACATAACATAGACATTGGCATTGGGGAAGGATGTCGATATTTTTCTTATATAACTTCGTAATGTAGATGTGAGAGATATATCACCGGACCAACTTCATTATATCGATACCAAAAATATTGTATTAATATTTTAAAGATATTAACGGTATTTATACTATTATTTACTTATATTTATACTTTTAATATTTTAACTGAAAGCGATATTTATTTCCTTGATCGATACTTCCAAACATAAGTTTGTTTTTCTAAATAAAAGCAAAAGGGAAAAATCATTTATTGTTAAAAAAATAAAAAAGGTATTTAAGAGACAAAGGATTAAACAAAGTTAATTATTAATTAAATAAAATAATAAATAGACTAAAGAGAAATAAAATAGAGAGGGGCGGCTAAGAGGTGGAATTAGTATTGAAAATTGAAATAGAGGGAAGCAGCGAGAACCCCGAGAACGTGACCGTTAGAAGTTGTAGAAGATCGTGGTCGGGACCAGAAATCTAAAACTCGGCCCCCACTCTCACTCCGGTTCACGTCACATCACCACCGCATTCTTTATTGGGTCCCACTCTCCCTCCACCCTGTCTCAACTCTCACGGGTGCTTGCCATCTGTCCCTCTTTCTTCTAACGACAAATTTATGATTTAACCAACGGTCCGATTTCTTTTTCTGATTTGTTTTTATCCTTTTTATTTTAAAGCTGCATTCAATTTTATTTTATTATTATTTTTTATGAATATTTGTTAATTTAAATTTTATTATATCAGATCCGTGAATTAATAATCAGACAATAATTTTTTTAAATAAATAAAAAATCAAAATAAGTTTCAGCCCTGAATAACTCTGTAATTTAATTGAATTAGAGGCACATATTCTTTTCTTTTTTTTATGATATACCATCATATAAAATGGTGGTGCCACATTTATCACTATAACACATTGAGCTGTGTTGCATATTTACTAGGAAATCAAGTTATACGGAATGAAATTAGGAAATTTCCTTAAAAAAAAAAAAAAAAAATTGAATGAAATTAGGAAATGAAACTTAATTCATCACTTAAAAGTATATTTACCAATCAAGAATCAAATTAATAAGAAATAGGAAAGGGATTTATTTTAAAAAAAAAATTGAAATATTACACTTTTATATAAATCGGGGTTCTTTTGGGGAAGAGGATGACTTGAACCGCAATCTCATAGTGTAGTTGTGAGGGGTTTTACCACTGGACCAACTTCATCTCATCGAAAAGAGTTTAATAATCAAGTTGAAGAAAGTCTAATTACTAATTTGTGCTTAAGGTATATATAATTTGATTCCAAATAATTTTGGATAGGGGGAAGACTCAAACCCACAGTCTCATGGTGTAGTTGTAAGGGTTACCCAAATCAACCTTATCTCGTCCATATACCAAATAAACATCATTTATCATCAAACAACGTGTAGTAATTATTTATCTAGGGTTAAAGTTCAAAATTTTGAGTTTTTTTAGTTACTTTAAAGATGAATACCTTTATTGCAAAATTAATCAAATCTTTCGAATCAATATTTAATAATGAATTTGATCGTAATATTTTAAATAATAATAATAATAATAATGAAACTGATCTAGCAATTTAAGGAAAAAAAAAAATTATAAACCTTCAATTTTTTATTTTTTTTTAATCCAACAACTATAGAATCCCTATATATTAGCATAATCCATGATTATATGAAAGAGTTAGTTATATATATATATATATATTAATATGAGGTCAGTTGGAGGACCCACCTTGTTACCTTGTTATGTATGATGTATCAAGAATGTTGTTTCTTCCTTCCTTCTCCAATAAACACTACTACATAAAAGCGATACTGTTTTGTGCTTTTATTGGGACAAGGAGTGGGGTCCACCATCCATGCCATCTCAGAAGATAAATCAACGGTGAGGATTTCCAAGCAGGATCTTCTGCCGCTTAATCCTACGGTCATATGTTTTTAGGTTTTTAGTTTTGTATATTACCGAGTACTTACTGTCAGCACCTAAAATACTTATCCAGTAATATAGTCCAATTAAACTATAACATATGTCCTTTTTTCTTTTATCTATTCTAAAACTTTATAGTTATATGAAGTTTAGTTCTATAAATCCCATCAACATTCAAAATACTAATACAGTGATGTGGCCCGATTAAACTGTAATACAGATAATTTCTTCCTTCATCTATTAAAAAACTTTGTAATTATATAAAGTTCAATTTTATAAATCATTCACATGTGTTACAGTTTAATTGGACCACATCACTGAATCAGTATTTTAAATACCGAGTCAGCATCCAAGTATTATCCTTTAGTTTTTCAATGTTGGAATGGTCAAGGTAATTTAATTTACGCAAAGTAAAACGGTAAATTCATATTTTCACAAGAGCACGTGACTGTTAAGAAAAATAATTTAGGTCCCAAACGTCACCGTATGGGTCTTCTTCTTACCTGCTGATGTCAAGTCAGTTTCCACTTTCGCACTTTCTGTCATACAATTAGCATGCGCATTTCAGTACTATTGTTTTTTCACTTTTTTACTTTTTTGCATTTTTTATTTTCAGGTTTTTATGTTTTTTAATTTCCATAGGGACTAAAATGAATAAATAAATCTAGAGTTAAAAATAATTTATTTTATAAAAAAATTGGGTCTTGTGTTGAAAGGTCAGTCAATGATCACGTGAGCTAAATTTGACTTGGTTGGTCTATTTCAAATCTCTAAAATCAGTCAAATTCAATATTTGTAAATATTCTTGAATTTCGATTCTTCGGATTCTGTTTTGAATTGAAATTTAATATTATCCAAACTAATTTTCAAATGTAATAGGTGATATTTTATCGAAATTATCAATTTTACTACGAAAACAAAACAGCAATCAAACCCTTTTTTTTTTTTGAAAATGATCAAAACTTTATTCTATGAATCAACTTTAAAATAAAATAAAATAAAAACTTTATTCTTTGAATTGAAATTAACTTTCTAATTAATTTATATTAGTAAGCTTTTAGTTGACATGAGATCTTATATCAGTTAATTACGAAATTAAATAATAAGATATAAAGTTCTACCCAAAATGATAAATATGGTCTAAAATCCGGATATTAGATCGTATAAAAAAGCTGTAATAGATGAAGGTGTCTTTCAAATTAAAACTTTCCTAGAAAAAATTATAGTTTTACCTTTAAATTCTATAAATTTTTGATCCTTCTCGATTATTTTGTTTTGGTATAATATTTCATCGGAACAAAAATTTATGGCTCCCTTGTAAACAATAAGAATTTTTTTTCACATTCACACTTTTCATAAAATAGTTTAATTGATATTAAGAAAATGCATTTTCCATACAATTTTTAAATCGAATTGCATTTCATTTAAATTGAAATTGTTAAATGTAAAATAAATACAATAGCACGAGGGAAGGACAATGTGGTGTCGTTTTATGGGACATAAGAACAGAAAGGATCAAAGGACAGTGTAAATTTTTATTTTATTTTTATATAAAAGGACGATGTAATTTGAAGGTACAAAACACGAGAAATGTAATTCAAAAAACTATAAATTATAATAGGGTTATAATCATTTTCCCCCTGTAGTTTGCTATATTAGACATTTTACCCTCTCTAGTTTCAGTAATAACCATTTCCCCTTGAAAATCAAAATATTAGATATTTTACCTCCTCTAGTTTCAGTAATGGCCATTTCCCCCCCTAAAAACCAAAATATTAAACATTTTATTTTACCCCCTAATCGTTAGAAAGCCCGTTAGTTAACAACTTTGACCATCAAAAAATCAATTAAATGACTTTATTACCTTTAAACATATTAGTTATGCCCACTAATGACATAACTAAAAATTATTTTAAAAAATAGAAATAAAAAAAATTAAAACTAGTAAAAGTATTTAAAAAAAATATAATTGAAACTAAAAAATTATAAAATTTAATTAAATTTTAATAAAAAAAATTATTTAAACAAAAATAAATATAAGGAATTAAATTTACAAATAAAAAATTTATTTAAAAAACATTAATATAAAGAATGAAATGTAAAAATAAGAATTTCATTTAAAAAAAAACATTAATATAAAGAATGAAATGTAAAAATAATTAAAAATTTTAATTAATGTAAAAATAATGTAAAAAACATTAATATTTTTGTTTGAAATAATGAATTTTTTTTTATTAAAGTTTAATTAAATTTCATAATTTTTTTTATTTTCAAAAATTTTTTTATTTTAAATACTTTTATTAGTTTTAAAATTTTGATTTTTGATTTTTTTTCTTTAAAAACAATTAGTGGTGTCATTAGGAGACATAGCTAATGTGTTCAAGGGTAATAAGGTCATTTAATTGATTTTTTAATGGTCAAGTTGTTGACTAACGGACTACCTAACAACTAAGGGGTAAAATGTCTAATATTTTGGTTTTTAGGAGGGAAAATTACCATTACTGAAACTAGAGGGGTAAATATATAATATTTTGGTTTTCAAGGGTAAAAATGGCTATTACTAAAACTAGAAGGAGTAAGTGTCTAAATGTCTAATATTGCAAACTACAGGGGAGAAAATGATTATTTCCCATTATAATAATAGACCACCCTTGATTTTCTTCTATTACTCTCTATCTTTATATTTATTTATTTAGTTAGTTTTCCCCAAGATTGTGGACTTTTATTGTATTGTTTTTTTATATAGTGATTCTAATTACAGTCGGCACATGATAACATGTAAAGTGTAATTAAAATAAAAAGAGTCAAATAGACCATTTGACTAAAAATCCACAATCACATGGATTTTATTTGTAATTAGACATTGTGATTCTGGTCAAGCCTTTATTTTATTATTTTGCATGTGATGTTTGATTAATTAGGCCAGTTTCGTTGATTTGCTTGAAAATTACCCATTAAAATTATTAACTTATGTCTTTTTTAACATGTAGTATAATCTAAGTTGTGAACAAAAATTAAATTGTTGAAGATTTTATTGGCTCCTTTTTTGTTTGGTAATTTTCTTATGAGGATTTAGACTCGTTTAAGAATTAAGAAATCTTTATAGAAAGAAAACATGTCTTCTTCAAGGAAAATGTTTCACTGTCCTTTTAGGATTAGAAAATCCCCAAACACCTTATAAATAAGGATTGAAAATCAAGTTTAAAGCCTGAGAATAGGGATGGCAATGGATGGAACGGATTGGATACAGATACTCTAATCTCCACCGTCGGTTTCTAAGTATGCAAGGAAAATATGAGGAATCCACAAATAGAGGTAGGGATATCCATCATTGCTCCATTTAACTTCATATATGATAAAAATAATGTTAAATGAATAGAATTTACATGAGAAGTTTATAATTAATATCTATAATCGTACATTTTAAAAGCATATCCAATATAAGAGTGGCTCGTGAAAAAAAAAATGTCATTTAAAATTAATAGACATTCTGTTAATAAATATTTCTCCAATATAACCGTGCATATTCAATCTCAAACTGACGTGGCAAAAAAAAAAAAAAAAGACATTGTCAATATGACTGCCTACTTTTAGACGGTCTATTGCATAACTATTTTTTCGATTGACTCAGCAAGTATTTAAAACTGACATTAATTTTTTATCTATTTTTGATAAGAAAATTGTTAATGGAAAATTATCATTTGGGTGAATCTCCAAATAACAACTTTAAGAACCAAGATCGAAATGGATCCCGGTTGGAGGAGTATCACGTAGTTCGATACCAACAAGATTCATGTCAAACCAAACTAAAATTCATACGAGAAAAGATTAACAAGTGCGATTTTATTGATGAAAACATGTATAGAACTAATGAAATTAGGGCTATGGCCAATGGCGAACCCAGGAATTTTAATAAGGTAGGACATTTGAACAAAATAATATATATATAAAAATTTAAAATTTTTTTTTTTAAAAAATGAGTTTTTTTATATAAAGAAAAATTGATGGTATAATGAAATTTAGATAAAACAAAATAAATAGAACACATATTCAAGATGAGTTAAATAATCTAATATTAAAAAAAACACAATATTAAAAAATAAATAATAACAAAAAAAAACAACATAAACAATAAAAAATTATAATATTTATTATTAAAATAATTAATTGCAATATAATTTTATAACAAGAATTTTTTTTTTTTTTTTGTATTTATAATTAATTCACTTTAAATTTATATAAAAATAATTGATTAATAAATATTAATAGACATGTTTTTGAATTTTTATTTTTCTATTTTTTTTATAAATTATTAATTTATTGATTTTAAATAAATTAAAACTATAAAATAAAGAAAAATAAAATGATTCATAATAATAGCTGTCTATTTTAATACAATAAATTAAAATTTGAGATTTTAGGATTTATTGATTGGATGTGTTTAGGTATTTCAAACTAGAATTATTAAAAATAATAAAAGTTCAAAATTATAATAGATAATTTAACATAAAATAAAATTGAATTATATAAACCATAAAATGAGGATAGTTAAAAAGTTGATAATGACGGAAAGAGAAAATGAATTATTTTATTTCAGAAAAATATGAAAATTTGATAAATTGTAAAAGATTGTAATATATATATATATATATATATATAACTAAAACCAAATATAAACATATAAAATGAAATATATCATATATGAGTTCAACAAGACACGTGAAATAATTGAGGTGGATAAGAGTCGTAACATAAAAAGTCAAAAACCTTGAAAAGCTAAAAAGATGGTAAAATAAATAAATTACAAGGATTTGAACCCAGTTCAGCAATGTAATTTCTAAGAATACCACCCATTGAACTTGACATATTATAGTGTAAAAACTATTAATTTATATGTATATATTATATAAATAAACGAATCATTTTTTTTTTCAAAAATTGAGGTAGGGCACGGGCCTCACCTGGCCTTAAGGTGGGTCCGCCCCTAGCTATGGCGATATTTGGCGGTATCAAAGTTTCTGTTAGGTTATGGAGATGACGTGCTCGTGCCTGTTGATAAGTAGAACTGAATGCAAGTGTAGGGTTTGAGGAGACCAATTTTTGGTCCTCCTCTTGGTGAATATAGTGTCGTATATATAGGTTTGTTGCTTGCCATGCACTCCTACAATTTCGGTCTAGGGTTTTGACGGTCCCAAGACTTTCTTTCCTTCTAGGAGACAATTTTGAAAGAGCTTTAATTATCCGAATCAAGTGATTCCTTTTGGAGAGGATTCTAATAAAAATGGACTCCTTATTCGAATGAAATTCTTAAATAGCGGAAAGGAGTCTACCTTTTTATCGGGACTTGAACGACAGCGTTTCAACCCCCTTGCTTTGGAGCTTCAAAACTTGTATGTCTGGACATATGGATTTGAAATTCTGAGTGTTTCTTATGGTTATCTAGCGAGAGGATCCCATGAGGTATCTAGGTTCTCGAGTACCCTGCCTCTTGCTAGTTTTATGTTTTCCTTGTTTAGGTGTTTCGTCGACGGGGTATCCTGATATTGGTTGTTCTTGCAGTGGGGTACCTGACTGAATGTATAAGTGGGGTACTTAGCGGATGTAGTATATGGATGCTTGTCTGATGCGGCAGCGAGGTACCATGTTGATGTAATGGCAGGGTACCCTATTGATCTTAGTAGCAGGATACCTGTTTGGTGCAGTAGCGGGATACCTTGTCGAGCTCTATGACAGGATTCTGAGTAGAACTCCACGTCAGGCTACTTAAGGGTTACCAGGATTGCTGGGCTTGCTGGCTTGAACTGGGGGAATAGGTAGGTATCCAAATTTGATTTTAGCATTCTTCTTTCTAGAAGTAGCTATGTGGTATCTTGGCTTGTGTCTCTTCCTTGTATCTGGGTGAAAAATTCTTTTTTGGTCCTTTGCCAATTTTGGCGGTTAACAAAAATAAAATAAAATAAAAACAGGAAAAAAAAAATGGATACGTCATTAAAAAATATTGTGTTTTACACATAAGCATTGGAGACTAAATTTTAAGTTGATTTTTTATCAACTCTATTTTTATGCCACATAGGAAACAAATCTCTTGACATTGTTGTCATGTCAACGAATATTGGTATGCAATCCACTTTTATATTGAAGATGCTCTAATGATATTTAAAGAGATAAACAAATCTTGAAATATATTTCTAAAATTTCTATCACATTAAATAATCTTGATAACTCTATAATTAAAATGAAATTAATATTTAAAACAATAATAAAATCATACATTAGAAAAAAAATTTTTCATAAAATAGTAGTCACAAAACTAGGTTTTAGGTTATTGGGTGAAAAAAAAAAGTTAGAATTATACTATATTAATTAAAAAAATTCATTTAAATTGTGTGACTTCAATATTCATCCATTTATTTAATTAAAATCTAAAAAGTTAACGTTTACTCTTTTCTCCACCATTGGATTAATAGTAAATGGATGGATGGATATTTAAGTCAAAATTTTAAATTGATTTAACAATTTGGAGCTATTTTATATAGTCTTAATTAAATTAAAAATTTAAATATATTTTATATATCTCATATTCTCAATCAATAGATTAAGAATAAATGAACAGTTGAATGTTGCAACTAAAAGAAATAGTGGTGCTATTGACACACCCACTATAGTTATTTATACCCACTTTTTAAATTATTTAGCATTTTTATTATTATTATTATCAAATTACTTGAAAGGACATAATTTATAGGGATAATTATCCCGATGACCATCAATTTGATGACACGCTATTAAAATGGCCACCAGATTAATAATTGGTTTCAAAATGGCAATTTTTGGCAAAAATTGTGACACTAATGACCATTCTATCCAATTCCATCTAATTTCATCCAATTCTATTCAATGAGTAACATTTTAGTAAATAAGGGAATGACATTAATTTATTTTAGATGTTTTTTTGAAATCAATTTTTTCAATGAGTGACATTTTGGTAAATAAAGGGATGATATTAATTTATTTTAGATGTTTTTTGAAATCAAATTTTTTCAATGAGTGACATTTTGGTAAATAAAGGGATGATATTAATTTATTTTAAATGTTTTTTGGAAATTAATTTTTTCTTTTATTTTTTGAAACTAATAATTATATTATATATATATTTACACACATTAAATATAATTAATCATTTCAAAATACAAAATAAATGGTTTAAATCAATACACGTGTCTCTTCTTTGTTTTTTTTAGATTTTTTAGCATTAATCTTTTCAAAAAAGAAATATATATATATATATATATATATAGTCTTTCTACTTTCAGTTCGTCCTGATATAAAATATATCAGGACGAAGAATGTGGACAATAGATTATGAAGAAGTTGTGACAAGTGCATACACTTTGAGTTAAAATATGTAAATCTAATGGTCAACATTCTTCGTCCTGATGTATTTTATATCATGACGAACTGACAATAATATATATATATTTGAGATATGCTATACATATATACACATACTAAATATAATTATTCATTTTAAAAAACAAAAGAAAAAATTGATTTCCAAAAAACAACTAAAATAAATCAATGTCATCTCCTTATTTACCAAAATGTCACTCATTGAGTTATTGGATGGAATTTGATGGAATGACCATTAATGTCACATTTTTTGCCAAAAATGACCATTTTGAAACTAATTCTCAATCTAATTACCATTTTGATAACGTGTCATCAAATTGATGGCCACAAGAGTAATTATCCCTAATTTTTATTAAAAAATCTTGTACAAAGTAAAACTAATAAAACCCCACTTTCCTTATTTCAAAACCCTAATGACAAAAGCTTTAATGAAATAGATTATTTCAAATTACTGAATGTTTACTATTTTTGTTTATATCTTCTTTTAAATCTCGATCTCATGTTTCTCATGTTTAGTACTTATTAATTTATTATTATTTTTGTTTATATATTTTTTTTCAGAACCCGATCTTATGTTTCCCATATTTAATATTTATTGATTTATTACTATTTTTGTTTATATTTTCTTTCAAATCTCGATCTCATGTTTCCTATGTTTAATATTTATTGATTTTATTGTTTCAACTTTCAAATGTTTTTTTTTTATTTTTCTTCTCAAATTAGTGAATTACAGATCCATATTTACTATTTTTTTTTCTCGGTTTATTTTCTTTTAGATCTTTCAGGTCTACTATAATTTGTATCAATTCGTTTGTAGATTTTATTCCGAATCTTTCAAAGTTAATTTAATGTTCTTTACAAAAAAAAAAAAAAAAAAACCGAAATCGCAACCAAGAAAATCTAATCGCTAACGAAACAAAACCACACAAAAAATCTAACTAAATCGCTCAAAAAAAATCATCAGACAATTAATATCACGCTCATAATATGCCACCAACAATCCAATCGATTGCAGAAAAAAAAAATCTCATATAATAATGATGATTTTACCATGAAATAAGAAGAAAAAAAAAGTTATGCGAATGGATATGAAAAAACTATATATAAAAAATAGAGATGAAATGTATTTTTGTTTTTATTTTTTTAAAAAAATATATAGGGTGTATTAAGTTTGAAAAATAAGTAAAAGGGGAGTCTTGGAAATAAATAAATAAATTAATAAAATCATTTAATTTTATATAATTAAATCAAAATTTTAAAAAATTGGACAATAGTAGTAAGGTACAAATAGCACCACTCAAAAGAATTTTTAAATTTATTAAGACCAATCCTTTTACTTCTTTAAAATACTTAAATTCTTTCACTGATTATTTTAAATATGAAAAAACAAATAGTCAAGTTTCTTGCATGTCTTTGAAGTTTGAACCCAACAAACCAATTTTTTATTTTTGTGTGACAGGAACCAACTTTTATAATTTTGGGGTTTAACTAGTATGTATACATAAATCATACATGTAGTCTAATATACTTTAGATTTCGATCAAATGGTTTAGAAAGTTAAAAATAAAAAATAAAAAAAATGATAATAATCCTATATCTTTAATGTTACCGTATACTAGGTAAACCCATAATTTTGATGTGCGCTAACCTTAAGATAATCAAATAAAAGGTTTCAAATTAAATGTCAAGAAATGAAAAGAAAAGGACCCAACCACATATGTAACATGAGAAATGCTAAATAATGCAACATTTATCACAAGGTTTCGGTATAAATTAATGGCGTGACATTGACAAATGATTTATAATTACAAATAAAAATTTATATTTATATTTTTAATATATTTTTAAAATTCTCAAATTTAGAGGGAAAAAAAAATGGATACCTTAACATAAATTCTAAAAATTGTGTTTTGAAAACTATTAGTTAAAATGAATATCATGTTATCACACTCCATTTTAATATTTTTTTTGAAATATAACATCAAATTGATCAAATGTATGTTAGGATTTGTCGAGAGTAAGTAGACTACTCCCATAATCGAGAGATATCTACTCCTATTATAGGGGAGAAGTCTCCCTATACATTACGGTTATATATATAATGCATGTCAGGGTTTGGACCTTGTGGCATAGCTCCATTTTATGACACCAACAACCAAGTCAAGAACCCATGTCATTATAATTTTAACCATAGCTAAACTTATTAATCATGACAAATAATTATAGTGACACTTAAAGCACAAGTCTTTAGAATACAAGACATCTTACATCCTCTTTATCTCGATCTTTACTTTTATCTCCTTAAAAACCCTATTTGTTAAAAAGAAATCACATATCTCTAAAACATTATTTGATTATGAAGTGATGAAGAATGTTATTAAGTGACCAGGTAGAAGCAAATATTAACTAAGTTTTTATTTTCTTATTTATAGTTTTATTACAAATTTTGAGGTTTGTGAAAGTGGACATGATTTGATCCATAACTCTGATAGTGTGGATGTGAAAGACTTATCATTGATTTCAACCTCGTCATGTTAAATTTTTAATTAGTTTTAAACTTATGATAATTTCTACATGTAAATCATTCACTCTTATAAAACAATATAACAAATTTTGTAAAGCAAAACAGAGCCTTAAAGTGTAAGGTCAGTATGGTACTATTGTTTAATAAAACCAATAATAAAAAAAATTATAGAAATGGGTAGTGATGGAAATTCCCAGATGAAATCTGTACAAATAAATGAATTGCAATCCATATATTCTATATAGTATATGTGAATCTAGTCGGTAGTTTAAATTTCAAGAAGTCAAAAGAATAAAATAAAAGAAGATGGTGAATTGTTGATTGTAAAGAAATTAAGAAAGAAAACCTCAAATAGTAACATTAGAAATTATATTTTGGTTGGATCTTTACAGGTATTTAGAGAATCAAATTATTTTTTGGTTGGACCTTTACATTAAAAGGTAGTGGATAAAATAAATTATCTAATATAAAAATAAGGTCTAATATTTTAGACAGATTAACGGATATGACGGATTTCTAAACGGAAATCCAAGATCCGATCTAATCCAACAGATTTTAGAATTTAAGCTCCAATTCAATCTAATCTAATGGATCGTATTGAATTAGATCATGCACACCCCTAGTTTACAATGTCAAGAAATGAAAGAAAAGGATCCCACCCACCTACATATGTAACATGAGAAATGCTAAATAATGCAACATTTATCATAAGGTGTGACATTGACAAATGATTTATAATTACCAATGAAAATTTATATTTATATTTTTATTATTCTCAGATTTTGAGGAAAAAAAAAAGGGGATATATTAACATATATTCTAAAAGAATATTAAAGAAAGATTTTTTTTTTTTTTTTCTCCTGAAGAGGATTATAGAAAAACATGATTTGACTGATCTAACTATCAATTGTTCATACTATCGCCCAATGTGGTTGTAACTTGTAAGTGTGCTGAATTAACCTGATAATGTCTCGCTTCGAGTAAAAAAAAAAAACCCATCAATTCCTCATTTATATATGATTTATATTGTTTTTAAATTGTGTTTTGAAAACTATTATTAAAAATGAATATCATGTTTTCACACTCCATTTTAATATTTTTATTAAAATATAACATAAAATTGATTAAATGTATATTGGGACATGTCGAGATCAAACAGACTACTCTCATAATCAAGAGGTATTTACTCTTACCGTAAGGGAGAGATATCCCTCACATTACAGTTTTATGGGCAAATGTGACACTATATATATATATACACAATATAGTCAAGGTTTGGACCATTGTCTCCGAGCTCCATTTTGATGACACCAACAACCAAGTCAAAGAACCCTTGTCATTGCTACCGATAATTTTAACCATACCTAGAATTATTAATCATGACAAATAATTATAGTGACACTTAAAGCACAAATCTTTAGAATACAAAACATCTTACGTCCTCTTTATCTTTTTAATATTTCAAAAACCTTAAACCCTATTTGTTAAAAAAATAAAAATCACATATCTCTAAAACATTATTTAATTATGAAGCAAATATTATCTAAGTAAGTTTTTATTTTCTTATTTATATTTTTATTGCAAATTTTGAGGTTTAGGAAAGTGGACATGATTCAACCCATAACCTGATTAGTGTGGGTGTAAAAGACTTATCATTGATTGCAACCTCGTCTTATCAAATTATTAATTAGTTTTAAACTTATGATCATTTCTATTTGTAAATCATTCACTATTATAAAACAATCTAACAAATTTTGTAAAGCAAAACAGAGCCTTAAAGTATAAGGTCATTATGGTATTTTTGTTTTATAAAACTAATAATAATATGAAAAGTATAGCAATGGGTAGTGATGGAAATTCTCATATGAAATCTGTACAAATAAATGAATTGCAATCCACAATTCTATATAGTATACGTGAATCTGATCAGTTACGTTGTTTTAATTTCAAGAAGTCAAAAGAATGAAAACTTTTCAAATAATTGTAAAGAGACAAAAGGATGACTAAAAAGCATGAAAAACAGTTTGATAGAATTTCAGATAAAAACCCTAAAGGCTAAGGCCATCCATGATCCATCCATGGAATTATGAGTCATCAACATGTCCTTTTCAGCTAAGCTGCTGATGTTATCTGGGCCCGCCATGTTCCTCCCAATCAAATTGATCAATTATTTTTCTACCCATCCAAATACATTCATGATTTCCTTTCAATTTATATTTGGTTGGATCGAAGAATCTCTTTTCATTTTTCTTTCCAATGGAAATGAGGTTTGTGGTCAGATTGAAGGAGAAATGTCACCAAATATTAAACAAGTATTCAAAGTTGAGTGAATAGATGGGCCACTCAACAAAAGCTTGTCTCAACACAGACTAATAATCAATTTAGACTATTTCCTATGTATATGTCTTTCTATACTGAAAATATAATTTTTTTATTAGACGGCTAGGAGAGAAATTGATTTTTTTTTTTTTTTTGGATTAAATAAAAAAGATGTGATCATATGTACTGGAAATGTGACCGAGAGATTTTTCTAATTTCATCGGGAGTTCAGATTCTCTCATGATTCGGTTTTTTGGTTGGATAAACCTTAAATGATGTATCAATTGAGTTACAATATCTTATGAAATTACCATATTTTATAAAAGTTTAAGTACCATTTGGAATTTTAAAAAGAGAAAATAACAGTAATTCACTAAATCTCATGATTAACGTTTGTCTTTTTACATAAGAAACAAACTTTATCAAATTGGCCAATTTTAACTATTAAAAAGACAAAATTTTCCATACATAATAATTAAAATTACCAAAATAACGTATTTTAACAAAATAAAAAACTATAATATTTCAAAATTTTTTTTTGTTTTTTTTTTGAAGAGAAGGACTTCCACGTTTGAGAGGGACTATAGAGAGTAAAAATAAGAGAATTTAAAAGGGGAAAAAAATCTAGATGAATGGTTCATCTCCATGGAGATGGGAAGGAACCTCCCCCTCCCCTTGAGATCCGGTGAATCTCCAACACCAACCTAGAATTATTTATTTATTTATTATTATTTGTATTTTTTTAGATTTTACTTCTATTTTTTGTAAATAAAAAGTTTTCTTATAAATTCTTTTGAAATAGATGGTGGTGGAGATCCTTTTATATATATTGAAAATTTTTCAAATTTTATTCGTAGGTAATTTCAATAAATTTATCATCCATAAAAAATTTCAGATCAAAATTCATTCAAATAAATGTGATTTTATGGTGGTCCATAACGAAATTAAAATAAGAGATTCTTTAAGAGAATTACTCATATATATAGTTTTTCTCTCCTCGAAAATTTTTATAAAAAAATTGATATTTTTAATTATTTGACTCATTGTCTATCTTTTGAGATGGATGGTGAAGAATGGAGAAAAAAAAAAAAAAGAAAACCCTTTCCGAACTTGTTTTTCTAAAACAAAATATTAAAAATTGGTTGAATTGACAAAGGACCCCTCTAATTGTGTGAATTTTTACTAACAGCAAGAAAGATAATGTCACCTATTAATAAAGTTGTTTTTGGGGTGTAAAAATACTTACCTCACCAAGGTTTGGTGTTATTTGTTCTTTTTTATAAAACACATCCATTTTAATTTATAGATTATTGATCTAATTAATCATCTTTCTTTGTTATTAATCATTATGGTGGTTGTCAGATTTAGTGGCTTTTAATTATTTTCAGTGCAATTTCAATGTGATATCAATACCATGCCCTAAAAATAATTATATAAACCTTTAAAATCAACCACTGTATTTATAATCGGTCCCTATCATGCAAGTAGTGGAAAATAATAGAATTACTTTGCTATTGGTTTATAGACAATTTAATGATGTAGAATTTGATTCTTGAAATTTAAAATGACCTCATTGACAAAGAGGACATTTCAGTATCAAAATTATTAATTCTTATCCAAAAGTGTGAAAATACCACTGATGGATACAATTTGTGGTTATAATGTTTATAGCCAACTTATACATCATTAAATTTAATAAATTATAACCCATATTTCTTTTCCTTGTATTTTTCCTATTTTCCTTGTTTCAATGATTTCACTAACACCGTTAGGTGCCAACAAGAGCATAGCTCAGCTGGTAGATGTATGAGTTTGAGACTTAGACAAATGACTCCTAACGGCTCGAATCATACCAATAAAGAAAGTTTTCAAAAAAATACGTGGTCTCGAATTAATAGATATTGTCTTTAAAAAAACTAATACGATTAGGTTTGGTTGTTTCATAGTGCAACTAAACCATTTCAATTTGAAGCTTTTATTTGAATAATGTACTAGTAGTAGCTAGTTGAGTATTTATGGAAACAATATTGATATGAAAAGTTGTTTTTGTATAAAAATATTATTATATTATATGGTTATGAAATTATTTATTGATTTTAATTCTTATAAAAACAACTAATAACTTATAATAATTTTCATTCTTATTTTCTTAATTTTAGATACGTGACCTTTTAAGATTATGAGAACAAATTACTAATATTTTTGATATCATTACCAAAGGGTTCAAATCCGGTATTGTAATTCAGTCTTATATTTATCCATTAAAATACAAAGTGTGGCCGCAGTAGAGTTGCATTTTTGGCTATATTTATAAAGGCTAATCATAAACTAATTTCTTTCTTTCTTTATTCTTTCCTTTTATTTATCCACATTTAAAAATGACTAAACTTATAAATTATTCTAATTCAAGAAACATATATATTTTTTATTAAAATTAAGGTTCATTATTATTATTATTATTATTTTAAAGTCGATTAATATAAAGGATCCAAGCTCTTAGTTTAGTGGAGAGGGAAGGTATGATTCAAAGTTCCAAAGTTGTAGTAATATAAATAATTGATAAATGATATGAGTTGGGCTGAATTAAATTAAATAATTGATCAAATGTTGGAATTAATGTTGCTCATGAAGTTTGATAACTTAATTTAATAGAAAGAGTTCACTTATATAAGAGGTCCTACATGAGATGAGGCCATTGTCGTTACAAACATTCACACCATACCTTTTTGCCATGTGAATAATTTGACCTATTCCATCATAACTCTATCAATTTTCAATCATTTTTTGCTCTCATGTTTTTTTTATATAATATATATATATATATAT